>OY856187.1:33214454-33659454 GCA_963693315.1 Diogma glabrata | reverse complement strand
CAAGCTACTATTCATCCATTTGTCATTTATTTTAAAAGTGCCGCAAGTGAATGTATACAGCACCGAAGTTTTATACTCATTTCGGATATAAACGATCACAACAGTACTACAGTCCATCTTTTCATTACAAAACTTATTGAATTCATCAAAACGCATATAAATTCTAATATTACGAAAATAATTTATAACACTGACGGTGCACCTTCTCAATACAAAAATAAACATAACCTAATTAACTTATGCCACCACAAAAAAGACTTTAAGGTTGATGCAGAAGGGCATTTTCATGCTACCAGTCATGGAAAGGGACCTTGTGATGGAATTGGTGGTACACTGAAGCGTGCTGCACACCGTTATAGTATAGGGAGCAAAGATATCATTGATACATAAAAAAAACTTTTCGAATGGGCTTTAAAATGGGAATCTACCATGAACTTTGGATACGCCGATAAAAATGAATATCAATTAACAAAAAAAAAAATACAAAATCGATATAAAAATGTGATTACTATAAGTGGAACTCAAAAATTTCATTCTTTTGTACCATTAGATACTAAGACAATAAATGCAAAAATGTTTTCCAACTCAAAAGAAACTTTTAAATGTAAAATAAGTAAATAATTTTTAATAACTATATTTATTTTCTTTAACCTACATATATAATTTGTATGATACTTTAAAAAGTTTATTCAATAATAAAATATTTGTAATTTAATGTTAAAATACAATCTTTTACTTTATGACCATAATAACATAATACGAACATAATACTTCTCCAGTCAAAAGTTCCTAAATAGATTTTGTTATTTATACGGTTTTTTGTTTGCAGTCGAGACTGTCAAATTATTTTTTATAAGAGTGACAAGTGATTACTAAAAGTGACAAATTAACATTTCATTTTTTTATGCCATCTAATACAAAGAAAATAATTGCAGAACTGTTTTCCTATTCAAAAGAAACTTCTGTTTGTAGAATAAGTAAATCATTTTTAACAATTGTATTTATTTTATTTATTGTACTACATATATAATTTTTATAATGTTTTAAAAAGTTCATCTAATATTAAAATATTTGATATTTAACATAAAAAAAAATCTCTTAGTTTATAACGCCATTTTTATAATTTTCCTTCAGAACAAAAAAAACTGATTCCCGACAGTCATATGCACAACGAATTTTATCTTTAAAACGAAAAATAACGCTAGTCCCAAACTTTCACAAGTGGTTAGATATAAAATAAGCTTCAATTTAGTTAAAAAAAAAAAAAGGCTATGCCATCTTTTTTTCAATTACACCGTTTTTTTCTTATGTTACACCGTTAAAAATTATTTCAAAAAATTAACAGTGTACATTTTTAAAAACTTTGTTCTAATACCTATTCAACGACATATCATTTATGAAAATCGATTCAGTAGTTTTTCTACAATCGCTCGTCAAAATGCACTCACATCACAAAATAGCAAAAAATTGAGGGGCACCCTGTGAAGACCCCTGGTCGAAAAAAAATTCTAAGAGAACTTGTATTTTTTATTTATGAAAGACTATCTATAAACAAAAAATAATCAAAATTAAAAGGGGTCATGTCAAAACGTTGTTGAATCTTCGTGAAATTGCTCATAACGATATGAGGTATAACGAAATTTAGCGGCACTCTAACGGTCACAATTTTTGACCTACACCAAATAATATTTTCTGTATGTTGCGGAAAATAATCTCTTGGACAAGTTCGCGAACTGGCCATATAGGGGTGCCATTTAAGCGGCTAGAGTCTTAAAAGTCGAATAATCTAAGGCGTTATAACTTCCGTTTGAAACATAAGTTTAAATAAAATTGATAAATATTGAATATTTGAACCTTTTTTATCATTTTTTGTCAGACCTTGGCATTTAGGGTTGCTGAAAAATCAGCTGTTTTAAAAATTTACTAAACTTTGTTGTTCTTGATCTAGATGAAAATGACCAAATTAACATTTGAAAACTTTTGCACACTTAGATAGAACATAAATCTTTCCCAAATTTAAAAACAAAATTATCCACGTCCAGAGAATGCGACCCTGGGGCTGTTGAAACGAATGCAAACGCAAACGGGCATGCTTTCATCATTTTTGAGTTTATGTTATTTAAGCTCGTACTTTCTTTAAGATAAACTTTTCATTTATAACCTCAGAGATTTTCAGCTTTCTAGCCAAAGCGGTTTTAATGGAATTAACGTTATACTAACATGATGCACGACACTCTTACCTCAATTAAAATAACAAATCCCTTAATAAATCTTATATATATAAAAATCACGTGTCACGATGTTTGTCCGCGATAAACTCCGCAACAACCTAACCAATCTTAATAAAATTGTGTTCAGTATGTGTATAATGGTCCAACTTGAGAGATAGGATAGTTTTTATTTTGATTGAACGCCTAAATATTTTTTAATTACGAATTAAATGTTAAATATGGATAGTTCATAAGCAAACTTTCAGATGGCTGCGTAAATTAATTAATTTACTGTCAAACCTGCTTTATCGACTTTTCAATTATCCATGTAGGGCCCATATAGACTATCATATGTTATTGAGCGATTATTTTGTTCCGGTATTTGCTGCAATGGCACTGCAAAAGGGGGAAAAGAAACGAAATTCAATAAAATTTATATGGGATTTCATACAAAACACAACTTGAATAATTTTAAAAATTATCTATGAAATTTCTCATTTTGCTACAATTAAATAATTTAAATTTCTTTTGGCGTTGCAAAAGGGGGAAAAGAGAATAAATTCAATAAAATTTATATGGGATTTCATTCAAAACACAACTTGAATAATTTTAAAAATTATCTATGAAATTTCTCATTTTACTACAATTAAATATTTTAAGTTTCTTTATGTACTATTACTGACAATTACTGACAATATTGAGCATCTTATATATATAAAAATCACGTGTCACGATGTTTGTCCGCGATAAACTCCGCAACAACGTAACCAATCTTAATAAAATTGTAAATCCCTAGATATTTTTTAATTGCGAATTAAATGTTAAATATGAATGGTTTATATGCCAACTTTCAGATGGCAGCGTAAATCAATTTATTTAATTGATAGTAAACTTGAACTTCGTGTAAGGCCATTATTAGACTATCAAATATGTTTTAGAAAAGAAAGTTTTGTTTTATTTGATAATAAACGAAAAGCATATTATGCTAAGTCAAATACGTTACCTAAGGTTATTAATAATTTTTTGCACGATCAGGCGATTTTGCATGTTCGCTGATTCGTAAATAAACATAGGAAGTTTCGTTTACAAATCACTGGTCGGTAAGTAATTACTTACCGATCATGCAGCCGGTAAGTAATTACTTACCAGTAAAGGAGACCTCAGGGTGTGAATAAAAACGATTATTAGTTAAATAATTGTGTACGTCTATTCACTAGCTTCAAATTTAAATAACATTCATTTAAAAATATTGCAGTTAAAAGATTTAAAAAAAGCAATTAATTTTGAAAATATATTCGATGGAATTTAGTTTTGCAACAAAAAAACCTATAGTATTATGATGAAACGGAAAGCTTACTATTTTGAAATGACATTTTAAGAAATTTTCTTTAAAACATTCAAACTTGAATTTTGTGAATGAATTTTATTATTTAAATAGTTTTGATTGAATTTTTATTGATCGTGCGAAAAATGTAATAAGCATTTTGAGCATTAAGAGTATTACCGATTTCGGATATATTAGAGATCTCGACTTCGTCTCGATCTCAAAACATATATCCTCAATCGGTAAAACACTCTTACTGCCCTTAATACTTAAATAACTATTGTGGAGGTTATATATTAATTATAGAAGTGTTAAAAAGTATCGGAATTCGGAACCTGTAAAAAATTTGTTGTATTGGTTTTTATAAAGTTGGAATAAATATAAGAGTAAAAATTAAAGAAAACAATAATTTAAATTTATTTATTTATTATTTTAAATTTTTCATTGATCTTCTATGTTAATTAACAAAAATCAATATCAAATTGAAAAATACTCTTATTTGTATTGCTAATTAAAATATAACGATTAGAGCTAAAAAAATTGTCATCAAAACTGGATGAAAAACTAGGTAGCGAAGTCTATTTTTTTACAACGTTTGCACTCTCCAATTCATGTCATATTTTTTTTATTGACCAATATATTTGATAGTGTGATATACGCCTCATAAATTTGGGTTATCCAATAGATGGTGTTGTATTTGTATGTAGAACGTTGTTTTTAACGTCGAAGTTTGTGCAAATACACTACGATTTGCTTTTCAAATTGTGGTGTATTATTTTTTGATTGGTGATTGATGATAAATATTTTATTTGATTTTTTGTTTAAATATCGGTTTATGCGCGTAGTTTGCTTTGATCAATGTTTTTATAGTTATAATTAAAGAATTCAATAACGAATTAAATATATACTCCCGCAGGAAGATTTGTAAAATTTTAAATTTTTGATCTATGGGAGTGACAACCCAGCGTACTTAGATTCCTGCTATTTGCATATGAGTTAGCTTGAGTTATCGTAAACCACTGGCAATAGTAGTGAGATATCACTAGCCAAAGTGATATCTTAGGGATGTTGGCGGATGAACTTTTTTCAATCAACGATAGCACCCTTAGTCTTAGTTATAGAATATTCTTTGATGATGACACGTTATTTCTTTTAAAATAAAATGTGTTGGGTAGTACGAATTACAATGTAAGTAACAACAACTCATGACAACCTTTGAAGAATAAAGTCCACAACAACATGCTTTCTAAGGTGTTGATGGACGTAAATTTTTTGTTTTTTTATATTTTTAAAAAAAAATGAACTTTTTCGTTTACTTGGAGAAATGAGCTTCCATATAACTATTAAATGTGCCGGGTTTAATCCTTCAGCAAAACAATGTTTACATGATCTTGGTATATGCTTCTAGCACTAGCAATTTGCGTCCATCATCTTAAAAAACATGATGGTGTGGAACCTAGGTCTTAAAGGATTTTATGTGTTGTTGTGAGACATATTGTAATTCCAACTACACAACAAATTTTATTAAAAAAATATTTCAAATATTTTGAAATAGCACAAATGTTTTTAAAAATTTTTGGTGAAAAAGATGATGAACAAAGTCATTGAAGCTACAATCAATTTTGAATGAAAAATTCAAAGAGGGAGTACTGTACTGTTGCTACGCATTTCAATGATCCCAACAGATATGGCATTTGAATTCAAACGTTTAGTTTCCAGTGCGACTCGCTTTTGCAATGACTGTCAACAAAGAACAAGGAAAATTGCTGCAAGGATGTGGTAGATTTGGAGAATCCATACTTCTCACATCTGGACAACTGTATGTGGTGGTCAGCTAACGTCGGAATACCTTCTGATTTATTCATGTACGCATCTAGTCGGAAAAACGCAAAATATAATGTGTGCCCACAAGCACGAGCAAAGAAATAGAATTAAAACGACATTTTGAAATTTTTTCCTTATTAAAATAAATAATTGTTGCAATAAAAATGATACAATGTAAATTGAATGTTTGGTACGTTTAGTGTGACTAAAACAATTGAAAAAACAACAACAATTGTATTAAATTTTTCGTTGTTTCAAATGCTTCAGTCAAATCGAACACGGCTGTTATCAGAACGAGTTTTCTTGAATTTCCTTTCTTATGAGATACCGACAATATGCGACGGGTATAATGTTAAATAAACAAAAGTTTTACACTATTTGGTGTAAAGTAAATAAAGCTTTGAGAGATTTTTAGAGTGATTAAGCTTAAAGGAATTATTTTAATTCACATGAATTTTGCAATTTTAAAGCATTTTTTATTTTCGCTCAGAAAAACTTCTTTAAAACAGTTTTTGTGTGTTTCGTGTCGGGAACAAATACAATTTACAATAGTATAATCACAGATGAAGAATTCAATTTAAATAAATATGAGATAATGGAGTTTCAATTTAGAAATTATCTGAACATGAAAATTGAAATATGTTTTATTGTTGTTTCATCCACTGTGGCTGAGTCTGTATGATGGCTTTGAAGTTTGAACTATGATGTCTCTGATGAGTGTGAGTTCAATCCCGACAATAATTACTTATTATCGGGAATAATACTTTCAATAATTACTTTGAGCAATAACTGCTCACAAAATCGGCCAAAAATTAATATTCCATTAATGTTGTCTATATATGGAACATATATGCCAATATATTGACCGTGTGTTAGATATTAGTTTCGCATTGATTTGCAACAATCAATAATGACCTTAAAATGACTTAGGATGTTGACTAAATAAATAGAAATATTTCTCACCCTATGAATTCACATCCTATGAATTCTAATATAAAAACATCCAAATAATTTTGATTTTTTTGGCATCACTTCTTCTATTCCTTTTTTGCATCACTTCTTCCATACCTTCATCGAATATATTATCACTATTCTTACTGCCCTTGCTGACCATAAAATGTTATAACGATCAAAATTGTTTGCAACGTTTTTAGTAACCTACCACAGGTAAAGAAAGCGTATATTAAACTGCATGAGCACTGTGAAAATTTGTGAATCCATATTTGTTCCGTATGTTCTAATGTTCTATATAGAGACACATCTGAAAACTTATTTGATCGCGTATTTTTTTATATATCCTTTGTTGTATATATAATACTATTTTTTTTATATTTTACTGATCAACTAGAGTGCTGATCCTTTTACATTCATATTTAAAAAAAAATAGATCATTTCTCATTACAACTCTTTGAAATTATTGCTACTACGTCAACAAAATGTATACACACAAACTTTATTTATAGGCGTAGCAAAGCACGCCGGGTCCCGCTAGTAATAAATAAATGTTCTTTTGATTTCGTTTCAGTTTTTATTTTTGAGTTTTATTTTTTTTCGCAAAAGTTTTGAGTTTTGTTTTTTTTTCGTTGTTTGATAATTTTTGATTATAAATTATGTGGTATTGTAGGTGTTACGTAGTGAGAACGTTAATTAACTCTTTGGTGGATTTAATATGTCATTAAAAGTAGTTTTGACCAACTTAAATAAAACTGTTCCGAAATTTCATTGATAAAGTAGTTTCGGTTAATGTATTTAATATGGTCTGATATTTTTTTTGAATTATTCTGTTTCTACTTAAATTTTTTATTTAAACTAATCTGACACATCCAATTTTATTTGTACACAAAACTGTCTGACTCCGAAATCTACATATTTCTAGCGGATATACCAGCCGCATGGACTTTTTTATTGTTTGAATGAAAAATAAGAAAAAAAAAAATATAAATTTAAAAAATAACGAAACTCATTAAGAAATTAAGTAACTAAAATCGACAAGTCTAACTCATATAATATTTAACACGAGACTGAATAAAAAAATATAATAACAATAACATTAACAAATGATATTAAAATTTCATTCCAAAAAATAATGACACAATCGAATTGTATCATATACTTGCCGAAAATAATACTCGTTTGCCATTATTATTTCATTGTTGTTTGAATTTCTTCTTTATTTTATTTTTTTATTATTATTTGATGCAATTGTGTGAATGTATGTGTTTAAGATTTAAAATCGGATATATGGTTTCATTATAATTTATTCCGTTTGAAAACGTTACTTCCGTCTGAAAAAAAGATTTGAGTTACTTGTCGTATCGCGACGTAAAGACGTTTTACTTCAAAAAGTCGGCCAAGCGCGAATAAAATTCGGTCGTCAACGTAGAAGAACAAGCTGTCAAAAATAATTTACATAAGTTATGTAGTCTAGGTTTTATATTACCGACTATAGCAACATAAAAAAGGTTTTTCCTCGTAAATACTACCCATATGACATCGACAATCGTAATATTTGGGATAAATGTCGATAGAGATCTAGAACAAAAAACATTTATCACCGCCATTACGAGGAGTGAAAGTTGGACTTATATAGGTGTTGGAACGTAAACCCTAATACTGGGTGCATAGGGAAAATAAAGATCAGCAAGTGATCGAACGCGTGCAAAATGTATAATTTGTAATGAAGGATTCCTGAATAAAATTTGTTTATAAGTAAACAAAAGCGGATGGAGAATTAAGAGTACATATTTTTTTAAATGTCTTGTGACATTCACAGTTGTACGGACTACGAAATTATTGCTTATTCTTATTTAGCAAACACATCGAATAATATGAATTGAAAAAATGATCAAAGAAAATAATATGACGCGATGGGAACCCTACACTTCTTAAACGTTGTAACACAACATTGGCTCCGAACTCAACTTGTGAACTATAGTTGTCTGAAGAACCGCCACATGGTAGAACATTGGTAAGAACATTGCACAGAGAGTCAGATGAAGAACTTTCAGAGGTATCATAAGTTTTAGTCAAAACGAATCGTGTTACCCAGAATATTATTTTGGAAGAATGTCTATCAAAATGTTACACTATTTGTTCAAGTTAATACATATATGTCATATGAAGTACTTTGGTTTATTTATCAATCTTGTCATAAATAAATAAAATCAAAAATAAAGCAAATCATAAGATATGATTTCTCAATAATGTAAAAAAAAATAATTGTGTAACAAATGTGGAATAAGTAATTAAAATGTAAAGCAACAATTTTAAAATTTTTGAGAAAACTGTAATATTAAATCACATTGATAGATGTGTAAGTGTATGTGTGTATGTATGGAATAAAAACTAAAAGGTGATTTCAATAATTTATTGAAAAAATAATTAATTCTACGACGACAATTATTTATGAATTTATTGTTTTCGTAAGAATATTTGTTTACTTGTGGTTTGTTTGTTTAAATAATTTAAAATGTTAAACAAAATGTTGTTGATATTCAGTAGGTTTTAAGCTTTGCCTTAAGTTGAACGAGGGTCGGTTAGTAAATTAAGCGAGAAGTAGTAATATATGTTACAATTATTTGATTTTGATACTAAAAATTCTTTGAGAGTAAAGATAACAACTTGTATTTTCACCATCGTATGAAAGGAATATATCTCCCACAATATTGTTTTTTTTTTAAGAATAATGCGATATGCTCTACGTATATTATAAATGTATAGTAAAATTTACATATTTACGTTTTATTAAAGTTTATTGATGACTCAAGCGTACAGGTGTGTCTAGTTTAAATTCATTCTTGTTTCAGGGTACGATAATTGATAATAACAAGCTTTCAATCAATTCAAACATTTATCTTTTGACAGCTTTAGTCATCTAAAGTCAACTCTAGTAATTTGCCAATAAATTGATAAAACCAAGTTTTAAGAGTTTTGAGTATTTTTAGTAAAACGCTTAGTTTTGTTAATGATTATGTATAAGAAGCTTGATAACAAATCTAAATGATAAAAAGTACCCAAATTACAAATCGCTGGAGTTTTTTGCAGATAGAACAGAAAAAGCTGACAATAAGATAAGACCTCATGAGTTGAATTGATAGCACAGATAATACCTTAATGGTAAGTAACTGCCAGAGGGAGAGAGAGAGTTAGAATGTATACAGTCACTCACTATTTAAACATGATCAAGTAAACTTGCTCATATCATCCACTAACAAAACTACCTCAAATAATTCACACAACAAAAGAGCTGGTTTAGCTGTGATATCAGGAATAATATTTTATATATGCTGGTTAAATACATAAATCCAAAAAAATATTATCATCAATTTGTAAGCCTATTTTACATGATTTAGTTACGCATACCTTTACCATACACCGAGAACTAAGAAGTAAGAACTAAATATTTTCTTATTTAATGCAAGGCAAAACATTTACAATGGAAATTAAACGAAGAAATAGGTAGATAAAACTACTATCATTTTCGTTGTTTCCAGTAAAAAAAAACTTGCCAGCGGCAAAAAACAACAAACAGAAAAAAAAATATTTCTATAATGCAGGCATGTCAATGCAGGCATGTGATATAGGATGTCGAAACTGGGGTCAACTGGTCATGGAGCGAGATGATTGGAAGCTTATAGCACAGACGGCAAAATCCCTTCATGGGATGTAAACGCCAGAGAGAGAGAGAGGCATGTCAAACTCATTTCGGTATACGGGCCAAATTTTTCGAAAATTATTTTCCAAAGTCATAGACGGGTCACATGTTCTTTTTTTTTGCGTGAGGTGGTTCCCTCTGACCAAATGCTTGGTTTTATTAAAAATTTTAAATTTCTTAAAACAAAACAAAAACTTTTATATAGAAATTTATAAGTACTTAAATAGCTATTTATGTATTAAGGGCATAAAGTATGTCTTCCGCTTGAGAGTGAAAATGTTGCTCGAGGCGTTAGCCGAGAGAAACAATCACTCGAAAGCAAAAAAGATACTTTATGCCTGAATTACATACAAGATTTTTTGTACGAGTAAGATTCTGTACTATTTGCATAAATAAAAATTACACAAAATAGTAAAATATTTTTTTACAAAATTATTTTATCCCAGTAGGTTTTCGAAATAATAACTTTAGGCATTGATATTTCAATTTTGGCATTGTTATTTCAATAGGAAAAAAGGCATGCTTTACAAACAATTTTTGAATCCCAAAAGTGCATTTTACGGTTTACTCGTACAAAATAGTACATTATGAGGCTAGGACGTAAAGCTAAAGATTTTGGACGGATGTGGAGTTTGCAAATCGGGGCGCTAGCCGAGATTTGCACCCACATTAAGTCTAAAATAGCTTACGTCCGTGCATCATATACTATTTTTTATTCGCCGCAAGCAAAATATTTTAAGAAAAGTTGTTTATTCTAAATTAAAATTATAAATTTTCATAAATTTTAAAATAAAAATATGTGGAACAAGTAACCTTTGACAAAATATTTATTATTTTTTCCAAATTATTGTGTAGCTATGACAACAAATGATAACAACTATTTTAATTGGATAATGAAATTTTGAATTTAAGGGTTGCTTTGATAAAAAATTTTATTTTTCATAGAATTTAAACAAATACAAATGCTTTTTACTTTTTTGGACGTAGCTATGACAACAAAATAAATAGTTGAAAAGTGATACTTTAAAGCCGCAAATCACAGTAATAAAGTAACACTTTAATATGTAGGCGAATAAAAAATATATTTATTAATTCAGTTTTATTTGCTAAATCAAAATTTGGTATTAGTTTTTGGCTTAATGCAATTTTTAATATCGATGCTAAATGTTCTTTCCTCAGTCAATCTAGTTCGCTTTGCAGTGTTATTCATCTTCATTTGTGAAAAAATGTGTTCACATATATATATATATACGTGCTATTAAACATGGATAATATGCGTATAACAAAATGTCGAGTTGTTGGACGGTCTGCAGATAAATAATCGTAAAACTCTGGAATACCAATTTCCCTTTGTTTTGGTTTAATAGCGTGTGGCATCGTAGTTCTATAAACACTCTCAGCAGAACTTTGTTAGGGTTCAAATTTGGCCCTGATAAGGTTTGCACTAGTCCCTGATCATGAGTGTAACGATTTTTCCCAATCAGACTCTGATTGGGATAGTCGGATCAGGGCCTGGTCAAGTTCGCCATATAAAACTAAATAGGGCAAACCCTAGTAAGGTATTTTTTTATATCAGGCTCTAATCAGATTGCCCAACCAGGAGTGAAATACAAAAACTACATCAGAGATGGATATATTCAAATAAGGTTCACCCTGAAAAGGTTTTCTAATTCAGGCTCGGAACAGGCCCACTACCCATTGCCCTAATTGGGGTTACCATTTCTGGGCCTGATCACACCCTGATTGTATTCAGGCTTTCCCTAACTAATTTCTGCTCGGGCCCATTAGCAAATATTTGTCAATATTTTCAATGACAACAGACATCGGAGAGCAAAAGATATTGAAATGAGACTCATTAGTTTGAAAATCTGAAAACCTCAATTCAAAATCGTCTTCCAACATCAGTTGTTTTTCATATTTTTCAAATTTTAACTCTGGATCTTTAAGCAAAAGAGTCTGACAACTAGAAAATTTGCATAAATTTTTTCTTTTCAATTGTATTTTCTATCTTATCTTTTGTTATCTTTTGGTATCTTTTGTTTGAATGAATTTATTTGGTCATACAATTAGGTTATAAGCATGTTTTTACACTGAACAATAACATTGAGTTGACTGAGATGGCCAGTAATGTCAACTGAGAAAGCCAAATCTTGTATCCAATCAACTTTTTAGTTCAGAGCAGTCATAATATTCCCTGGGCCCTCGCCGATTTCATTTAATGATTACCACATATTTTATACTTCGTGAGGCGCCTGTCCTTGACGAGTCCAAAAACTTTTAGTCTGCTATTTTCCTCGATTCGGTCGCTTTTTCGTTCGGCAAGCTCCGAAAAATGCCAATTGCCCGGGATTTTGTAAATCTGCTACCACAATTTTTTCAACTGTGGGGGTGGAAACTTGTTTTAGAACACGAGGGAAACCTTGTCCGACAAGAAATGTGTCTGCTATTGTTGAGTCCGACAATTGGCATTTTGACATGTTTGGGTTGAGGAAAATGGCAGATACAAAAGTTTTCAGACACGTCAAGGACAGGCGCCTCACGAAGTATAGAATATGTGGTAATCATTAAATGAAATCGGCGAGGGACTAGGGACTATAATCTTCTTTAATTTAGAAAAAAAATTACGATTTCGTCCGACGACTGCAAAAATCATAAAACTTATGATTGGACAACGCACTTCGGTATATAATATGGCAAATCTTCGTTATCGCATTCCACATCTTTTAGCAATGGCATTAATTCACGATGGTTTAAGCCACGTCGTCGAATAAGTTTAATGATTTTAGCAATTTTTTTAAATACATTGTCAATTTTAATTATTTTTGAGCATAAGACCAGCAAGGTGGATAATACAATGGAAGTTTTAAAAAGATACTTTATATTGGGTTTTAACATAATCTTTTAGTCTGCCGACGATACCACCCCAGCCAGCACACTTAGTGAAATTTAGGTGAACCATTTTGGGATTTGGTTAAATTTAAGTAAAAGTTTGGTCAAATATGTGGAAAAAGGTAATAGATGACTGTTTCAGCTAATTAGTGTACATGTATTTCTAGTGGAAAATTATAGTTAATATGTTTTTGGTGTAAAAAAATAAGTTAATAGGTAAATTTAACATATTAAGTATACAAATTTAAGTAAAAAAAATCATGTAATACAGATAGTACATGTATTTCATGTATTAAGTGAAAATTTAAGTTACAAAAGTGTATCTAATACATGTATTTAACTTATTACCTGTTGTTTAGCTAGCGGTAATTTAGCTGACATTGCAACAGTTATTTCATGAAATAAGTTAAATAGCCTAAAATTAATATAACTATGGAACATTGAAACTTAAAAAAAAATTCTCAGACTGCTGTTAAGTTAAATAGGTCGAGTTTTACATGTAATATTGCATTTAATTTGGTTTAGTGAACGAATGTTAACTAAATTTTTGCTGTCTTTTTCATATAATACATATAATAAGTATATGTGTTTACAAGTATCCATAAAGATTTATAGCAAATCTCGTTTTCCGATGACAATTATTATTAGTGCGCAGCATATTGATCAAATCGCTCGGATACAGTCTTTATTATATATTTCTCTCACTAACGTTGTTTTAAATAGTAAAAAATGGCTCTGAAGAACGGTCGATACTACATAATGCGGCGGAAGAGAGCGGCCGAATTCGAAGCACGATTTGATGCATCAAATGTGTCAACGGATGAAGAAATGGATCGGCCGCCACCACAACAACTGAATGCCATTTTTGAAAACAATTTTCCAGCAGAAAATGCTATGATCGAAAATACCATCCCCGTTAGTATTACTTGTGATGAAAATGTAGAGTGTGACGATGATATGCCAGATGATTGTCCATCCCAAGCTGGTGAAAATGCTGAATTTTTATTATCAGAAGCAGATATTGCTGAGGAATTGATGCGCCAACACCTGGAATATGAGCAAACTAAAATAGATTTGTTGAACGAACTAAGGCAATGGGCTTTGCAAAACAAGATTTCATTAACAGCGTTGTTATATTTTTTTTAAAAGAATATTTAATTAAAAATATCACATTTATCGTGACTCAGTTTGAAAATGATTCATTTCATTAGAAGAGCTTTTAAAACAGTTTATTAAGGAATTCAACATTTATTTGTTATTCTTGTTTACTATTCTTGTTTTATTATTTTTTATTATTTACGAATTTCGAAAGCTTGGCTTTCATCACCTGTAGTATATAAAAACTAAATTTTAAAGTAAGATACATTCCATTATATTATACATATCGGTGGTTTAATAAAACCCCATTTTAAAAAATTAATAATCTAACTACTGAAAAATATAAAATATAAAGCAAAAAGAACGGATCTAATAAAACAATAAAATAATTAAACCATTAGAGAAAAAAAAATGAATTTGACAAAAGAAGTGAACCTAAATAATAACAGTTTTATGGTGTGTCCCAAATGGGTGGATATCTTTCAGTCATAAATATAGTTTAGGTGATTTATTTATTATATCGTCGCTTTAATAATGAAATAACGTATGCCATTTAAGGCGGGTTGTACAATAGCAGTTTAGCTAAAGCTTAGTAGAACCCGATAGGAGCTTAGGTTAGGATACAAGTTAGGTTAGTTTTTTAAGCCGCACTTGAACCAACAAAATTGGGCCCTCAACTTGAACCCTGGCTTAAGCTCATACTCGCGACTAAACCGCAATTGTTCAACGCGTAACTGAACAGAATATCAGGTTTAGCATAATTTCAGCTTAAGCCTCGGCTGAACTGCAATTGTACAACCGGCCCTTATACGTTGTTATTATATAATGGGTGACTTGCATTCCCCATAAGGATCTCTATAGAGTGGCGTTTTAACATTTTCCAATTATTTTATAACTGGGGGTGAAAATTAATATATTGATAACTAACGTACATGCAAATTTGATTTTGGTTAAATTTTGAAACAGCGTAAATGCATGTACGATATTCCAATTCCTACAAAATAATAACTTGGGCAAAATCAGGGTCGTATATTTTACATACATTACGATCGCCACACGAAATGGTAAATATAAAATATTATATACTATTATTATATATTATATAATATTATTATATATTAAATATTATATATTATATAAAATATTATAAAATATTATAGTATAAATATTATGTTAAGCATCATTCGTGACTACATGATGGGCCGGTTCATATTAATAAAAAATTGTAAGAATATCATGCGTTATTTCAATAATAATCAGTTTTAGGCTTAATCGTAATCGAGAAATATGAAATAACGTATAAGGTACCTGATTGACTTTTCACCTCTTTTTAGGTAGAAAAGCCAGCAGGTGCCAATGTGAAATTTTAATATGCTGTGGGGAAATTAATCAAGAGTAATTGGTAGAAATTTTTTCTCCAATATCTTTATTAGTTCAATAGTGCTGCTGAGTTTACGAAAATCAGAAAATCGAAAAATCTTTAAACCCAATTATCTCGAAATTACACTTTTGCGAATACGTTGTTTCATTATTAAGCGACGATATGTTGTTCGGCGGTCTTTTAATTATTAGGTTAAATAAATTAGACTTTATGTTTCCTTCTTTATTGTTCATCAGGATACCGGGTTTAATTGATTTTCTTTTTCAATGAAAAAAAATTCCTACGCTTCTAGGTGTTTCAGATCATTAATCTCTTTTATGAGTTCTAAATTTGATGGTGACGTATTGTTGAGCGGCATATGAGCGGCAACGCTAGAATTCTCAGCCCTTTTGTATTTTATTTCTGTAAGGTGTTCTTTCTGGCGTTGTCCTATTTTGCGTTGAGAAAGACCTACATAAAATTTTTCACAGTAGTTGCAGGATATTTTATAAATACCTGGTTTCTCATTTGGCTCAGTTTTGATTTTTGGTTTATAGCTTACCCATACAAGGTTGTACAACTGGTCCAGTTATGGTCCATTACTGGCAGCCAGTAATGCAGCAATGGACGAGTACTGACAACCACGACTGGGCCATTAACATAATTTTACTGGATGATAACTTCGGACAATAAATGGTTGCCATTCTTTGGCCAAATACTGGCAACCATGGCTGGGCCGTTAAAAAAAATATACATTATTCTCATATGTAAATTTAAATAAATTAAATACAAACTAATTTAAAATAAAATAAAAATGACGGAAAAAATTCAAAACTCCCCATACAACTGGTTCAGTTGCAGGAATGGCTGAGTAATGGCAAACTCCGCCCTGACTCCGCCATTAAAAACAGTATAAAATAATATTTTTTATACATAAATTTAAATAAATTATTTACAAAATAATTAAAATAAAATGGAAATGAAAATAAATTAAAACATATACCAACCTTTTCTATATTACCATAGTCTTTCAACCGACAAGGCGATAACTAAACTATATGTGAAATTTTTCAAACTATGTATTTCTAAAAGGGATAATACTCTAGTGAAATTTAAAAAAAATGACAGATCGGCAAATTCATGGCTACAGTACTACCTAGCCCAATAACAATAGCCAAGTAATATTTACCATTCATAGGCCAGTGCTTGGCCATTCAAAGGTAACAATATACTGGATATTTTCTGTAAACCATAGATCGGCCGATGATTGGTTCTAGTATTGGCCCAGTAACAATAGCCAAGTACTGTTGACCATTAATGGACCAGTGCTTGGCCGTATGTCAATGTCTGGCAAAACCTACTTGGGTACACACCACGGACACACCATAAAACTTATTATTTCGGTTTATTTCTTTTGTCAAATTCATTTTTATTTTCTTTAATTTTCTCTAATGGTTTAATTATTTTATTAGATTCATTTATTTTGCTTTATATTTTATATTTTTCTGTAGTTAGATTGATAATTTTTTAAAATGGGTTTTTATTAAACCACCGGTATATAATGGAAATATGGAATGTATCTTACTTTAAAATTTAGCTTTCGAAATGCGTATATATAGTAAAAAATAATAAAACTCAGGAAACAAGAATAAGGTGCTTTTTCAATCATCTTTTAAAAAAGTTTGTTTCTTATAATATTATTTTTTAGCTTTTTTTATGGTAGAATGACAGCCCGATAATAAAGTAAGGTTAAAGAAAAATGGATGGTTCAATTACATGTAATTCTCATGAAAAAAACATGTAATAACTACAATATCTGATTTTGGTACATTAAAATTACATATAATTTGCACTTGCTTAGTTTTGTATTCAGCTGTTACATGAAATATACATGAATTTACTTTGCCAAATTCAGATATTGTAGCTATTAAATGTATTCTAGATAAGAATTATATGATCAATTTTCCACTTAATAGCTAGATATTTACATGTATTAAATAAAATACGTAAAAAAATTTAGGATAAATTTATGTTATTTCATGAAACACCTGACAAAATTTAACTTAAATAACAGGTAAATAATTTTATGGCTAGGAATTATGGATACGATATTATCTATCTCCCAAACTAAAGCATTTAAGGACAAAATAGGTTTTTATGACAATTTCTAACCCGACTTCAAATAAACATTTTTATACATACTTTGGAGCGTATTTTTGAATGGATTTAAATGTTCATATATAAAGAAAGGTTCGATCTTGTTTATACATAAAACCAAAAAAGGAAAAAATAATGAGAACAACCCTTAAAAATGCAATTTAATATTTATTTTTTTATAAACTGAATGCTTCAATTTTCAATTTTCTTTTCGGTATTCGATAAAAAAAATTAATTATTGAAACTATAATAATAGTTTGTAGTATACTATAAAGTAAGCTTATGTGATCATTAGGGGTGAATTTTGGAGCATACATTTTGTGGTTTGCATGTGTAACAAACAAGTTAAATTTAACTAATAATTAGCTAAAATATAACATAACATTTGAACTTATTTAACTTAACATTTGGTTAAATTATAGTTAAACTTAATCACATATTAACCAGCATATTACATAAAAATGACATGAAAATTTAACCAATATTTTTATGGAAAAAGTACGACACTTAGGTTAAATTTAACCTTTTATTATACATAAATTTAGGTTAAATGAGAATGTTCACTAAAATTTTGTACAGATAATATCAACCTATTTATAAGCTAAAATCCACCTATTGTGTTAGCTGGGACGTATAGCTATGCTTTCATAAAAGGGGTTGTTGCCAAAAGGGAAAGTTGCCAAATATATCAAGTTATGCATTGGAAGATCATATTTTTAATAGCAATTATAAGTACATTTTGTATTATGAGATTATTTTTGATAAATTTTTTTTTTATGCATTTTTGAATTTTTTAATTAAAACACTGTAGGTGTGGAATAGTGTTGAGGACCACAACAATTAATGCAGCGGGCCACAAGTGACCGCGAGTTTGACGTCCCTGCTATAATGCATTGGGTGGTGTAAAGAGTTTTAATTTAAAAGCAAAATGTAATTTTAAATTAGAGAAATCAACAGAAAATAAACGCACGTTGTTTTTCTTAATATATTCGACAACTGTCAAATAACCTTTGTTTGTGTTTGACAGGTTTTTAATTGGACCACCCGTTATCAACCAAAACCAAATGGAAGAACCGTATATAAACAATAACAAAAATTTCAAGGTGATCGATAAATAATCAGAATTTTTGTGCTTTTTGCATATGAAATAAAATTCTATCGAATAAATATTTTTTCTTTTCGTTTGGCATTAAGATGTTGATTTTATGTTTTTTCATTTTTTAGTTACATTAAATTGGTGGATAATATGATAAAAAAGAAGATGGTGCGGTTTTGAATATTTTTTTATAGTCTAATTTGGAAATGTTATTTTTAGATTCTCAGAATCAATTATATCTTTCGCAAAATATCTTTTGTTTATGTATTTCTCACCTTATGTTCATCACATGTTTGAAAACAAATACCTTCTAATCTAACGATATGAATCATAAAATGAAATTAAAATATACACAATTGTGTCATACACAATCAACAGGTATTCGTCACATCATGCCTTAAAACGTCTTAATTTTTTGTGGTCAATTTTTTCCTCCTAGTTTTGAGAATTCGAAAATCATTTTTTTTGTTTATTATACGATCAAATAGTTAGGCTAATAAAAGATTATTTAAACTAAACGATGTATTTAAATTTTAAACAACCTTGAAGGGTCAGATAAAACACGATTTATAATACTTATAATATAATAAAAATAAATAAAAAAAAATGTACGATATAAAAAAAATAAAAAACATCACTCACGATTGTAATTGTTTCGCGGAATTTCATTTAAAATAACATAAAATTATTGGATAACCCTCTTATTGTTTTTATTTTTTTCTTCAAACCGTAGAGGTTATTTGAGCTTAGAAGGAATCAATAACAAATAGAGTTGAATGTTATTTTTTGGGTCTACATAGCTTTTTATTATTGATTTATGTATATGTTTTGCCGCATTGTAATCAGTGTGAGTCGAAGCACAACATCAATTAAGATTTTTTACTTTTTCATACATCATTTTGGTTGGTACAATAAATTTTAATTACATTTAATTTTAATAAAGAAACTTTTTTCTTGCAAAATGGTTTTTGTGCAAAACAGTTTTTTGTGGGTTTATTTTTTATTGGATTGAAAGAAAAAACACTTTGAAATTCGATTGTTATCGTCGAATCTTAAGTGGTATCTTTGCCAATTTCAATCCCATTAATGTTAATCAAATCAGGTTGGATTACTGAAGTTTGGTCACATTATCCGTTTGTAGACCTTTGGAATATTCGATTATAAAAACTATATCGTTGGTCTGAAAATTTGTTGACTATCTAAAATTAAATTGTTTTATAACCTCTCTTTATGAAACAAAAAAATTTCATCGCACATTCGTATATAACGCAACAATAATTAACAGTAATTATTTCTTCTTTATAAACAACCCCTAGAATGAAGAACAAATCAAACCATATGATGAAAATATGAATTCATTTTTACATCGTGCACAACTTCCTGGTTTGTGTTTGGATACGATACGAAAATTAAAGTTTTATGATTAATAAAAATTATAATGTTTTATGAAAATTAAAATTTTATCCGGTCCAGAACCGACCCTCTGAAACACATACTATAACATTCTGAAAAATACGGCGTCGAAAATCGAATCCGACAGCCTTGTATTACAACGGTAGCAATACCAGTTCGCACTTGTTACATAATATTTTATTTCAATTCTCGTTTCATTTTAATACAGTGAAACCTCGTTATAACAAACTTCAAGGGACCATAATTTGGGATTGTTATATGCGATGGTTTTTAATACACGATTTCGTTTGTTACAAACCAGAGTGTTACAAGCGGAGCAAGAAAAACTACTGTACAAGAAAATGAAAGAGAATTAATGAAAGATTTTTTTCAAACTAAAATTTATTGCGACTTCAAGTGCCTACTTCGATAAAGTATGCGAAATACATAAAAGCTCAACTTAGGTAAACTTAAATTATACAAATCAAATCATAAGCTATGTTGTGTTTCCTGTTGCTAGTTAACTAGGTTGTTTTAAAAAAGTCAGTTATTTTTGACTGCGTTAATCTAGTTACGTTAACATCTTCCACAAAGTTTTGAATATCGTTGAGTTTATTTAAAAGTCCTTCGCAATTTTTCTCCATAGATAATATTTTTCGAATGCATTTAAATGATGTTTCTATTTCCAGCGAAGTTCAAGTTGGATATTTATTACATTCGGACAACTCGTCATTTTCTTTATCAAAGCATGTAGAATCATCTGAATCCGTATTAACAATTTTATTTGAAATTTCAACAAGAGCTTCATCTGTTAAATCTTCGCAAGTTTCGACATTATCATCAACCGATAGATAAATGTCAACACCAACGCCATCCATAAGCTCTTGAACACTAGGATTATCCCAAATGGACACTATTCGTTGCTCTATCTCTTGTTGTGGTGTTTCTTGTATTTCATCATGAAAATGGGCTTTCTTGAAGCAATTTGCAATTGTTTCCGATTTTACTTTGTCCCACGACCGCTTAATTAAATGAAGAGCATCAAGTAGATTTATTTTAATTTCCGAAGCTACTAATTTGGACGAATCATTTTGTTCTAATTCACTTATAATTCTTCGAACAATAAGCTCCCGGTAGAACCCTTTAAAATTTTTAATAACTCCTTGGTCCATGGGTTGTAGTATGGAAGTTGTGTTTGCAGGCAAATTTAAAATTTTTATATTAAGCAAGCTTAAAACAGGAAGGTGTGAGGGCGCGTTGTCAACAAAAAATAAAACTTTTCTGTTTTCTTTTGCGAAACGTGGGTCCATTTTTTTGATATATTCTTCCCAAAGGAGAAATGTCATCCATGCTTTTTTATTAGATTGATACAACACAGGTAACGTTTGGATATTTTTAAAACAGCGCGGTTTCTTTGCCTTACCAATTAACAAGTAGAGGCAGCTTTTCTGATCCATCCGAATTCGCACCAATTAAAACGGTGATCCGTTCCTTACTTAGTTTCCCACCAGAACAGTTTTCATTCTGCATTATCATAATTTTATTCGGCATTAACTTATAAAATAGAGCCGTTTCATCCAAATTAAAAATGTCCCTTTTGTGGTATCCTTCAATCAGCTTAGGTAGCTGAAACCGACTCCATTCAGTTGTAAGCTCTACAGACACAGACTGACTTTCTCCTGTAATGGTTCTGTAAAATTGCTAATACCCATTTTTAAGGCAAGCTGAACAGCTTTTTCTCGAAATAACGTGCCACTTATATTTACACCTTTAGCTCTCATGGTTTTAATCCAAATTAACAAAGCATCTTCAAGTTGTGGATATTGTGAACCGCGCAATTTTTTACGAGTAGTTGCCACGTTTTAAAGCTCAACAATTTTTTTTCTATTACGTACAATACCAGCAACGGTCGATTTAGGGCATTTGAACAATGCTCCTACTTCATCATACGTTTTTGCGGTTGAATCGATCATATTTAAAATAGCTAGCTTAGTTTCTAATGAAATCGCTTTTCTTTGAAGTGATGGCATTTTGCTGAAAGGAAAGTGTTTTTATTTTAGTTGATTTTAGAATGAATAATTAGTTTGAATTTGATACTACACACTTTGTTATGATGAAACAGCAAAACGTGATAAATTTTACAACTTTAATTTCACTTGCTACTTATTATATTAGAATCAATCAACAAATCAAACTGCACAAAAATATTTTGAATAACTCAATCAAAATAAAAACTTACCGTTATAGGATTTTGAGTAAATGTATGGTTTGTACTTTTTATAATTTTGGTACATTATCAAAACCCCCGGTATAGAAGCCATCTACATATTTTAGCACAATAAAAATCGTGAACTTGTAGCGCCATTTTGAAATTAAAACTCAATATAAAAAAATTTTCAAAAAATCGCCATAATGCTCATAACGCCATCTGGAAAAATAAAACTCCATATAAAAAAAATTCAAAAATATTTAATCAAAAACACTAATCCAATTTTTTGCATATGGCAATGTTCATTGTTTATTGCAAATGGCGTGAAAGTGTATGGCTATGATATATCGGTGGTTTTGACATTATATTTACTATACATACACACATACATTTGTGTTTGACTAGGAAGTATGTATAGAATGAAGGAAAGAAAATTATATTTGCGTATGTTTGTGCATTAATATGTTATAAACGAAAGCATGGTTTGTTATATCAGGTTATTTTTCTTCTACAAAACTCATCTGGTAGTACAAGTTGGTTTGCTATAGTTGTATAGCCGAGGTTTTTAATAAGAGGAGGACTTTAGGTACTATTAATATATTTAAACGCTCGGACTTTAAAAGAGATATGTTATATGCAAAAAATTGTTATAAACCGAGTTTGTTATAACGGGGTTTCACTGTATATGTATGTATTTCAAAAGATAATAAAAGAATTTTAACTTTGTCTGTTTGAAGATTTTTAATTGTTTCCTAAACCTTTTTCGCTTCATTTATAAAATAACTGTTTGCCGTTTGAAAAGTAAAAGTTATCATAAAAACACTTACTTCTAGACTAAATAATGTTCTTTTAATTTTAAATAAAAACATTCGACTAACCTGAAACGAAAATAAAAACAAAAAATACATTAATCAAAAGTTTTAAATTAATCTCAGATTATAGACATTTTAATCAATCATAACAAAATTTTCATTTATTTATTTTCATTAATCATGAATTTTCTAAAAAAAAAAAATTCTGTGTAACAACGTAAAATTTATTTGCTATTCAACATATTATATGAAAAATGTAAAAATTACCGTTTATATACATATTATCTATAGTGAAAACGTAATTTCATTTGTTTTTTTATTTTATCGGAAAAAAATCTATGAAAAATAAATTTGAAACTTTTTTATTTGCAAAGTGAGTGTACGCAAATTATTTTATAAGTATTAAGCCTCCGAAATCAATGAATCCAAAAACATTTAAGAGTTTATTTAAAAGTTCCTTGCTTATTACTCGACATCTCCATTATGATAATTTCCAGCACTATAGTGTATTTGACGATCTATGCGTGAGTGTATTACACAAAAACTTTACTATCAGCAAATTTTTCGGCTGATTTTTGACTAAAAAATTATGAGTAGTAATTTTCTAAGGACGGTGATAATGCGAAATAATTTTTTACGAAAATTTCGAAAGCAAGTTGTTTGACGCCAATTTGTAATGAACACTGGACCTGCTAGTGATGTCACTAACAGCAAGCAATCGAAAGACTGCCGTGTCTGGTAAAGTTGTATTCCGACGAGTGTCAGTCATGTGTGTTCGAGAAGAAATTTTGCCCAGTCCAGTACAAATAATCAGATATGCACGCAAATGAGACTGCGTCAACGGAATGAAATAAGCAAAGACAAAGAACAGGAACTTTGACGAGGAACCCTACTGGTACGAGAAACCAAGACCATCAGTTACATTTGTAATTTTAGATCAATGACATGGTATCTTCGGATATTCAAAGAGTCTAAATAATGAATATTTCATATTTAGTGTGCTAAACATGTCTAACTAATTAATAAAAAAAAAAAAAAAAAAAAATGTTTCACTCACCCACACCATGGGCGTTTGATCAAACCCTCCATCCACTCGTAATTCAGTTAGTCATCTTAAGATAACAACAATATCATTAATGGTCGCCAATCGTTTTATCGAATTATGTCGTAATATTAGGTTCCTCAGGCAAATGGCGATACTATGCCATTTGCTTGAGGAACTTTCCAAAAAATTATGAGAATTTATCACCGTCCTTGGAAATTACTAGGGGAATTCGTTTAGAAATTTTTTTGCTATTTTTGATTTTTTTATATATCTTTTTATGTTTATGCATTATACATGAATTTCAAATTTCAAATTTCAAATTTCAAATTTATTTCAAATTTATTTATTTATATCAAAAAGAAAGTACGTAGTACTTATACATTTGATTTTAATTACAATGTTATTTTGAGTATCACAGACTAGGCCAGAGTAAAGTTAAATATTAAAATATACTAAAAAAGAAAAACATTATAAACGTTACTTAAAATACTTAAAAACAAATAACATCACAACAAGCTGTGAAAAATCATCATCTCTGAGGTACATAGAAGCACCCCATACGCTTAGATATATACTGAGCTGTAACTAAAGTTTACAAAATTGACCAGGAATATGGATTTCGACCCGGTCCGTTTTAATTCTAGCGGTAAGTTATTCCACAGTTTGATCCCCCTTACGAAAACAGATTTATTAAGAGCGACGCATGAATTTGAAGCGGGGATGAGTCTCAGGTTATCTGAGAATCTAAATGAGAAACGTAATTTTTCATAGAGATAAGTGGGACTCTGAGTACGAATTAAGGTTTTCAGGAAATAGCATGTTCTGAAATTCAAATAGGTGAGTATATCACAGCTCAATAAACGCGTAGTATATGGAGAGATGTGGTCAAATTTTCTTAGTTTAAAAACATATCTGGTACAAGCATTAAAGCACATACGAAGTCTATACTCGCATTTCTTGCTCATTCCGAAGAGGACCGTATCCCCGTATAAGAAATGAGGAAGGATGTACGATATGAATAGTCGTCTTTTCAGGCTGACATCAGCGAACATTGTGAGTCTCCGAAGTCCGCGAAGGCAACTAAAAACTTTTCGAGACAGACTTGTTACGTGTTCGTCCCAAGTTAACTTGTTGTTGATCACGACTCCCAGATTTTTTACATTTTTCGAGTATGGCACTGGATTGTTTAGCAACATTAATTTCGGCAAATCATTTAAATTATATGAAGTGGTATTCAAGTAGATTACAATGGCTTGAGTTTTTGCAGTGTTGAGTTTTAGGCCAATTTCTGATGCCCAGCATTCGATTCTCGCAAGATCGTCATTCATAGCTTTAACGCAATCAGAAACAGAAACTAAATCCAGATTGCTTGAGAGGTAGATCTGAATATCGTCTGCATATAGATGGAAATTACAATTTAATATGTTTTCGCTAATATCGGCAACATACATGCAGAACAGTAGAGGACCCAGAATGGACCCTTGGGGTACACCTGAACTGATCAAGATTTCGTTAGATAAATTGTCGTCGATTTTTACTTTTTGAGTCCTGTGCGAGAGGTACGATAAAATCATTAAGGCCGCAGGCCTAGAAAAACGAAACTTTCTGATTAGTTTGTCGCAAATTACATCATGTTTGATTGTATCAAATGCCTTCGAGAAATCAAGCAGGCACAGTATGGTCAGCCTCCTTGAATCCATGTTTCGTCTGATATCATCACATATTTTCAATAAGGCTGTGGATGTTCCATGTAACTTTCTATAACCGGACTGGAATTGGCAAAACAGGGAATTTTCTTCGAGGAAGCTGGTCATCTGCGCACTCAAGATCTTTTCAAAAGCCTTTGACAGTGAAGATAACATACTTATTGGTCTGAAATCGGCGATGTCACTGGGAGTTTTTGTTTTGGGGATCGGAAAAATCATGGAGTTACTCCACTGCAAAGGGAACTCGGAGCTAGAGAGGATGAAATTGAAAAAGTGTAATAGGAAATTAGCTACAAAGGGAAAGATGAGTCTAACAAATTTGATATTGATTTTGTCAAGTCCTGTAGCATTAGATTTGACTGCAGAAATGGAATTCCACAGTTGGTCTAATGTAATATTTTTAAAAGAGAAAAAATTTGTGTTGTCATCAAAAGAATAGTTGGATATGTCGAAAGTGTCTGCGTTATTTAGTTTGTTGTAATTGCTGGCAAAGTAGTTATTTAGTTGGTTGGGTGTGAAAGGGATTTGTGCCGATCTTTTCGGCTTGCCGAAACCTAAATTTTTTATGTTTCTCCAAAAGACTTTAGGTGGTAAGGTTGGGTCCAGTTTCAATTTCAGAAAGTTTACTTTCGCTGAGCGTATTAAAGAAGTGGTAGTGTTACGAACCAGCTTAAATCTGTTCCAGTTCTGATCAGTTTTTGATTCCTTCCAACGTGTGTAAAGATAACTTTTGACAGCGACATGAATTTCGAATTGTTTTTATCAGGGTTGTAACGTATAATACGGTAACGTATAAAACACGTATTATACGTACGTATAAAACGTATAAAACGTACAGTATAAAACACACAATTATTTACGTTTTGTACCGTATAAAAGTAAAATCCTTAATAAATAAAAATACATTTATATAACATTATCGCGGGCGTATTATTCATCGTACTCGTGATATTTAATATTTATAAAGCCTAGATTTCGGGACTAATAGGAACAGTTGCTTTAGAAAATATAGCGTCGTCATGATAATTTCTTACCCAACTATTCCTATTAGTTCAGAAAACTTCCACATTTAACGTAAATGCTTCTTTTCAAAATATAATTATTTATTTTCAAAACAAATTGAGTCTGCAATAATTTGACATTTCCAACCATACCTATTATTCATCAATGACCAAAATTGAATTTACTCAATAAACTTTTTCGTTTGACGAAAATACATATTTTAACCAGGGTTGTGCCGTAGACAAAATAGATTACTTTACATGTATAGATTACGCATAGATTACGTGTAAATTACGCGAGATATTTTCGTGTAATCTATATTGTAAACTATTATGTAATCTATTTAATTGATATGTGCATTCTAAACTTTTTTAGCAATTAAATTAACTTTTTTCAAGATCGCAAGATCTTGTTTTTGACAATATTATTGATCATGTCTTTTGCGAAAAAATCGAAAAAAAATTTCAGTAGGAATAATACAATATTTCCACATATTTCTTCTTAAATCAAAATTAATAGATTACACCAAATTTGCATAGATGATATAGATTACATTACATAGATTACATGTAATGTAATCTATTTTAGATTACGCGTAAAGGAACAACCCTGATTTTAACTATTACAACTTTTATGTAAAAAGAAGATTTGATCTGCAAGAACCTGCTTCAAACTGTGTCTATTAATTGGAAGTGGTGCAACCCGGATTCACACAACAAAATTTTTTTAAAAACATCTCTCTAATAATCTCTAACAATCTCCCTAACTGCCATGAAAAAACAACATTTATTCTGCAACAACATAATATTTCCCAGCTGTTCTTATTAGATGGGAGGAGCTGAAGTTGGATTGAACCATATTTTATATATTCAATAACATTTCATGATGCCAAATAATTAAGTTCATGAGCCAAATGCTTCTAATCCAAGATGTTTCCCATTAAGTAAATGTTGGAATCAAAATGAAAGAAAATCATATAGTATACGTGTTGAAAAATTCAAAAATAATTTAATTGCTTGAGTTTAAGTGCTCAAAAAATCTCTAAAATATAATTCAAAATTTTCAATATTCAAATCTAGTGAATTAAAAATTATTAACCAGTTTAATGCAGGGTTGTGCCGTAGACAAAATAGATTACTTTACATGTATAGATTACCCATAGATTACGTGTAAATTACGCGAGATAATATCGTGTAATCCATAATGTAAACTATTATGTAATCTATTTAATTGATATGTGCATTCTAAACTTTTTTAGCAATTAAATTAACTTTTTTCAAGATCGCAAGATCTTGTTTTTGACAATATTATTGATCATGTCTTTTGCGAAAAAATCGAAAAAAATTTTCAGTAGGGATAATACAATATTTCCACATATTTCTTCTTAAATCAAAATTAATAGATTACACCAAATTTACATAGATGATATAGATTACATTACATAGATTACATGTAATGTAATCTATTTTAGATTACGCGTAAAGGAACAACCCTGGTTTAATGTACACTGTACAGTAACATAGTCTTTCGTATAGAGTATAAAAATATTCATTCAAATAACATCTAGAATTTAAATAGTATTTGTTATAAATTATAAAATATATAAATAATTTATAGCTACGTAATTATATTTTTACTAAAATATATATATTTTTACTAAAAATATAATTAATATCTGAAGTAAGAAGTATTTTTAATTTTTTATGAATGAATTTCAAAAACGAAATCATATTATACGTTTTATACGTTATATACGTTTTATACGTTTTATACGTGACGTATTATACGTGTAACGTATAAAACGTTTTATACGTGTATATTAGCAACCCTGGTTTTTATTTTTTCTGGCCTAATATAAATCCATCGAGGCGTCAAACAAAAGTAATATTATAGAAAATTGAAAATAAACAAACAACCCGAAAAATATTATAAATGGTAGATACAATATCTTCACTATAAAAATTATTTTGCAGGAAAAAAAATCGGTCTAGTCAATAAATATTATTTTAAGACTTATATTAATTCATAATTCTTTTCGTTCTTATTTCTGTTAAAAAATATAATATTCATGATAGTCTCCCATGATAACATACATACCTATTCTTAATAATCTCCTATTATTAGTATAATTAAAATGTGATTGGCCAAATTGAATAATGTCATTACATTCTAGAGAATTTTATTGGGTTAAATTTAAATAAAAATAAAGCAAAAAATTTTCGTAATAATTTTTACGAAATTCTACGAGATTGTTACGAGATTGTTTCTTCATACTTAAACATATTGTAGTGGCAATATAATCCTTGGATATTTGTTTTGTTTTTATTTTGCGGACTTGTTAAAATTAAAACAAATTTTGTATAACAATTTATTTTTGAACAACTTTGTTTTTTATCATGATAATATTATGATAATAATTGCATCGACAAATATTTTCCAATCTGTATTGGAGAAAAGTAGAAAACAAATACAAACATACCATATCATGATGGAAATTATCAGTGGCGTACGCAGGATTGAGCTATGGGGGGGGTTTAGATAAAAAATTTAATTTGAGTTCCGTTTTTATACGGAACACTACTGTTGAGACTACGATGTGTATTCTGTAGTCTGTTGTATTAAAATCGGTTATCTCATAAACTATAAATCCTATGGCCCTTAAGATGCGTATAAACCTAACCTGATGACCCTGAAGATGACAGATACAAAAAAAATGGTTTCCGTTTGTTTTACGGTGCAATGGGGTCTTTAAAAAATACTTTTTTTACCGAGTCAAGTAGGGTATCATATGTAAGGGCTTGAATTCAGTGTCCCTTAAAATGTATTTTATAATTTTTTACTGTACAGTTTTTTGAATAAAATTGAATAATGGCGTTTTTTCATGTTTTCTTTCCCCACTTAGTTCCAAACCTATTTAATAAAACAACTTCAAAAGCCTTAGGAAATATAGAAAAAGTTCTTTTGAACGAAAAATATAGCGAAGTGTAAAATACTCATAATCGTATTTATTAAGCGGGTGGAAATGAGAAGGGGGAAAACACCATTTAAAACCCAGCCATGTGAGATATCATATGAACGAGCACTTAATTCAAAAAACATTGTAATTATTTTTAGAATTTTGCAGTGCACAGTTTTTTGAATTATTGTCAAACAAGTGCAACAAAAAGTTGGTCCCGCCCGTTGCGTTTCGAGATTAATTGACAGAAAAATTTGAAAAAATTCACAGAAAAAGGAAGTTTGATAAACTCTGAACGAAAACTATAGCGAAGTGTCACTTAATTATTTTTCTGAGGGGGTGAGATTTTAAGGGGGTGAGATTTTGAGGGGGTGAGATGGGAAAAGGGTGAAACAAACCTTTTTTGAGCCTAACAAGTGGAGAGAGCGAATGAAAGAGCAGTTAATTTAAGAAACATTATAATTTTTTTTTAAATGTTACGGTGCACAGGTTTTGAATGATTGTCAAAGACGTGCAACTGAAAGTTGGTCCCCCTCCTGCCTACGTTTTGACGTTGATTGACAGAAAAATTTGAAAAAACAGACAGTGATAGGAAATTGGATAAACCCTGATCTAAAACTATAGCAAAGTGTCACTGTATTTTGAGGGGGTGAGATTGAGGAAGAGTGGAAAAAAAATTTTGTTTCAAATCATTTTTGATCCAAACAAAAGGGGGTGTCATAGGAAAGAGCATTTAATTTAAGAAACATTGTAAGTTTTTTTAAAATTTTGCGGTGCACAGTTTTTGAATTATTGCCAATTATTATTGAATTGTTATTTGAATTAATAATGTATATTTTCCAATTTAAACTATTTACAAGTTGGTGTAATTGCATATCTCCTAAGTTACCTTAAACTGCTATTGCTAATATTTAACGAGATTTAATATTTTGTGTATAATTTGGATCATTGACATTGCTATTGACATTTACGAGGAAAAAATCATTTTTATCACATAAAATATTTTTTATCATAGGCGGTATAGTCTGGCGATAGAAAAAGTCAACAACACAACTTTATCTAAATTATTATCTAACTTTATCTAAACAAACTGACATGTTGATTCACGGAACCCTCGGCGCGCGACTTTTATTCGCAAGGTATTTAAGTATAATACGGTTATGAATATAATATAATATAATATGGTTATGAATTATAATATATGTACATATACAAAATAACTACTGTTATTATGAAATAAGGGATCTGATACAACAATTAGGTCTTTACTATAGTAAATTTAAATTTAAATTCCATGTAAGTGTATATTAGAATAATTTTTTAACCGATTTGATGCAACAAATTGGGGTTTGAACCCCCAGCAACCCCCCTTGCGTACGCCACTGGAAATTATCAAAGATTATTAAAGAATAATCTAAAATAATTGTCAAAAAGATCTAAGGTAACAACGAGATTATACGATTTATTTAAATCAATCCTTATAGACAGTTTGAATTTATGTATTCTTCGCCGCATTTCTTTTCTCTTTTTGCTTCTGGTTTTAGTTTTGTTTAGCTTTCATTTGATGAAGATGGATCGTTAATTTATTTGCAGTAAAATGCAGACGACTTCAACAAAATATTACAGTATCACTAAACTCAAAGCATTAATTTTTTATCGGTAGTATAAAATCGCATTTAGTATTTGTGGAACGATTGTCGATGTAATGTTGATTCAATACAAAAAACAATTATGTATGTAATATAATTTTTGTAGAGGAAATAAATTTGTAAGTAAATTTTACTTCGGTCTGAAAGACCAAAGTGTTGAATTCTTGAGCCAAAAGTTTAATTCTTACCCGCACCTTTTTTGGCATTTCTCGACGTTTTAGGACCTACTTAACTAATTCTAAAAAAGCAAAAAAAAGTGTGTGTCTATCTGCCGACCATCCGTCATTATCTACGAAATCTAGAAAACCGCTGGAGGGAAATCAAAAATTTCTTTTTTCTAAAAATAGGTATACTAAATGGGCAGGTCTGAAAGGACGTTGTGGTGGATAACTGTGTGCGTCAAAAAATCGTGTGTCAAAAAAATCGTCAAGTGTGTCAAAACAAAGAAATTTGCATATTTTTTGCTTAAAAAACGCTGCTCCAAACTAAAAACAATGTCCTCATAAAAGTTTTTTGCCGAAAACTATAGCAAAATCCTTAACCCAGACCGAAGTCTTGATATCACAGAGCTGTGAGATTTCAGCCCCTCCATTTTTTAATTTTATGATGCAAAGGTTGAACATGTGATAACATAAAATAATAGTTCACATTCCTATATATGAGAAATTTCACACATGTTCAGCAAATTTTTGGGAAATTTTGACTTGACCCCTTTTAATTTTGATTATTTTTTGTTTATAAATAGTCTTTCATAAATAAAAAATACAAGTTCTCTTAGAAATATTTTTTTCGACCAGGGGTCTTCACAGGGTGCCACTCAATTTTTTGTTATTTTGTGATGTGAGTGCATTTTGACGAGCGATTGTAGAAAAACTACTCAATCGATTTTCATAAATGATATGTCGTTGAATAGGTATTAGAACAAAGTTTTTAAAAATGTATACTGTTAATTTTTTGAAATAATTTTTAACGGTGTAACATAAGAAAAAAACGGTGTAATTGAAGAAAAGATGGCGCTACACTTTTTTTTTAAAACTAAATTGAAGCTTATTTTATATCCAACTACTTGTGAAAGTTTAGTACTAGCATTATTTTTTGTTTTAAAGATAAAATTCGTTGTGCATATGACTGTCGGGAATCAGTTTTTTTTGTTCTGAAGGAAAATTATAAAAATGGCGTTATAAACTAAGAGATTTTTTTTAATGTTAAATATCAAATATTTTATTATTAAATGAACTTTTTAAAATATTATAAAAATTATATATGTACAATAATGAAAATATGAGCAATTTCAGTCAAGTTCAGCAAAATTTTGCGACATTATGACTCGACCCTTTTTATTTTGGTTTATTTTTCTTTTATAGATAGCCTTTGATAAATAATACGACTTCTCGTAGAATTTTTTTTCCACCAGGGGCCTTCACTGGGTGCCCTTGAATTTTTGTAAGTTTATCATGTAGAAATCATTTTGACGAACGACTGTAGAAAAACTGCTTTATTGATTTTCATAAATGATATGTTGTTGAAAAGGTGTTAAAAAGAAATTTTTGAAATTGTGCATTGTGACAAAGTGACAAATTGTGACAATGTGACAAATTTTGAAAATCCTACTTTTAATTTTAAGTGAATATAGGCGTAAACTAATATGGATTAAAAATAAATATAAACCGTCTTAAGGATTTTAAATTATATATGGCTGTTGTTGTTAACATACAAGAAAATTTTTAATTAGTTTTAATTCGATTTAATTTAATTTAGTTGTAGAAAAATTCTTTTAATCTGTTCTTGTAATTGTCTTAATTTATTTAAATGTTGGTTTGTACACAATTTTATAATTTTACTTCTATCGAAAAAACGTAAACTTAATGGTGTTTTATATGTTAAAAACTGATATGCCAAGAAACTAAAAAAATTTGCTATTTATGTAAGCTTATACATATTAATTTTAATATTTTGTAACATTTGTAAATCCTGTTCTCATTTCCATTAATAGTGCACTGATGAGGAGGTCACAAAACCTCGAAATATTTGCAATAAATTAACTAAATAAGCAATTAATGATCTATCGCTTGGTATTTTCTTTGGTTTTATTTATTTCAACACAAATAGAGGAAAAAAAAACACAGGACAGTATACATATATGGCTGTAATTAAGACAAAGATTTCAAAAGGTTGAACAGATGCTCAGGTAAACAAATGTAGAGTAATTATATTTGGTTATAAAAATAGGCGTATATAATCTTTATTGATGCCTGCATTACTATTTTAAATCCCATTTTTGTTATATAAATGAAGTTTTAAATTGGTCACTATCCGTTAAATTCTATTACTTTAACAAAAGCTTTCAAAATTTAATTTTTCTAAAATGAGTGAATATAGATGCGTTAAACCATTTTCAAATTCATTCTGTCAAATTATTTTTTATAAGAGTGACAAGTGATTACTAAAAGTGGTAAATAAACATTTCATTTTTTTATGCCATCTAATACAAAGAAAATGATTGCAGAAGTGTTTTCCTATATAAAAGAAACTTCTGTTTGTAAAATAAGTAAACTATTTTTAACAATTGTATTTATTTTATTTATTGTACTACATATATAATTTTTATAATATTTTAAAAAGATCATTTAATAATAAAATATTTGATATTTAACATTAAAAAAATCTTTTATTTTATAACGCCATTTTTATAATTTTCCTTCAGAACAAAAAAAACTGATTCCCGACAGTCATATGCACAACGAATTTTATCTTTAAAACAAAAAATGCTAGTACTAAACTTTCACAAGTAAATAGATATAAAATAAGCTTCAATTTGGTTTAAAAAAAAAGTGTAGCGCCATCTTTTCTTCAATTATACCGTTTTTTTCTTATGTTACACCGTTAAAAATTATTTCAAAAAATTAACAGTGTACATTTTTAAAAACTTTGTTCTAATACCTATTCAACGACATATCATTTATGAAAATCGATTGAGTAGTTTTTCTACAATCGCTCGTCAAAATGCATTCACATCACAAAATAACAAAAAATTGAGTGGCACCCTGTGAAGACCCCTGCTCGAAGAAAAAATTCTAAGAGAACTTGTATTTTTTATTTATGAAAGACTATCTATAAACAAAAAATAATCAAAATTAAAAGGGGTCAAGTCAAAACGTTGTTGAATCTTCGTGAAATTGCTCATATAGAGTAAGGTAACATAAGTTGGTTTGTGTTTTTTCAATGGCTGGTGAAGGGGATGGGGGTAGGGGTATAGGGGAAAGATTTCTTAATTGTGTGAAAGTCATTTTCAAATTTTTTATATCTAATAAATAATGAAAAAAAGTATATCGAGCAACTTGTACTTGTGGAGTTTGCCACACGCGAATTACCATTAACAGCATTGTTAAAGGTTTAACAAAGTTATTTGTTTGTTGCCATATTGGTTAACGCGTTTTTCGAATTAAATATTATAACTTAATTAAATAAATGTTTCTCGTATCTTATGAACAATAACTACAATACCGAAAAGGTTTAGAACACTAGAGAACATAGTTCAGAAAACATTTATTTAACTAAGTAGTAAGTAGGTATAATTAAGTTAGCACAAACTCATACTTAAATTAACAAACATTAACAAACTCCGATACCAAGTTACTGAAATTTGTATTTGTTGTATTATACTGCAATATACGCGTCTAATTATTCTTTTGACAAGTGTTCTGACTGAAACTAACTAAACTAATAGACTAATAGGAACAATTAGAAAATATCAAGTAGTTGCCAACATACCCTCACAGTAAAGAAAACAACAAATTCGAAAAGAATTGTTTCCATTATTATTATTCGATTCAATGAAGCATTCGATTTTTTTTGTAAACGTAAAAACAAGTTTTTTTTTGACAGGTTGATTGGTTTGGCTCTTCATCGAACGAACAATTGCATGAGTTTTCTATTGATTTTTTCTCCATACTACGGTATTATTATAATATGCTTATATAGTTTTGAATATTAAGATGTTAAATTTTTTTTATTGTTTCATGAGAAAGTTTAGACAAATTGCAAAGTAATTTGAAAAAGAAAAATTAATTTGATGCTTTGAAATGAATTGATTTGTAATTTATTGATATGATGCGAAAGATATTTTTTCAAACTGAATTAAAAAGCGAAATTATTATTATAAGTTATGTCTTAACTTAATTGAGTTCAGATAAAATATTTTTATTTTATATACCGCATCTCGTTTATTTATTTTACCAAATTTTTGTTCCAGTATATCAAATATTAATTAAGAATATAAGTTCGTTTAATATAATTGATATTATGTTGGCAAGCTCAGAGTTACATACAATAATAATTTCAGATATAGTTTTCAATACCATTCCTTTGTATGTGGTTTATGCCTCAATCCACTTAAAATTGCATTTAAGCCAAATTTCACTAAAATAAAACTAGGTAGTGATCCAGTCGACAATCGACCACATTATTGTTATATTTTTGGGTTACTCTATATTTGAAGATAACTTGAATCATATTTTTTGTCTCGATATTAACACACATTTCATATGAGAAAAAAATATAAAAGTAGTGACTTTCAAAATCGGTACTTTTTGGGTGATTTGACGCCATTTTCAGCGATCTCAATTTTTTTAATCGTTTGATTTATTTATTTTGCTTTCAAATATGCAGTATGAAATATATATTAGACATGCTGATAAACAATTCCAATTAGCAGTTTGAAGTTTGTAATTATGTACAAACTTTAATATTCTCATTCAACCCAAGATAATCCAAGCCAAACAAGCTGATTCAAATTACATCAATAGGTCAGCTCTACTTCCTGAGCGAGCAATAAAAAGAGAACCCAAAAACAAGTTAAACTTGAACTATACTAAATAAAATCGCTAGTTAATGGCGGTTAAATCCACCGGCGCAATCAAGATTAATCTGATCTTACAGATAATGTTAATTAACTAAACATATAACAAGCTTTTTTTTAATAAAAGCTTTTTAAAAAAAATTATAAATTCTCTAATGCGCGAATACGAATTGTGAAAAATTTCAAATCTAGCCCAAGATTAAATGAATTAATGAGAAACAATGAATATTTGTTTTTAATTATCTAAACCCAAAAGAAATTTGATGAATTAATCAGATGTTAGTTGATCATTTGAAATTCATTTGATTATTAATTAATCTAAATAATAAAGAGAGATTTTTATTTGTATAATCCAACTGATCAAAGGTGACAATGAAATGAAAAATACAGTGTCACACTGACACACATATGTTCAAGTTTAAGTTTTTAATTTTTTACTGGGACGACCAAATGCAGTTTTAGTTTTTATTGTTATAAAATATAGGCGAAAGTTGTGGTAGAAATAGTATGAGTTAAGCATGAGGGTTTTGGTTGAGCAGTAGCTAGTAAATATCTACCGATCATACTCCTTCACAAATGGCGTAATGCAAATTAATTCTACGAATGAAATGCATATATTTCATAAGATTTTCAACTTTTACGTAGAATTATATTTAGCCTTCAATAACGTAATGAAAATTACAACAATCATAATAATAGACTTACGTAATAATAACTATTTTGATAATAGTTTTATTACTAAACACAAAATTTAAAACAATATATAACATAAATTTTTATATTGTGATTCTGGATATTAATCAAAACCATCAAATTTTTTTTTGAAAAGTTGGGAGTGGCAAGGTAAACTAAAATTATGTAAATATTTTTGGATGATGATGTTCATTGATCGTCTCTAATGTTATTATCATGACTTTTTGTCAAGAAATCATGTTTGTATATAAAACGATTTCCGGTAGAACCAAGGGTGCCAAATACAATTTAAAAAAAATGAACAAGTTCTTTAGCGACTACAAGAAAGTAAAAAAAAGTGATTTAAAAGTTACAAAATGAGACCATGCCCACACAATATGCACTATAAGGTCATCAATTCCCAATGACGACTAGAAAAGTAGGGAAATTAAGGATAGAAATAATGCAATTAAATCGCACTTTTGTGTAGAGAATTCATTGGTTTAAATTTTAAAATTGAATTAGTGAAAGATCTATTTTTATAAAAAGTCATCTTTAGGAATGGTGATAAAGATTGGAATGAACAGATTCACACTTCTTGATTTAGTTGTCGCTGTTTTCCATGTGTAATGCGCAACATTCATACATTCATTCGACTACTTGAGATTATCCGACGTTTCAGCGACAACGCATACCATTAACTTGGTCTTTTGTTCTGCGTCGTCTACTTAGACGATCTTCTTGTTGTATTTATGCCGAACATAGGACATCTGAAACACATATCACAAAAATTGCAAGATGCCGGTTTGAGAATTACGACAATAACTTAGTAAATAATGAAGTACTGCAACGCGCTATGCTACCATATTGGAAATGATAAAGAACGAATAATCTTGTTTCCTGCTGTGTATGTTTTTCTAAAAAAATTAATTGGCATTCAATTTAATTTCCATACCAAGCCAGACTGTTTATTCGTTTATTTTAATAGCAGAAATTATCTGTGATTCAAAACTAGAGATTATTCTCGAGAATTCTTTTTCTCGATTTCTCAAGAATTCCCTATAGATTTTTATTTCTCATTTCTCAAGAAATTTTGTTTTATTTCTCGAGAATTTGAAAAAAGTTAAAGACAAACAAAAATCAATTCAGTAAATTATTTGTGATATAACATCACCCCGATGGAAAATCTCCCATCAAGAATAATATAAGAACTGAATCTAAAAAATTATGGTGCAAATTATGAAACTTTTTGCAATCCATACAATTTTAGAGCGATCTAGTTTCGAACCAATGAGAAAATTTTAAACTTTAAAAAAGTTTATCATTCTCATCAGGGCTAGCCGACTAGATAAACTCTACCAAAAAATGTCAACGCTAATGTATATAAACCAAAAATTAGGTTACAACTCTAGCGAAGTGTAAAAACAAAAAATTTACATAAACATACATTTAATAAATTCAGGTTTAGTCAATTAATTTCTCTGGTGATCACTGTTTTGTTATACTCTAGACATTCTAGTATTGAATAACAAACTTGTATCGGTGAGAGGAAGATGACTAGTCTTCACTTGTGTCTATTGACACATGATCAACAATTAATTCAGTAAATTATTTGTGATATAACATCACCCCGATGGAAAATCTCCCATCAAGAATAATATAAGAACTGAATCTAAAAAATTATGGTGCAAATTATGAAACTTTTTGCAATCCATACAATTTTAGAGCGATCTAGTTTCGAACCAATGAGAAAATTTTAAACTTTAAAAAAGTTTATCATTCTCATCAGGGCTAGCCGACTAGATAAACTCTACCAAAAAATGTCAACGCTAATGTATATAAACCAAAAATTAGGTTACAACTCTAGCGAAGTGTAAAAACAAAAAATTTACATAAACATACATTTAATAAATTCAGGTTTAGTCAATTAATTTCTCTGGTGATCACTGTTTTGTTATACTCTAGACATTCTAGTATTGAATAACAAACTTGTATCGGTGAGAGGAAGATGACTAGTCTTCACTTGTGTCTATTGACACATGATCAACAATTAATTCAGTAAATTATTTGTGATATAACATCACCCCGATGGAAAATCTCCCATCAAGAATAATATAAGAACTGAATCTAAAAAATTATGGTGCAAATTATGAAACTTTTTGCAATCCATACAATTTTAGAGCGATCTAGTTTCGAACCAATGAGAAAATTTTAAACTTTAAAAAAGTTTAAGTCGGCTAGCCCTGATGAGAATGATAAACTTTTTTAAAGTTTAAAATTTTCTCATTGGTTCGAAACTAGATCGCTCTAAAATTGTATGGATTGCAAAAAGTTTCATAATTTGCACCATAATTTTTTAGATTCAGTTCTTATATTATTCTTGATGGGAGATTTTCCATCGGGGTGATGTTATATCACAAATAATTTACTGAATTAATTGTTGATCATGTGTCAATAGACACAAGTGAAGACTAGTCATCTTCCTCTCACCGATACAAGTTTGTTATTCAATACTAGAATGTCTAGAGTATAACAAAACAGTGATCACCAGAGAAATTAATTGACTAAACCTGAATTTATTAAATGTATGTTTATGTAAATTTTTTGTTTTTACACTTCGCTAGAGTTGTAACCTAATTTTTGGTTTATATACATTAGCGTTGACATTTTTTGGTAGAGTTTATCTAGTCGGCTAGCCCTGATGAGAATGATAAACTTTTTTAAAGTTTAAAATTTTCTCATTGGTTCGAAACTAGATCGCTCTAAAATTGTATGGATTGCAAAAAGTTTCATAATTTGCACCATAATTTTTTAGATTCAGTTCTTATATTATTCTTGATGGGAGATTTTCCATCGGGGTGATGTTATATCACAAATAATTTACTGAATTAATTGTTGATCATGTGTCAATAGACACAAGTGAAGACTAGTCATCTTCCTCTCACCGATACAAGTTTGTTATTCAATACTAGAATGTCTAGAGTATAACAAAACAGTGATCACCAGAGAAATTAATTGACTAAACCTGAATTTATTAAATGTATGTTTATGTAAATTTATTGTTTTTACACTTCGCTAGAGTTGTAACCTAATTTTTGGTTTATATACATTAGCGTTGACATTTTTTGGTAGAGTTTATCTAGTCGGCTAGCCCTGATGAGAATGATAAACTTTTTTAAAGTTTAAAATTTTCTCATTGGTTCGAAACTAGATCGCTCTAAAATTGTATGGATTGCAAAAAGTTTCATAATTTGCACCATAATTTTTTAGATTCAGTTCTTATATTATTCTTGATGGGAGATTTTCCATCGGGGTGATGTTATATCACAAATAATTTACTGAATTAATTGTTGATCATGTGTCAATAGACACAAGTGAAGACTAGTCATCTTCCTCTCACCGATACAAGTTTGTTATTCAATACTAGAATGTCTAGAGTATAACAAAACAGTGATCACCAGAGAAATTAATTGACTAAACCTGAATTTATTAAATGTATGTTTATGTAAATTTTTTGTTTTTACACTTCGCTAGAGTTGTAACCTAATTTTTGGTTTATATACATTAGCGTTGACATTTTTTGGTAGAGTTTATCTAGTCGGCTAGCCCTGATGAGAATGATAAACTTTTTTAAAGTTTAAAATTTTCTCATTGGTTCGAAACTAGATCGCTCTAAAATTGTATGGATTGCAAAAAGTTTCATAATTTGCACCATAATTTTTTAGATTCAGTTCTTATAAACAAAAATCACTCATTAAATTTTTTAAACCTTAAATTTAAATTTTTTAAGACTCACTAAGCTTTTCTTGCAGTCAGCGTAACCCTTCTACAATTTTACGAATTTTTCTGTCAGAATAATTCATTAAATTAGATGAGAATCGTGAGAATCATGTTTTATCTTATAAACTAAAATTTTACTCCGACTCCGTTATCCATATGATAAAAATGATGAATCGCTGACGAATTATTAGAATATTCTTTTTATTTTCGTATAATGTCTATAAAGGAATGTAATTTTTATGGCCGAATTTCACTTGAAGACTTAATTTATTCGATTAGTTTTATATGGATGACCTAATTGAGGACCAAAGTTTATTCAAGTAGTATAGTTGTTTTAATTACACCCCCAATAGAAATTGTGTATCGCAACACTATAAAAACCGAGGAATAAAACTGTTTCCTCTATTTGATTTCAAAATTCGTAAGAATAGTTTGTTTACTTTGATAGAGCATTTTTACAGGACTGGTATAATAATAATATGCAAGTCAAACATAACCCTTTAACTAAATATTTAGGCGTTTATCTTGATAGAAGCCTCACATATAAATAGCATATTGAAAATGTAGCGAAGAAATTAAAATCTCGAGTAAATATAATAAGAAAACTTGCTGGAACTAACTGGGGTGCAAACTTCCATACTTTGAGAACTTCGTCATTGGCATTGGTGTTTTCTGTTGCTGAATTTTGTTGTCCTGTTTAGTTAAATAGTCACCATACCGATAAAATTGATGTTGAATTAAACAATGCTATGCGTATAATAACTGGCTATGTCCACTCAACACCTGTTCCTTGGCTTCATGTGTTGAGTAATATTGCTCCACATAATATTCGTAGACAAGATCAACTGTGTAGGATTTGGTCAAAAGTTGCGGATTTACCTCAGCTAATATGTCACCATGTTATAATTCATCAACCTCCAAGGCGTTTGTGTTCAAGAAATCCATCTTATGATTCAGGCGCAGTATTTTTTAATGGTGATACTTTCAGCATCGTGGATAAATGGAGAGATTTTTGGTCGTCATCTGCTGTTCTCAATCATAATTTAATTGATAATTTAGATGTAATTCCCGTTGGTTTTGATTTACCTAGAAGACTGTGGGTAACTTTGAATCGTATTCGAACTGGACATGGATGTTGTGGTTCCTGATTATTCAATTGGGGTTTTATATCGTCTTCTGCTTGTGATTATCCAGTTCAATCTATGCACCATATAGTAACTGATTGTCCAATCCGAAGGTTTCCAGCAGGATTGCCAGAACTTAATTTGCTGTCTCCTGATGCTGTAACTTGGCTTGATAATTTAGATCTAATATTGTAATTATTCTTCAAAATTCAAATTAAATATTATATGTAATGTAACGTTTTGTAATTTAACTTAAATCTATGTTTAAATAATAAATATACATACGCAAACAAACAACAACAGGACTGGTTTCCCATACAGAAAATGATTTGACTGTCAAGAAACTTAAACAAAGCGTTTGCTGATTTAAACAGAAACATCTCTTAATTCTAGTAACTTTAAAAAATCCCAGATAGCTATTGATAATTTGGCGGTTATAACTAGAGAATAGGGTTTATGAGGAGTTATTGGAGAGATGATGTTCATTGATCGTCTCTAATGTTATTATCATGACTTTTTGTCAAGAAATCATGTTTGTATATAAAACGATTTCCGGTAGAACCAAGGGTGCCAAATACAATTTAAAAAAAATGAACAAGTTCTTTAGCGACTACAAGAAAGTAAAAAAAAGTGATTTAAAAGTTACAAAATGAGACCATGCCCACACAATATGCACTATAAGGTCATCAATTCCCAATGACGACTAGAAAAGTAGGGAAATTAAGGATAGAAATAATGCAATTAAATCGCACTTTTGTGTAGAGAATTCATTGGTTTAAATTTTAAAATTGAATTAGTGAAAGATCTATTTTTATAAAAAGTCATCTTTAGGAATGGTGATAAAGATTGGAATGAACAGATTCACACTTCTTGATTTAGTTGTCGCTGTTTTCCATGTGTAATGCGCAACATTCATACATTCATTCGACTACTTGAGATTATCCGACGTTTCAGCGACAACGCATACCATTAACTTGGTCTTTTGTTCTGCGTCGTCTACTTAGACGATCTTCTTGTTGTATTTATGCCGAACATAGGACATCTGAAACACATATCACAAAAATTGCAAGATGCCGGTTTGAGAATTACGACAATAACTTAGTAAATAATGAAGTACTGCAACGCGCTATGCTACCATATTGGAAATGATAAAGAACGAATAATCTTGTTTCCTGCTGTGTATGTTTTTCTAAAAAAATTAATTGGCATTCAATTTAATTTCCATACCAAGCCAGACTGTTTATTCGTTTATTTTAATAGCAGAAATTATCTGTGATTCAAAACTAGAGATTATTCTCGAGAATTCTTTTTCTCGATTTCTCAAGAATTCCCTATAGATTTTTATTTCTCATTTCTCAAGAAATTTTGTTTTATTTCTCGAGAATTTGAAAAAAGTTAAAGACAAACAAAAATCAATTCAGTAAATTATTTGTGATATAACATCACCCCGATGGAAAATCTCCCATCAAGAATAATATAAGAACTGAATCTAAAAAATTATGGTGCAAATTATGAAACTTTTTGCAATCCATACAATTTTAGAGCGATCTAGTTTCGAACCAATGAGAAAATTTTAAACTTTAAAAAAGTTTATCATTCTCATCAGGGCTAGCCGACTAGATAAACTCTACCAAAAAATGTCAACGCTAATGTATATAAACCAAAAATTAGGTTACAACTCTAGCGAAGTGTAAAAACAAAAAATTTACATAAACATACATTTAATAAATTCAGGTTTAGTCAATTAATTTCTCTGGTGATCACTGTTTTGTTATACTCTAGACATTCTAGTATTGAATAACAAACTTGTATCGGTGAGAGGAAGATGACTAGTCTTCACTTGTGTCTATTGACACATGATCAACAATTAATTCAGTAAATTATTTGTGATATAACATCACCCCGATGGAAAATCTCCCATCAAGAATAATATAAGAACTGAATCTAAAAAATTATGGTGCAAATTATGAAACTTTTTGCAATCCATACAATTTTAGAGCGATCTAGTTTCGAACCAATGAGAAAATTTTAAACTTTAAAAAAGTTTATCATTCTCATCAGGGCTAGCCGACTAGATAAACTCTACCAAAAAATGTCAACGCTAATGTATATAAACCAAAAATTAGGTTACAACTCTAGCGAAGTGTAAAAACAAAAAATTTACATAAACATACATTTAATAAATTCAGGTTTAGTCAATTAATTTCTCTGGTGATCACTGTTTTGTTATACTCTAGACATTCTAGTATTGAATAACAAACTTGTATCGGTGAGAGGAAGATGACTAGTCTTCACTTGTGTCTATTGACACATGATCAACAATTAATTCAGTAAATTATTTGTGATATAACATCACCCCGATGGAAAATCTCCCATCAAGAATAATATAAGAACTGAATCTAAAAAATTATGGTGCAAATTATGAAACTTTTTGCAATCCATACAATTTTAGAGCGATCTAGTTTCGAACCAATGAGAAAATTTTAAACTTTAAAAAAGTTTAAGTCGGCTAGCCCTGATGAGAATGATAAACTTTTTTAAAGTTTAAAATTTTCTCATTGGTTCGAAACTAGATCGCTCTAAAATTGTATGGATTGCAAAAAGTTTCATAATTTGCACCATAATTTTTTAGATTCAGTTCTTATATTATTCTTGATGGGAGATTTTCCATCGGGGTGATGTTATATCACAAATAATTTACTGAATTAATTGTTGATCATGTGTCAATAGACACAAGTGAAGACTAGTCATCTTCCTCTCACCGATACAAGTTTGTTATTCAATACTAGAATGTCTAGAGTATAACAAAACAGTGATCACCAGAGAAATTAATTGACTAAACCTGAATTTATTAAATGTATGTTTATGTAAATTTTTTGTTTTTACACTTCGCTAGAGTTGTAACCTAATTTTTGGTTTATATACATTAGCGTTGACATTTTTTGGTAGAGTTTATCTAGTCGGCTAGCCCTGATGAGAATGATAAACTTTTTTAAAGTTTAAAATTTTCTCATTGGTTCGAAACTAGATCGCTCTAAAATTGTATGGATTGCAAAAAGTTTCATAATTTGCACCATAATTTTTTAGATTCAGTTCTTATATTATTCTTGATGGGAGATTTTCCATCGGGGTGATGTTATATCACAAATAATTTACTGAATTAATTGTTGATCATGTGTCAATAGACACAAGTGAAGACTAGTCATCTTCCTCTCACCGATACAAGTTTGTTATTCAATACTAGAATGTCTAGAGTATAACAAAACAGTGATCACCAGAGAAATTAATTGACTAAACCTGAATTTATTAAATGTATGTTTATGTAAATTTATTGTTTTTACACTTCGCTAGAGTTGTAACCTAATTTTTGGTTTATATACATTAGCGTTGACATTTGTTGGTAGAGTTTATCTAGTCGGCTAGCCCTGATGAGAATGATAAACTTTTTTAAAGTTTAAAATTTTCTCATTGGTTCGAAACTAGATCGCTCTAAAATTGTATGGATTGCAAAAAGTTTCATAATTTGCACCATAATTTTTTAGATTCAGTTCTTATATTATTCTTGATGGGAGATTTTCCATCGGGGTGATGTTATATCACAAATAATTTACTGAATTAATTGTTGATCATGTGTCAATAGACACAAGTGAAGACTAGTCATCTTCCTCTCACCGATACAAGTTTGTTATTCAATACTAGAATGTCTAGAGTATAACAAAACAGTGATCACCAGAGAAATTAATTGACTAAACCTGAATTTATTAAATGTATGTTTATGTAAATTTATTGTTTTTACACTTCGCTAGAGTTGTAACCTAATTTTTGGTTTATATACATTAGCGTTGACATTTTTTGGTAGAGTTTATCTAGTCGGCTAGCCCTGATGAGAATGATAAACTTTTTTAAAGTTTAAAATTTTCTCATTGGTTCGAAACTAGATCGCTCTAAAATTGTATGGATTGCAAAAAGTTTCATAATTTGCACCATAATTTTTTAGATTCAGTTCTTATATTATTCTTGATGGGAGATTTTCCATCGGGGTGATGTTATATCACAAATAATTTACTGAATTAATTGTTGATCATGTGTCAATAGACACAAGTGAAGACTAGTCATCTTCCTCTCACCGATACAAGTTTGTTATTCAATACTAGAATGTCTAGAGTATAACAAAACAGTGATCACCAGAGAAATTAATTGACTAAACCTGAATTTATTAAATGTATGTTTATGTAAATTTTTTGTTTTTACACTTCGCTAGAGTTGTAACCTAATTTTTGGTTTATATACATTAGCGTTGACATTTTTTGGTAGAGTTTATCTAGTCGGCTAGCCCTGATGAGAATGATAAACTTTTTTAAAGTTTAAAATTTTCTCATTGGTTCGAAACTAGATCGCTCTAAAATTGTATGGATTGCAAAAAGTTTCATAATTTGCACCATAATTTTTTAGATTCAGTTCTTATAAACAAAAATCACTCATTAAATTTTTTAAACCTTAAATTTAAATTTTTTAAGACTCACTAAGCTTTTCTTGCAGTCAGCGTAACCCTTCTACAATTTTACGAATTTTTCTGTCAGAATAATTCATTAAATTAGATGAGAATCGTGAGAATCATGTTTTATCTTATAAACTAAAATTTTACTCCGACTCCGTTATCCATATGATAAAAATGATGAATCGCTGACGAATTATTAGAATATTCTTTTTATTTTCGTATAATGTCTATAAAGGAATGTAATTTTTATGGCCGAATTTCACTTGAAGACTTAATTTATTCGATTAGTTTTATATGGATGACCTAATTGAGGACCAAAGTTTATTCAAGTAGTATAGTTGTTTTAATTACACCCCCAATAGAAATTGTGTATCGCAACACTATAAAAACCGAGGAATAAAACTGTTTCCTCTATTTGATTTCAAAATTCGTAAGAATAGTTTGTTTACTTTGATAGAGCATTTTTACAGGACTGGTATAATAATAATATGCAAGTCAAACATAACCCTTTAACTAAATATTTAGGCGTTTATCTTGATAGAAGCCTCACATATAAATAGCATATTGAAAATGTAGCGAAGAAATTAAAATCTCGAGTAAATATAATAAGAAAACTTGCTGGAACTAACTGGGGTGCAAACTTCCATACTTTGAGAACTTCGTCATTGGCATTGGTGTTTTCTGTTGCTGAATTTTGTTGTCCTGTTTAGTTAAATAGTCACCATACCGATAAAATTGATGTTGAATTAAACAATGCTATGCGTATAATAACTGGCTATGTCCACTCAACACCTGTTCCTTGGCTTCATGTGTTGAGTAATATTGCTCCACATAATATTCGTAGACAAGATCAACTGTGTAGGATTTGGTCAAAAGTTGCGGATTTACCTCAGCTAATATGTCACCATGTTATAATTCATCAACCTCCAAGGCGTTTGTGTTCAAGAAATCCATCTTATGATTCAGGCGCAGTATTTTTTAATGGTGATACTTTCAGCATCGTGGATAAATGGAGAGATTTTTGGTCGTCATCTGCTGTTCTCAATCATAATTTAATTGATAATTTAGATGTAATTCCCGTTGGTTTTGATTTACCTAGAAGACTGTGGGTAACTTTGAATCGTATTCGAACTGGACATGGATGTTGTGGTTCCTGATTATTCAATTGGGGTTTTATATCGTCTTCTGCTTGTGATTATCCAGTTCAATCTATGCACCATATAGTAACTGATTGTCCAATCCGAAGGTTTCCAGCAGGATTGCCAGAACTTAATTTGCTGTCTCCTGATGCTGTAACTTGGCTTGATAATTTAGATCTAATATTGTAATTATTCTTCAAAATTCAAATTAAATATTATATGTAATGTAACGTTTTGTAATTTAACTTAAATCTATGTTTAAATAATAAATATACATACGCAAACAAACAACAACAGGACTGGTTTCCCATACAGAAAATGATTTGACTGTCAAGAAACTTAAACAAAGCGTTTGCTGATTTAAACAGAAACATCTCTTAATTCTAGTACTTTAAAAAATCCCAGATAGCTATTGATAATTTGGCGGTTATAACTAGAGAATAGGGTTTATGAGGAGTTATTGGGTTAGAAAATTATTTATTGATTAAAGAAAATTAATAAAGAATTATCTCGAGAATTCTTGAGAATTCTCGAGAAACAGATTTCCCTTCTCAATTTTTCTCGAGAAACAGAAAATGTCGCGAAAAGCGTATCTCTATTCAAAACCAAATAACTTGAAATTGATTTTTAACATCTATTTTTTCTTTGTTACAAACAATATGAGATACCATGAAGTTGTTGTTTTTCTTCTTTTTCTTCATTTGTGAAATCTTTGGTTTCAATCGATTTATTAATTTCAATAATTATTTTCAACTGTTGTCTGTGTCATTAGGAGTATATCAATTTAGATATCCTGACCTATAGTATTTGTGATGGTGAAAATAATTTTCTAACCGATCCAGAGGGTAGAGCTGTATATATAAAAAATATAAGATAAAAAAATGCAAAATATCTTCATCACTTTTAATGATCGATCAACAGCATAACAAATAAGCAATCATCCATAAAATATTTGACTTTTTTCGAAGGTCAGACAATTTTCAAAGAATTTCATTGGTTATTGTTTTGAGTAAATCATCGTTTATTAATTAGTTAAATCATTAATCTTCTTAACTGTTAAAGAAGCTGCAACAGTTCAATATCAACTTATTTAAACACTGTTGGGAACATTTTAACTAATGAAAGCTTAAATAGAAAATTTATTCATAATTGTAGACATGCTGTGGAAATTTTGCTATCGATCTTAATACAAGTCATTGTATTAAGTCAGCCAGACTAGGTAGTTAAATGTTTGGTGCAAAAGTTAGAAATGCATGTTTAAGGAATATTACTCGAGTTTTGCTATGGAGCGAATTTATTAAAATAACTGCCGATTCATAAACTAAAATGTATGTTGCAATAAGTTTTAATTTATGTTTTTTTAAATCTCAGAACCATAGGTGAAATTAAAAGAAGTTCTTTTATACCATTATAAACGAAAACGAATTGTAGATAGAGTCATGATTTTAATGTTATGTATCGTAAAACAAAAAGTAATCGATTTGTTTAATATGTTTCAATATTTTTTGAATTTTTAGAATTTTTAAGAAAGCGATTAGTTTGAATTTTTTTAGTTTCAAATGATATTTTGAGATATTTTGAAAGAAATTATAGAAATTTATCGAAACCCAACTGGCAAATTGAAAATTTTATTTTTATATAAATGGCAATGACAACTAATTTTTATGACCCAGTTAATGCACTAATTTTGTTGTGTAAGAGGCAGAATTTTTGAGAACTACATTCGCTGGTTTATCAAGCTATAGTATATGCAAAAAATATTTAAATAAATCTGAAAAATGAATTTATTTGGGTTAAAACTTTTTCACACAATTCATTTGTTTTACGTCAGTTTTGTATTTGATTGGTAGTTTTGCTGCGATCGCAAAACAATGGCAGGAGTCATTTCTCGGGTAGAAGCTGCCAATATTAAACAATGAACCAACCTCGGGCCCGTATTGGCAATCAAAGCCTTGGCTATTTAACTTTGGTTGCAGTCTGGGCCAGTTGTAAAAGCCTAGACTGAACCGAAATTCAGTTTAATATATTACGCGCTATTTACCAGTATAACGCATTGTAAACATGTGCAAGCCATATTAAGTTTACCTTTATTTTTATATATTTTACTCTTTCAACAACCTCTTTTTACATATTTCAAGGTCAGGAAAAAAATTTTGTTTGGTAGACCTGACCCAAGTATTATTTGCCAGACTTGGCCCAAGCCTGGCCTGCCCCACGTCATCAATCCAAACTTGGTCCAAGCTTGGGCCGTTTGAAAATATTAAACCTGGTCCAAACCCTAAAAGCTGTGGCGCGTGCTTGGCCCAGGCTTGGTCCATTAGATATTTCTTACCCGAGTTAGAATGACAGGGTCCAAAAGAGCCACATTAGGGTCAATTTTTATCTCAATATGAGATATATGTGAAATTTTCGGGTTGATGATTCGTGCTATTTGCACTCTTTTAAATCATTAGTACATAATTATAACCGTATATACAATCAAACGTTTTAAGACACCATTTAATAACGTCGTTTATTGTTAAACTCTATTCAATACATACCGGGTGATTTGGTGAATGTTGCAAGAAAATCTTTGCGTGGAAATGAAATTCATGAGCTTATCTAATAAAAATATTATAATAATAAAAATTCCGATCCGTAAAAATTTCAACTTCGGTTTTCATTTTCAATTCGATTTCAGTTTTTAGTTATACGTGACCATAATTTCTAAATAATAATAAAAAAAAATTTCTTTCATTACTTAGCATTACTTAACGATAACATCCGAATTTGTAAACGTTTGTTACAACAAAACTGGAATGGAATTTGTAATTATTACCTTAGTTTTTTTATATAGCCTAAAGTTTCTGTACGCTTCTGATTTTGTGTCATTGTGTAAGGCTGTCCATAATATATCGTTTTTTTTCAATGTTTGTTTTGACCGCTTTTTCAATCTTTATACAAATTCAATTTAACGTAAATTATTTCTACAAAATTGTTCTCAAATATTATGCCAAATTTATCCAAATCTTCAACGTATTAAAAAAATTCTTACTGTTCAAATAAATACACATCGGTTTGTTATTTTTTTAATACTTAATTGAAATTTTATTTATTTAACTGTTTTTTGTTAAATTGTTAAATAAATGTATTTGTTATATTTATTAATTTGGTAATAAATGGTAAATAAATGTGAAATTAGTCACTTAGGTGTGTTTATAACAAAACCAATTTACAAAATGGCGACGATTTATGTAATTATATTCGATTTTAGATTGTATCTTTGTCGGCAAAAATCAACTCTAGTGATATACTTGATCAGTAATCATATATCAGAATAACATTCTATGACATTAAAATATTTTGGAGAAAGTAAAAAAACTAAAATTATTTGTGTCAATAAACTGTTTGGGAGTTGCACGAAATATTTGATTAACAATAAATTTCAATGATTTGAAATTTTTATTTGAACCATTTTTATTTTTGAGAACTATTATTAGATTTAAAGAAATAAAAATTATAATGTGAGAACTATTACATGTTTTATTGTGAAATAAAACAAATGACCAAAATTGGCAAAGTAAGGAATGTGTAATTATAATAAAAATTGATTATTGTACAGTAGAATTTTTTACCAATGAATGTTTGACAGATAGCACGCAGCAAGAGATAAAAGATGAGACAAAAAGTAAAACAGAGATGTATTATTTATTTTGGGACAAATTTGTTTTGAAAACAATTATGTACATCAGTTAAATTCCTACTCCTAGTTCGTGCCATTTGTTTGTTGTGACATTTGTTTACATAGGCGTCGTTATTTTTTTTATAATTAGTTTTGATTATCAAAATTTTGTTATACTACCAACAAAATCATTAATATTTTTACTAGTTTTTGGTTCTCTATTATAATTGGTTGAATTTAAATAGTAATTTATTAATTTTATGCGTTTATTTGTCCATTTCAATGGGACCTCAACATTTCTTTTTAATATTTTAATCTGAGACACTGACTATTCGCACATGCGCATATGAATATGCGCACAACAACCAATTTTCGTATTCGCTGGTAAAAAAATTCTACTATAAGAATCTACCAAACAAAAAATTTCAACGTAAGGTAATCGACCTCCAGATCATGAAGGTTATGAGATGCCTGTTGGGGGATTATGAAATTGGCCAACAAAACCTCAAGAAAACTTTCCACACTTTATTTAAACTGAGAACAAGAAAACAAAACTATTGCTTCTAGAAAACATATCTTTTTGGGTTTACTATACCTAGTAATAGGAATCAACAACTGTATACGCTTCCGTCAATTGCTAATAACTCTGTGACATTATAAAATAACATGTAGTTCATTGTTATTCTTGCCCAACGTTTTAGTTCTGCTGTTCATGCTGAAACCGAGTTTGTAAGTGTAACCAGATATTTTAAAAATGAAGATGTAAAAACCCAGTAAAATGAAAACTAAAAAAAATGGTAAATTATAGATTTTTCTGCGATTATTATTCCAACCCCTATACCAACTGGAAAAGTTTATTAGCAGTATGCAGTCAAAAATGTAGTTAGTAATTGGACTAAAGTTGGTTTCGTGATGTCTCAACTCTCACTTAAGTCATATGTGAAGAATACAATTTTTAGCAGACTATTCAAGGGTTTTTAATAAAAAAACGGCATGGGACGAAGGTCCGATAGTCTACACACCAGACTATGGTTCATGGTAGCCTTAAAATAAAATACACATTTTAATTTTATTAAAAACATTTATTTTAATGGTTCTAGAAAGGCAATCAATCTATTATTATTTGCAAAAAATTACTAAAGGTACGTGAACGTTCCGTAACTCTCACCTACCTAGTCACCTAATTTTCCGTTATAAATCAAATTAAATCAACCTGTTTCCCATATAAAAATCGGAAACAATAAAAGAAAACTATGTACTATAAATCTATAATTATTTATAAAAATAAACAAATTATAAATAAAAACATTAATTTTATTACGCTGAACACATACACTCAGATACAAGAAATAATCTTATTTATATTGTACAAACCGTAATAATGTAATTATTTCCATTGAAGTGCAAAAGAATTTTAATGTTTAAACAATAAACATACATACATATTTTAAATAAAAACATTCTTACAAGAACGGAGAAACAAACGAAACGAAATAAAAGATGAAGGTCAAATTTTCGGTGTTCTTGAGTTGATGGGATTTAATTCATCGCTTACTTTATGGTTTATTTGTTTAGCAGAAGATTGGATTAAACATTATTTTTATGGTCTGTTAAATTTGTCAGAACGAAATGTATTATTACGTTCTCGCCATTACGCATACAAATTTCGATTTCATTTGAAAGTTACTATTTTAGTTCCTAAATTTAACACATCACAAAATCTTTCTTTATTAATAAAATCGTTCATATCAATGTACATATCTTAATAGTATATTGTATAACTATGCCAAAGTGACACGTATAAAAATACAACATTTCATCTAGGACTATTTTGTTTTTATTTAATACGTCATAAGAGTTATGTAAAAGTATATTGAATAACGAGCACATAATGATCCTAATAATTTACAAGCGTAAAATTTAAAAACATGAGCATAGCGAGACATTAAACGAATTTGAGTAGATATTAGTACATATTCTATGCGACTTTTGCACTGTACTTTTCCTACGATCAATCTAGAATAGTAGATTCTTGTATGAGCTTAGAATGATGGCAATTCTTCACGAGGATGAAGTTTCCGAAGTTTCTGAATTATCCGAGTGAAGAATTGCCATCATTCTATGCGAATACAAGATGCTATTTTATCCACGACTGCAAAATATTTCGATTAGTTTCCAGTTTGCCTGCTAAAGTTTTTATCACCATATTGAAATATATCATAGATAGCATAGAAAAACAAAATAATTTATATAACGGAAAATCTTAAATTTTGTATTTTATATTTTATATATGTATTGTTCTCGTTTTAAACTTTTGATATTACTATACCAACAAATGAAGTTTTTAATTTGTTAGGGGAATATTTAATAAACTATAGAACTGTTGTAGAATGTAATGATTGCGTCATATTCTACACATAAGTGAGAGAATGTATAAAATTACAATGGAAGACATACACATGGAAAGCATATATTCTTTAGTAGTCGTGGATAAAAAAATTTATCCACGACTACTAAAGAATATATGCTTTCCATGCGTATATCTTCCATTGTAATTGTATTCATTCCACAACTAGTGATTCTAATTAAATTCTTCAATAGTTCTATAGTTTATTAAATATTCCCCTAACAAATTAAAAACTTCGATTGTTGGTATAGTAATATAAACAGGTTAAAACGAGAACAATACATATATAAAATATAAAATAAAATAACTTCATCCTCGTGAAGAATTGCCATCATTCTCAACTCATACAAGAATCTACTATTATTAGTCTAATAATTTTATATTTTACACTAAAATAATTTATTTAGCCATAGCAGATGATACTAATTTATATTGTTGTGTGTTTTTTAAGGTTACCAGGACAATCATTTGAACTATGAATAGTGTTATGAAGAATTTTGTAATCATGTTACAATTATATTGTCATACACTTTAACTATGGTATTATTATCGGTTTTTAATTTTTGCTGCTTTATTAAATAATAACATCCAAATAAATATTAAAAAAATTCAAAATATAATTTGAAATTATTTTAGATAAATTGTAAAAATTTGCATACATATAACATTTAATGGCGAATCCTATGAAGGATCATATTGAAACATGACATTGAAAGTTATAAACATAGTTGGAGTCAGTTTTTGTCTACATATTTTTCTTTGTAAATACATCTGTAAAGCTAAATAGCAATCAGTAAATACATATATTAATAACAAAATATTCATTTACACAAATCCAACTTTCTTTCATTTTAATATTTATAAATCTAATTTTTACGAAAGAAAAATGGAAATGAATTTTTTTAAATTAAAAAAATGGAATTTAGAGAATGTGAAGAATTTGGAGGTTTAAATATTTTTAACATCCATAAATTTATAATTTTTGTAATGCATATGCCTTGATAGTTTATTCAAAATTGTTTTTTAGGAAATTAAGCCCAATTTTATACATTAATAAAATTTTAAATTTCCAAAGAAAATAAGAATGAAACTAAGAACAAAAAAATATTAATGTATAGTAGAGTTTGAATTGGGGTTTGAACTTAATCACTTTATAAATCGATGCCTGGTATGCAAGAACGTATTCAGCAGTCCTGGAAGCTGGCTAAAAATGGACGATGGACCATCCGTTCACTATAATATATAAAAACGTTTACAGCAATTAAAGAAACTAGAAGAAATACTGCAAATCGAAAAACTCAAATAACCACCATTGGATATTTGATTAAGGCACATTTCAGCTAGTGGAATGTCAGAATTTTAACTGACTAGCACAAGTTTAGATGGACTACCATAAGTTTGAGGAATTAAAAATTAGTGAGATAAGACGAAATAAAAGCTAGAAGATTAAATAAAATACTTATATACCAATTCACAATAACAAAACTTTTATTTAAGAATCATTAAGCGGAAAATCTTCTAATTTTAATTTTGATTACTCCTCACTTACTTGTATTTATGTGTATTACAAATGGTGCATTTACTGAGAAAAATCACCATTTATTTAAACATTAATCTGATATGTTAATTTAATTCAGTTAAAAAGTTTTGTCTTAAACATTCTTTTTTAGCTTTTAGTTGGTTTGCAATAATTTGTAATTTATTTGTTTTTAATCATTGAATATTTTAGCATCAACTTATTATTATTATTATTCCATTGAAATTTTATATGCTGCTAAACTAATAAAACTCTTTGTGTTTTTTCAATTATTAAAAGTGCACATATTGGTTAATAGAAAAACTATAAAAACTATAAACTCTATTTTTTTACATCTCATGTATTAAATTAATTAAATTTTCGATATAAAAATAAAAAAAAAAGTACAAAAAAAGAACATGAAATTATTATTATTGAGAATTATGGCATTATAAGTTTGTCAAAAAAATATTGTCAAGTGTGTCAAAAGAATTTTCATTTATTTTTTATCCAATTTTTTGGAAAAAAATAAAATTAATTATTTGTATGACATGAAATATAATAGAACATGAAATTGGATATGGAAATTTTTGAATTTGTTATAATTTTTGGAATATTTTTAGAATTTTAGAAAAAGTTGGAATTTGTTATTTTTGAATTTTTGCAAACATTTACGAAATTTTGAAAAATGTTTCAATTTTTGATTTTGACTAAGAATCAAAATTTTAGGCATCTTAAGAATTTTCGGAATATTTTAAGAATTTTGAAAAGTTTAAACTTTGTTTTTATTATAATTCTTGGAATTTTGAAAAAAGTTTGTGTTTTAATTTTGTTAAAAGTTTTGTAATATTTTTAAAATTTTGAAAAAAATAGAATTTAAGAATTATTTTTAATATTTTTAGACTTTTGAAAAATGTTTCAAGTTATGATTTTATAAGAATTTTTGGAATATTTTTAGACTTTTGAAAAAGTTTAAATTTTTGATTTTATAATAATTTTTGGAATATTTTAAGAATTTTGGAAAACGTTTGAATTTTTCAATTTGTGAATTTTTGCAATATTTTTAGAACTATGAAAAAAGTTTCAATTTTTTATTTTTTTTAACAGTTTTTGGAATATTTTTAGAATTTAGAAAAAGTTTAAATATTCGATTTTATTCTAATTTTTAGAATATTTTTGAAAATAGTTTGTATTTTTGATTTTGTTATAATTTTTACAATATTTTATGAATTTTTAAAAAAGTTTCAATTTTTGATTTTGTTAAAATTTTTGAAATATTTTTAGAATTTTTGAAAAAAGTTTTAATCTTTGATTTTGTAATAATTTTTGGAATATTTTTAGAATTTTAAAAAAAGTTTAAATTTTTGATTTTATTTAATTTTTACAATATTTTTTGAATTTTGAAAGAAATATAAATTTTTGATTTTGTAATATTTTCTCGAAACACTAAATGGAGAGGTTTTTGAGTAGTTTGCTGATTGTATCATCTTTTCATTAAATTATTGTTAATTCATGATCTGTTATAATTTTTCGGCAACATATTGATGTTTTGTACTAGCTTTGTAATAAATTTCTAAACAGAGATAAAAAAATACGTGTGCTTTTACAAAGAGTTTAATGTTTGATATACATTTTACATCTCTGCCCAAAACTAAAAACAATGTCCTCATGAAAGTTTTTTGCTAAAAACTATATCAAAGTCCTTAACCCAGACCGAAGTATTGATATCTCAGAGCTTGAGATTTCAGCCCCTTCATATTTTATTAATTCAATTCATTATTAAAATAAACCTAAATAAATCACAATTTATGCAAAAATTTCAAATTTGTCAATCAATTAATATGGCTTCCGCCATGCCATGGTGGTTTTATTGATTGATAACTTTAATCAAATTAACTAATTTTCCCCATATGCGTTACGTAATTTAGGAACAGCCCCTTTACTAGATATTGCGTTGAAAAACCATAAATATATTACAGTAATTACACTAATTACAGAAGCCATTATAATGCATGACCCTGGCAGAAAGAAAACTGTGGCAACGGTTAACATGGGCAAAAACTTAAAAGTAATCACGTCTTAAAGGTAATCAGAACAAAGAAAATAAAATAAATAAAGATTACATCACTCGATCGTAGTTACCGTACTTCATCATAATGTGAGAAGAAAATCACAACATTAATCTTAAAACTACAAACTTGTAATTATTATCTACTAAAGAATTTTAATTGAAAATTACCAACTAAATTGATTGCATTCAAATAATTAATAAAATATAAAAAAAATAATTTAATAAACAATTTTATATTCTTTCAAAGAATTTCAATTATTTAGTTGCAATTAAATTTATTAATAAAAATTAAATTAACTATTTCTATTTTTCACAGGTAAGATGAATGAAAAATTAAAAATTTTCTTGAGTTATTGATGTAAATAATAATAAAATACGGTATAATAGTTATTGGTTGATGAAAAAAGAAAAGATGAATTGAATATATGTCATTTTATTTTTATATATTGTGGCTAACCTTGAAAATTTGAAATATTATATCAATGGAATGTTAGTTATGTCATAACGTTTGAAATAGAGCGAGAGTGAATTATTTATTAATTTTGTAATGCAATTTTCTGTATAAAAATAGTCAAAACAACAAGCTTACTTAATGGGAGTTATTCAATATATTTGCAGTTTTGTTATTCAACTATTATGGAGTTATGTTATTCATTCAGAACAAATTTCTAGAAACAAATTTTGTATTTCTAATTTGTGGACATCTATCTGCGAATACGTGGTTGGAAACATAATATCAAAAGTTTATTAAATTGACCAGAAGCAAAATTTGTTTTGTAAAGATGGAAGAAACGATAAACTCTTTAATATTTGAACATCCAGTATCTAAATCCACCATTAGAATTGGCCTTGGACGTTTTGTACAGTTCCAGAACAAGACAAAAAGATAATTTTAACGAATTTTAGGTACTTTTGGACAAATTCCATTTATGTATTTTGACGGCCTGAATTCTAATCTATCATCTGGCTTTGCATGTATTAACTGATTCTTAACCTAAAAACAAAGCCCTAAAGTCGCTAAAATAACTCTTTGGTCTTGAGTTTAAACAAGATGTGCAGATGTGCAATCTCAAGTTAGAAGCAGCGCAAAAATCAGAACACATATTGGGCCAAAAAAGATACCCCATACAACTTCGTGCGACAAACTTACCATTTTGTTGTATAATTTTTCTCCTTTCACAGCACAAAGCATTATTAATGGCAATAATGGAAATTCCTAATCTTCAGGCTCTAATCTTTAAAATACTTTTTGCAAGTACGACTAACAGTCGATCTACAATGGTGCTGATATGCACACCAATTGTGTATAAAAAATTAGCTATACACAAACTAGGAGAGAATGAGAAACTTCAATATGTGTCATTTAACATACAAGAACAGTTCAAAATACCACATCCAAAAATTTTATCTGCAAAACAATCATATATCGGAGAAACCAACGGACCAACGAACCCATACAAAAAATGAAGGCGATTCGCTAACGAGATGCTTTTGAGCAAGCTGTTTGTTTAAGCTTAAGAAATTTAATAAATTTCAATAAGGAACTCGCCTGAACCAACATGATATTATTTGATCTCAGCACGTTACTCGCATGTTTATACATAAGAAAAAATAATTTGAAATGATGTTGTCATCAACAACAATTATTCATTTGTTTGTAGATCTGTACTGATAGCTACGCTTTAAATGTGTTTATTGTGTTAGTTTTCAAATTCACATAATTTTATGGTCGAGTTTCACTTCAAGACAATAAAAATTATATGGTTGATCAGCCCTTCCAATTTATCAACCATATTGGTTGACTGTCGGTTAATTGAAAAAACGTTCTGTTGATGGTTGTTAATCTTTTGCTTAAAAACACTTTGATCTAAATGGGAGTTGAATCCTTGCTAACCACGGCCTAGTGGATACTCAACACACAAGTTTCTTAAAAATATGTAATATTTTATACCAATAAGTAATAACAAATTAATTATCACATATAATTTAAAAATTCGAAAATGTTGAGAATTAGAGAAAGTGGCGTCAATTTTAGTTGACACAAAATAAAAGTCTCTATTAAGCATTGATTTCATCTGTTGTGACAGTTACTTCCGATGTGACACTTTCATTAATTTTACTAAATAATTTGTTATTCAAATGAAGACTATATACAAATGAAAATTCTCGACTTTAAGTGCTGATATAAGATATCTACATATATTTTTAAAATATATATTTTATCTTCGACTTCCAAAAAAGAAAATTATAGCTTATAATTCAAAATTAAATCAGACCCTCAAGTAAAAGGTTAACCTCAAAAAGCAAATCTAAAGTATAATATTTATGATCATAACAGTTTATACTTTATACCAATTTTAAATTAATTAAAAATTCAGTAATAAATTTAGTCGAATATAAATTGTATTGAAGGTTTAACTTATTTAGTTAAAAATTAGGTTTCAATAATATTTTTACTTCGATTTTAATTAACGGTGGGAGATTAATGAATGTGGATAATTTATTGGAATTAATTATAGGTTTGATTGGTTGACAATAGGATTTTAGTTTAGTTTGTTTAATCTCTACGATAAATAATTGTTTAATTTTGTTTTATTAAATAACCAACATTTAATAGTTTTTTAAACACAAAATTTGAATTATTTTTTTGCATTCAAAGTTAGGCATGTTTAGTGTTAATTATAATAAATTATAAATTAACGTCTCTGAATATCCGTAGATACCATGCCAACTAGGGATAAGAATGAAATGCAAATTAAGTTTCTCTGAGAAATTTATGAACGATAACTTTAAAGCTTTAAGGATTAAAGTCATCAGGGAACTGGGAAGCCGCAGGAAGGTAATGCATTCCAAAGATGAGACTCTGTTGAAAAAGCCACGTTGGAAGGCGACAGCCTTCTAATTATTTGAACCGTAAAGAGATGGGCTGCTACAATTGTTCTGGTGTGACGTGAAAGGTTTGCTGATTTAGGTAAAATCGATTTGATTTCTACATCCTTCATCTTTAATATATTTATAAAATAAAGTCTAATCAGCAACATTTCTTGTGCTGCACAGAATCAAGACCGTTAGTAAGACTTGAGTTACCAATGAGTTTAATAGCTCTACGCTGTACAGAATCAAGGTATTTAGACTACTCAAGTAAGCTCCACCCCATATGTGAGAACAGTATTCCATGCAGGGACGTATAAAAGATTTATAAACTAAAAGAAGTTGTTCGCTATTGAAAAACTTATGACATCGCCCTAAAAACCCAACTTTTGAACAGCATTCTTAGCCAGATTAAAAATATTAGAATTCCACTTCATATTATTTTTAATCTCAACTCCTAAAAGTCTGACAGACTCATTCTCTAAAAGATTTTTGGGGCCAAACGTTAATGGAAAAGGATTAGGTGTCGTTATTCTAGAAAAATGACAAACCTGTGTTTTGCTTGTATTGAACTCAACACTGTTAGCAATACCGCAATCCATAATTGTTTTAAGATCAGTGTTAAGGAAATCTATCAACTTTGACCTACAGTCACTAAGCGCTAAGGGTGTATATAATTTAGGCGCTTTATGAGACGCATGAAGCGTGCTATCATCAGCAAAACTATGTATATAGAATGAACCGTTGAATCTAACAAATCGTCAATATATATAAGAAAGAGAGCTGGTGACAAAGCCGAGCCTTGAGGAACTCCATCATTAGTTGAAAAGACATCCGAAGAAACACCATCAACATTGACCAGAAATTTTCGCTCAGCAATAAAGTTCTTAATTAATAATTACTTTAATATTTCTTTTCTTTAGCATGTCAAGTGCTGTTACATCAAACGAAACTGGATTCAAATGTTCCATTTATAAATATAAATTGAAAAAAAAAAGTGAACACATTGTGTTATGTGTACACCTTAGTAATGAGGAATCACTTTATACAGAAAACTTGTCTGTTTACATTTTTTGTAGTAAAAATTTCAATTTATATTTTTAATTTAAATACATAATTGTTGTACTTGTACGTGTTACATATACTCGTCGTCAGTACAGGAAAACAAAATATTTATCGTCGAGATTGTGTCAAATGACATGGTAATAGTTTAAAGAAAACATAACTTTTTTTTCACTAAATGTACTTGTTGTTGTTTTGTTGTTTTAATTTACTATAAGAACTCGTATAAAAATAGTACATTATGATGCTAGGACGTAAAGCTAAAGATTTTGGACGGAAGTGGAGTTTGCAAATCGAGGCGCTAGCCGAGATTTGCACCCACATTAAGTCCAAAATAGCTTACGTCCGTGCATCATATACTATTTTTTATTCGCCGCAAGCAAAATATTTTAAAAAATTTTGTTTATTCTAAATTAAAATTATAAATTTCATAAATTTTAAAATAAAAATATGTGGAACAAGTAACCTTTGACAAAATATTTATTATTTTTTCCAAATTATTGTGTAGCTATGACAACAAATGATAACTAACAACTATTTTAATTGGAGAATGAATTGAATTGAATTTAAGGATTGCTTTGATAAAAAATTTAATTTTTTATAGAATTTAAACAAATACAAATGCTTTTTACTTTTTTGGACGTAGCTATGACAACAAAATAAATAGTTGAAAAGTGATACTTTAAGGCCGAAAATCACAGTAATAAAGTAACATTTTAATATGTAGGCGAATAAAAAATATATTAAATTGTCTTTACTGTGAAAATAGTCAAAGTACATGATTGGAATGAGGAAATTGTTAAAATTTAAAATAAGAATTAACAAAACACCTGATTGTTAGATTTTTCTTTATAGTTAATTTATTTTCTTCAAGTTTAAATATGAGATTCGAAATGGTTAATTGAAAAATGAATGGATTGATTGTGTATTAATTTGCTATTGAGTTAAGTTTATTTGTAAGCAAACTTTCAATTTTCAAACTTTTATTTATTTTGTATATATTTTTTTTAAATTTTTTTTTCGTTAGGGTGCGTCTTCCTGGTGTACAGTTTTCAATCATTGACTTAATATTAATATTTTTTTACTTGCCAAAATTGTGTGATTCGTATCAGATTTAAGTTTTAATTAGAACATAGATTTTACCTGAAAATAAAACAAAAAATACAAACAATAAGAAATGATATTTGAAATTGGTGATTGAGTAAAACTGTGGTAAATGTTTTCTTTTTTCAGAAAATAGTTTTTTCATTCTTTGTTTGCTGTTCTATTATTATTGTCTCCTAATTTATCTACAAATTTTCTTGTGCATCCATTTAGTTAACCATGATCCATTTCGTTTATAAATCAAATATTTTAATGTTACTCGAATTTTGCTCAATTATTTAGTGGCATTGTGAGTTACGTATCGAAGTAAAAAAGTATAGTCAATTTTCAGTCTCGCATCCACAGTAATGGCAAACATTTGTTAATTTTATAGTTAGTTTAAGGATAAAGCAGCTCGACAAATATTTTCTAAGAGTTTATCAATATTAAGATTAACCGGTAAATAATTGGTAGTCGGCCATTTTGTCGACTATTTTGTTGATTATCAGCATTTGGTTTTGTTCATCGGTCATCAAATTTTATAGAAATTACATGAACTATTTAAGCGTAACTCGTTATATTTAAACATTTTTATCAGTTTGAACATCTCTAAATTCTGAGAGTTAAAAAAAACGATAGTTTCTGATAATGTTTCAAAAACGCTCCAGTGGAAAACTAAAAAGAATGGGCAATGCTACTTAAATTAAGCACTTTCAAATGATTCGACTGGGTTAACAATTTATTTAATCCTCATTACGCCCGTCCCGTAAAAATGCAGAACTGTGAACATTTAACTCTTTGTAAACGTTATTGTTAAAAATGTAGCAATTTTATATAATTTTTTTTTAAATAAAATGTGTTGTGTAGTAGGAATTACAATATGTATCACAACAACATAAATAAACATTTTTAGACCAAGGTTCCACAACAACATTGGGTTCTAAGGTGTTTTATGTTGATGGACGCAAATCTTTGTTTTTTTTTTGTACTTTTTTTTAAAGAAGGCATAACTAAACAATAAATCCTATCACATATAAAATGACCTAAACTAAATGACCTAATTTCATGATCAGATACAGCAAATAAAAATAAAATAATATATTAAAATTTAATTTGCTTAAAAAATTTGCAGAAACAAAACTAAAATCGGGTTGCCAGCTAGTAGCATATTCATGATCATGATCACTGTAATTTTCAATGATTTAAGCCCACACATAGAGTTATATGAAGGCTCGATTCCTCGAGATAGTAATAACATGCCATCATCAAGGAATGTTCCATAGCTAAGATTGAGCATGCAACCGTTGACTGAATAGAGTTCATTCGCCACCACCCCTTAGATATCACCTTGACTAGCGATAACTGATAGTGATATATGTGATATCTCACGTTAACTCGTATGTCAATAGTAGGAATAGGAACACGCGGAGTTGTTACACCCGTAGATCAAAAATAAAAAAAACTTATCCCTTATCCCTTAAAAAAATTGATCATGCTAAAACTAATTTTAATTTTGCAAGTGAAATTCTTTATTTAATAATTCTTCATTTTTAATTAATAATAACGTAATAATTTTTGATATATATTTTATTTCATGTTTTGCCACTTACTCTAAGAATGTGACCTTGATTTTATTTTTGAAATATTGCATATCGAGAACTGAGGTTTTGTATTTCATTGCGTTTATGTAGAATCGTAACATTATCCGCCACCTAAGCCTGTTCGTCCCGAACAGGATCTAGCCTTCACCTCCAAAATCCAAAATAGTTTTTTTTCTTTTTCCTATTTCTAGTTCTGTTTAGAACTACTTCCTGTCACTTTATAAGTCCTTGGCCATCACTATATTCTATGTCGGCCTATCTTGTTGAGTCTCGATTCTCACTACTTTCTTTTAAGTTTCCCGTCCATTATTTGTTTGGTTGCAGCCATATTTGTATTTACTGTATTCAATTGCTGATTTATATTCAAACTAATTTGTTGCATCATAACTATTAACTGCGTAGGCTCACAGTTTGCAGGTGGTAATGAATTTGTTGTTTCTGCAACCGAATTTTTCAGAATCAGTGATTGTTGTGACTGTTCCGAACTGGTAACATTCTCCTTCTATTTTATTGGCTTCCATAGATTCTCGAAGCCGGAGCACCAGTTCATTTTTGTTGCCGCTTGTTGCCAATCCACGTTGTTCTGGTTCCTTCTTAAATTCAGAAACTTTTAACTCACTTAAGAAAACAATAATTAACAGATAACTAATCCCGCCGCTGTCACCAATGTTCCGTTCTTCTAACTTTCCTTCGAATTGGCTTTACACTCAATTCTATAAACGCAATTCCCAATCTTCTTCTGGGTTCGATCACTGATTAGTAAGCAAACACACCAGGTTTCTTAAGTATTCAACACAGCTGTTGTTCCACAACAACAGGAAAACAATACTGAAAACAATATACCTGACTAGAATATTCTTTCAAGAGCTTCAGAAACTCCAACGGTTGATTGTAGAAATATTCAGTATGAACACTGCTTCCAAAATAATACACAATATTTCTATTTAATAACACTTAAAACTTTATTCACAATTAAATTTAAAAATAACTTCTATATACACAATTTTATATGCATATGGTGCGTCGTTTCGTTTCGGAGCTTGCCGAACGAAAAAGTGGCCGAATCGAGAAAAATAGCAGAACAAAAGTTTTAGGGCTCGTCAAGGACAGGCGCCTCACGAATTATAAAATATGTGGTAATCATCACATGTAATCGGCGTGGGCACAGGGACTATTCATTTTATTTTTTCATTTTATTGTATATCGAAAATTGAGGTTTTGTATTGGGTTTATGTAAAATCGTATCAATATGTTACTTCGGTCTGAAAGACCTAAGTATTACATTCATGAGCCAAAAGAGAAATTCTTACCCCTACTTTTTTTGGCATTTCTCGACGTTTTAGAACCTACTGATTCTAAAAAAGCAAAAAAAAATGTATGTTTGTCTGTCGGCCGGCCGTCCGGCACCTACGCTGCAGGGAAAACCGCTGGAGGGATTTCAAAATTTTTTTTTTCTTAAAATAGCTATACTCAAGGGACAGGTCCTAAAGGACGCTGTGTTCTATAACTATACCGGAAGCGTGTCAATTGTGTGTCTCAAAAAATCATTAAGTGTGGAAAACAGCAAATTTTCATATTTTTGGCTTAAAAAACGTTCATTTTAAGTGATTACGAGTAGGAACATTGAATTTGGAGAACTAGATTATTGCATTATAAGTGTAAAGTGTGTCAAAAAAAGGTTTTTATTTATTTTTTTACCCAATTTTTTGGAAAAAAATAAAATAAATTATTTGTTTGAATGAAATTTTATTATTATTATTGAGAATTCTGGCATTATAAGTTTGTCAAAAAAATGTTGTCAAGTGTGTCAAAATAAAGATTTTTTATTTATTTTTTTATCCATTTTTTTCGAAAAAAAAATAAAAGTAATTATTTGTTTGAAATAAAATTTTATTATTATTATAGAGAATTATGGCATTATAAGTTTGCCAAAAAAAGGTTGTCAAATGTGTCAAAATAAAGAGTTTTATTTATTTTTTTACCCAATTTTTTGGAAAAAAAATGTAGCTGTTTTATGACGTAAATGTAATTGAACATGAATTTGGACATGGACATTTTTGAATTTGTATTGAAAACTTTTTTAAAACTTTTTTATAACTAGTTTTAAACTTTTTAATTTGTGAATATTGAGAAATTTCAATGCATTTTTTTGTACTGATTTATTATATTTAACTATTTTTTATTGGTTACAATTTTTGTATTACATATATATATATATATATATATATATATATATATATATATATATATATATATATATATATATATATATATATATATATATATATATATATATATATATATATATATATATATATATATATATATATATATATATATATATATATATATATATATATATATATATATATATATATATATATATATATATATATATATATATATATATATATATATATATATATATATATATATATATATATATATTTGCGATATTTTCTAGTTTTAAGTTTCCTCCTTTTACTAATGTATTAGTGATAAATATTTCTCTCCTTAATAATTTATCTCTCACCCTTATACACATGTCTATGTCATACTTACTTTGTTTATTTTTACGTTTTAAGTTCGTATGTTTGTATAATTTATTTTTAATCTATTTATTGATGGTTTTGTAATTTTTAATTTTATAATTTTAGTCTTGATAATGCTGTAATAAGCGAAACCGGTTGACCGATAAAAATATTGTGACGTGGAAAACGACAAAGTTTTGTATTCCTTTTTATTTTATATAATGAATTTCTACAACGTTTTATCAATAGACAGCATTAATTTTATATATACAATAACACTATACACAGAATAACTTATATTATTATTAATTATAAAAACAATCAAAATCGCCAACAAATGATTAAGTTAAAAAAAATATATAATTCTTCGTCTATGCCTACAATAATAGCTTCATCACTCTAGACTGACTGTGATCAATCACAAATCCTCTGAGTGAATGCAATTGAAAAAATCAAACAATAGAAAACTGTTAGAAATGATACACCTTCAAAATATTATCATAATTGAAATCCAATCTACATTTTTTCATACAAATTATATTAAAGAAAATCAAGATCTATCCAAACATCTTAATTGTTTGTTTTCTGAAATTAAAACTTTTTCATCGAAACAATGATGCGTTTTTGTTTTTTTTTATTTAAATGCATTTTTAATTATGCACTAATTCCCATTTTCTTCGTAAACAAATTAGGGAAAATCTTTTATTTAGAAAAAAGAAATTAATTATCCTTAGTTTATAAAAAAATAGTACATTATGATGCTAGGACGTAAAGCTAAGCTAGCACGTCCGTGCATCATATACTATTTTTTATTCGCCGCAAGCAAAATATTATAAGAAAATTGGTTTATTCTAAATGAAAATTATAAATTTTAAAATAAAAATATGTAAGTGAACAAATATGAACAAGTAACCTTTGACAAAATATTCATTATTTTTTCCAAATTATTGTGTAGCTATGACAACAAATGATAACAACTATTTGAATTGGATAATGAAATTTTGAATTTAAGGGTTGCTTTGATAAAAATTTTTATTTTTCATAGAAATTAAACAAATACAAATGCTTTTTACTTTTTTGGACGTAGCTATGACAACAAAATAAATAGTTGAAAAGTGATACTTTAAAGCCGCAAATCACAGTAATAAAGTAACACTTTAATATAGAGGCGAATAAAAATGTAATTTTTGTAAGTTTTGTTTGTATTAAATAAATTAAATGATTAATGAAAGTTTGTTTATTTATTTCTTTATATGTTTTGTTTTTTGTTGTGTCTCGGAAAGAAAGTGGCAAGTAATTATAAATGTTCATATTAAAGGTGATAAATTTTTTTAAAATTTAATTAGTTAATCATTTAATTTATTAGTTTTTTGTTATTGTTATTGATGTGTTTATAGTAATTATGATAAAAACAATTTTTTCTTCAAAAAATTAATCTATAATTAATTTTACATTAATGATTAAGGTAACAAGATACAAATATATAACTTATGGAAAAATAGAGAGATGATCATTTCCGTTGAGCCTATCATACATAACACACGTGTGAATTTTGGGAGATTTGGTATGAGATTAAGCTCAAAGTAACTATGTTTTGGAATTCCCTTGAATTTTGAATATTTTTGGTTGTTTCGTGTCAGGATTGAGCTCACACTCCAGAAACACCATAGGGTCCATGGTTCAAAGTCTGGAGTCTTACACACCCAGTCACAAAGGTAAAAGCTCCCAAAACACGTGTGAATATTTTCATTTACATATACATACATATATTAATATACCAAAGAAAAATTATAAACAATTTACTTTCTCAAAGCTATTAAAAACAAAAGCAATAAACTTTGATCGATATATACGATTGCCCTTGACAGTAAACAAAACAATGTAAAACTAAATCTTTTAAATCTATGTTTATCCAACCATTTTGAATTAAAATTATCTATCCATTATTTTTATTATAAAGCGCGAAGTACAAAAAAAATACATACATTCATGCATGCATGTAACGCCAGGCATTTACTTTTTAAGTAAAATTACTGAGATTGCAAAATGGTAATTTTCCGTATAAATTCATTTTCTCACGATCATACATGAAACTTATTCTTTTTTCTTTTCTTTGCATTTTATATTATATGTACATAGACTGAATTGGTATGTCTTTCACAATTTTAACTTTCAAAATTTTTATTTAATATTTACAATTCATTCACTCTTGTAACACAGCGATATGTAAGTAGAAAAATTAGGAGAGGTCAGTTGATAAGTAGACGGCTTTTGAATGGGTAGATAAAATTAAAAATACATTCCTCTTTGGAACCAGAAAATTTTATCAACTTTTTGACCTCTACTATGATCACTGGCAATCTTTTTAAAAGTCATGAGGAAATTATACACGCGTAATTCAGTACTATATGCCGAAGATCTAGAAGCAAATAAAATGAAGATGTCAACCAACATAACGTAATTTTTTTTAAGATACGTATTACGTATCACGTTTTTCAGATAATACGGTTACGCATACTGTATTACAATATATTTGTGCAAGAGAATATTTTGATTCAAAATGTATCGCATCACATTATCATTGTTAATAGTGATACCAACCTACCAGAGCTGCTCATGGACACCAGAGCAGTGAAGCAGACTGACATTCTCCAAACTTGATACCGAGTGTTTTATTATGTTTAATTTTAGACATCACCTCGTCGACTGTTGTACGGATTAATAAACATGTGCTTGAATAATCCCGGCTCGTCATTCAACTTGCTGTAGGCCACATATGTTACGAAAAATGTTAATAAAAATTAGTGGAAAGATCTGCTTATAGTTCTAGATCTTCATTTTAAATAGCAGCTAGGTTATCGTTATCTATATTTAAGAAATTGTATTTGTTAAAAAAGCGGTCAAAGTTTAATAAGCGGAAAGGTGATTGGTTTTTTATGACAAATATTGTCCATTATATTATTCACTGGTACATAACAAACTTATTATGTTACTACCTAAGATAACTTGATCGTAATAAAAAACAAATATCGAAATTTACTACTTAATTACCTAAACTTTGTATCTAATTGATAATTTTTGATTTTATGGGGGGAAATGTTAAATTAAACTGTTTATCTAGACTCCTGATGATGTCCCAAAATTAAGAAAACATTGAAACAGTCTATAAGTCTTTTAGAATGTAATGATATAGTGCATTACATTCATATGATCCGTTTAATAATTTTTTGGTTATTTGATGAATTGTTACAATAATTCATCCAATCAATAGATGAATTTTTTTAATTTAGTTATACTTATTTTAACTTTATTTTGATATTTCGACCCTCATTTGGGGTCCTCATCAGCACTACAATAGTAAAACAATTAAAATTAAAAATAGGCTAATAATTACACAAATTAAAATCCTTACCACAAAAAAAAACAAAAATATAAAATATAGAATGACAGGATATTATATTATGACTAAAGTTAAAAATCTATCTAGTTGGCAGTGGCGGATTACCATAGAGGCGGAAGAGGCGGCCGCCTCGGACCCCACATGCACAGGGGCCCCCTCGCTACAAATAGTATTGATATTTTATAGGTATTCAAATATCAGATGACTGCGTTCATTCAACCAAAGTTTTTAAACCTAAAGATTTTTTCGTTTTCCAATTGTATAGTAAAAAAACATTTTGTTTTGAAAAGTTCCACTGTTACGAATGAATATTAATACTAAAACTTTATTTGTAATGGGCTGTTATTATATCAATCGCAAAACTATTGATAAAAACAAAATCCAGATAAGCATTTTTTGGATATTTGAAGTATATTTGAGTTTTATGTTTTCATCAATGATTTTGGATTTCTTTTAAGACCTACAATTTATTGAAAGCATTAAACTGAAAACATCAATTTTAAGCATATAATTGTACATATTTTAGATTAATTTCATATATAGCTAAATAAATGAAAACTTTTTAACGTGTAGAATTGAAATCTTTTATTGTATGCTTAAAATCCATATATTTTTTATACAATAGGTGTTTTAGCTTTAGTTGAATATTTCGTTTTATCAACGTTGATTGGAAAAAAGATTGTCTAAAAAATTTGTTTGAAAAATTTGAAAAAAAGATTGTTTGTAACTGGACGTATTGATACTCAAATAGCTCGTGAAATTGAAGTACAACAAAAATACTGGCGGGAAGTTTTAAAAAGAGTTACAGCTACAGTAAAGCTATTAGCTACTTTGGGTTTAGCATTTCGTGGTCATCGAGAAGATATTGATTCGAACAGAAAAGGAAATTTTATGACATGCATTGAGCACCTATCCCAATTTGATGATTTTCTTAAAAATCATTTGGAGAGGTACAGCCATCCAGGAAAAGGTAATGTAAGTTATTTATCACATACCACATGCGATGAATTTATAAATTTAATGGGAACTGAAGTAAAAGAACACCTAATTCAAGAAATTCAGGATTCTTTATATTATTCAATTATTGTTGATTCTACGCCAGACGTGAACCACACTGACCAACTAAGTTTTATATTAAGGTACATTGATAAAGTGGGCGATGCGAGAGAACGATTTTTGGATTTTTACAAATTGAAAATCACAATTCAGAATATCTAGCACAACTTATTTTGAAAACTTTAAACAATTTGTCTTTGGATATTAAAAGTTGTCGCGGTCAAACATATATGGCCGGAAAATATAATGGTTTACAAGCCAAAATTAAAACTCAAAGTGAGACCGCCATTTTTATTCCTTGTACAAGTCATACGCTTAATTTAATTAGAAATTATGCTGCAGATGTCTATTCTACTGCGGTGTATTATTTTAACTTTATCCAAAATATATATGTATTCTTTTCTTCATCTACTCACAGATGGAAGTTTCTTATTGATAATTTTTCCGATCCTAATTCCAAACATATTAAAAAATTAAGTGACACAAGTGACAAGATGGTCTGCAAGAGCTGATGCAGTATCCGCCTTGCCGTTTAATTACAAAAATATTAAAAGCGTTCTTATCCAAATTAGCGAAAATGAAGACGAAAAACCGATTACTAAAGTTGAGGTTAAAAAATTAGCTAGCTCTTTCGATGAATATGAATTGCCTTATTAACCGTTCTATGGAATATATTATTGCAAAGAATCAATAGTACTAGAAAATCATTTCAAAATATTCAAACAAACTTAGTACAAGGAGTAAAACTGTTTAATTCTTTGTCACAATTTATAAGGGATGTTCGGAATGATTTTGAGAGCATAGAAAAGCAAGCAAACTTATTACCAGACAATATTAGCTACAAAGAAGGACGAAAAAGAAAACGCAAAATTATGTATGATGAATCATCTGCAAATGATACACAGCTAGTAGGACGAGAATTGTTTATTATAAATACTCACAACATGATCTGTGATAGACTTGCCACTGAAATGTCTACCAGAACGTCCATATATGAAACTGTTTTAAATAATTTTAAATTATTTTTTGATCAAAATATATCCAGTGATGAAGTTGACAAGTGTATTTTAGAATTGTCAAATACATATGCGAGGGATATAGAAGTACAATATTTTAAAGACAAGTACATCATTTTTTAAAAAGAAGAGAACATCACTTGTCCATTTAAGATGTACAAGGTAATCATTGATGGCCTGCAATCTTCATTTCCCAATGTGGAAACTATTTTAAAAATATTTCTTACATTGCCGATATGCAACGCAAGTGGGGAACGATCTTTCTCCGTTCTGAAGCGGATAAAAAATTATTTAAGAAATAGTCTTAATCAAACTCATTTGCAAAATTTTTGGTAAAATCTTAGGCCCCAAAATTTTGTTCCGCCTCAGGCCTCTTAAAGGCATAATCCGCCACTGCTAGTTGGAAGAACAATTACATTAACTACAATAATCTGAATTGGATTGAGTCTAACATAAAAACCATATTAGTTAGCCAAGTAATGACGTTCAATATGTAGATGTCGCATTGATCATCGATAGAGTAACTTGATTATGACAATCGAATTGAAATGAAATGAAAGTTTATTATTTGATATGCTGCAGTAATTGCACATAAACTGGGTTGATATTATCCATATCAGATCTTAGATTAACAGCCAAATCTTTATTTTTATATATATAATAAAGATTCAATTGTTAATCTTTTTGGTAAATATTTTTCCACCGCTAATATTTTTGTATTATTGAAACAGTCTGTTTCAGGTAATCTAGATATGTGAATGCTAAAGGCCATCAATAATATCAAATATGCCTTACAACAAACACAGCTAATATTTTTCTGACCGCCTGGAATAGTGAAGATTTCTATCTTATATGAAACTAAAGTAAAAGTTTACTGCTAATCGTTAAAAATATTTAAAATACATAAAATGATAATAATAAATTCTTTTACGTTTATTGATCCCAGATCAATCAATTAATTAACTCAAAATAACTTTTACTATTTAAAACAAAATTAAAATTATGCTTCTACTAATCTTATCCATCTCAAAATTTCTCTTCAATGTTAAAAAAATAATATAAATAAAATGCGAAGGTTACTTGAAATCATTAAATTTTTCTATGTTTAAAAAAAAAAACTTATTTTATCCAAATCACGTCGTAGTTAAAGTATGTATCACTTTTTTATTTCTTTAATGTCAGTCAGGTGGTTTTCTTTTAGTATAATCATTTTCTTAGAAAAGTTGTTTCATAATCGAGAAATATTTATTGCTGTTATACGAGAGATGATTATTAATAACTTAAAACAATCGTATTCCTCTGCTAGACATACATTCTCGTATGATTGTATGTTTTATTTGGTCAATAACTTTTTATGTCACCTTTGCAAAATAATTTGTTATTTTTGCATATTTTGCGCACAAGACAAAATAAGTATTAAGAATTCCATTGTTTTTTGTTTAAGAGACATATTTTTTGTTTGTGGTTAAATAATTTGTTGTTATTGTTGTAATGTTTTGTTTTTACAAACGAACAATTGAAAATGGAAATACATAAACGGAAATGCTTAAATGTCGAAAAATTAATTAATTTTTTTCTTTAATTATTACTATTTAGGAATAAGATAAGTTTAGATATTGGATAGTTTTTAAAATATAGAATAAACAGTTTTATTATTGCTTTTATTTGTCGTTTGTGAATTGTGGATATTGTTGATATATCAGGAATATAAAGCTCCGTTGACAAGTGGATTTTTGGCTATAAGCAAAATTTAAAACAAACAAAATACCGAATCAATAAATATTATATAACCGATTTCAAACAACTTTATTGAAACAGTTGTGCAAAATTAAAACAATTTATTTAAAACAATTTTTATATTGTCTATATACATTATTTGTAAAACAGAACAGTGTGATGCAGCTAACCCGTTTTCAGAATCTACGATTTTAACAAAACAATTTTTTAGTTAAAAAATTCTTATCTATAGTTGTAGAGTGACACTAATGTAGAGACATTACAATGGTAGCACTGGTACACTAATGTAGAGACATTACAATGGTAGCTAAATTCACTGAGAAGTCAGCCATTAAAAAACCTCAAATTTTCGTACATATACATATATTAATATCAAGGAATTTATTTAATTTAATAACTTCAATTTTAATAACCCACTTCAGTCAATTTCTAATTTTGTAGATCTCATATTTTTCCTCGAACTGGCTTTTCTAATATCTCAGTTTTATAGGGGTTAAACCTTCTTTTATCTTTGAGTATTTGACGTAACAACTATAGGTATTGGTCTACTGGCAACTAACTATAGGTATTGGTACTGTCTAATCTTAAAAGTCCTAGTTGGGCATTGTAAAATCAAAAATGAATGTACATATACAAATCTCAAAGTCTAAGTATATCGTAACGAGATAGCTCTTTTGTGCTCTAATTGAAGGATACACTGAAAAAAAATTAAAGTAAAGACAACCCCATCCCGAAGTTAACAGTTTATTATTTAAACAAAGAAAACATACTTGGAAACAATTGCACGGTGATTCGGACAACTACACGTTAACACTTTCCTGACAACAGAATGAGGTTTATGCGATGTAACAGTAGTTGAATAAAGTTAAAAACTATTTACATGAACAAAATTTACTTTGGCCTTATGCCATGAATTTTGCATTTCGAACTAGAAGTGTTTGAAATTAATTGAACTGCATTTTAAAAACAAAAACGTTACGTGCGGTTGTCTTAACTACACCATTATATACCTGTGCAGCTTGTGAATCAATTTCGGAGTTCGATTTGCCATATAGGGCGGATATACATTGCGAGGCTGAGACAACGGCATTTCGATTAAAAATACACTCAAAAAAAAACTAAGTAAATTTTACAAATTTTTTATAAATATACAACTCACAAATTGTTTTGTAAGTTTACCAAAAATATTGTAAATTACAAAAAAAACTTATTTGAAAAAACCAAAAATTTACTTGATTTACAAATTATTTTTGGATTTTAAGAAAAAAAATTGTAGTTTTAACAAAAATTTTGTGTGTTGTATATTTATAAATATTTTGTAAAAGTGTTTTTTGAGTGTAGAACAGTGTGTAAACGCCCTAATTTAACAGGTTACAAATCAACTAACGTTGTATGAATAATTATTAGAAGGATAAATAAAAATTATCACTACAAAATCTTCATACATCATTAGCATCTAGCATTGTAGAATTTGAATAACTTTAACAGCGAGATCAAACTGATTGATAAACTGCCCAACTGCCATTTTGTTTTTATATACAAGATTAATGACATTTACTTTATAAAATGAAAATTTTCCTTTTCTTCTCCACTCAAATTATGTTTCGTTATTCATTTCCGTTAAACGATAAAAAATTAACTCCATGTAATTCAATTCTGATCGTTCATAACTCAACACATGCTAATTCATAGCAAAAACAAAAAAAAACAGATATTAGCAACCAACTTTCAAATTTGAAACAAACCGACAACAAAAAACATATAATTTCCATCTTACAGAAAAAACTACAGTCAAAACCTAGTAATTATAATTTTCTAATCAATAGTTTGTACAAGTTAAGTGGAAGTGAATAGATTAAATTGCATTTATATTATCCTAAAAAAAATTTTAAAATTATTAAAATAATAATTTAATAATAAATAAAATGCAATTACCTAAAAAACTTGATAATTCAAATAATTGATTGATTGGTCAATTCAACGTGACAAAATGGAATTCAATGGTTTGGTTTTGTTGGATGTGGTATCATTGAAATTCAAGACAACATTCTTTTTCTTTATTTTACTTTTTTTTGTTCGAGTTTTAATTTTTTTATTGATAATTATTTTGTTTTACTTGGTAAACAAGGGTTTGGTAAATAGTCCAGTAACTTTGTCGCCTGAGAGTATGGGGTAGCATGCGTCAAATCCGGTAGTTCCGATTTTTTGCAGACTTGTTTATGATGTTGGCCTAATGAATAATCCAAGTTTGTGACCTAGAGCGCCGAACGCAACTTTGTCAAAAATCGAAAAAATCGTTATTTTTTCAAATTTTGGCGACTATAACCCTAAAGTACTAGTTTTTTCTTTATACTTTCCTAAGCCGTTTTTAAAGTAGACTAAATTTGCTACAATATGATACTAGAACTGTCTCTGTAGACCCAATAGTTTCCGAGAATTTAGTCTGCTTTAAGAACGTCTTGAGAAAGTATAAAGAAAAAACTAGCCCTTTAGGGTTATAATCGCCAAAATTTGAAAAAAAAACAATTTTTTCGCGGTTTTTTCGATTTTTGACAAAGTTGCGTTCGGCGCTCGAGGTCACAAACTTGGATTATTCATTAGGCTAACATTATAAGCAAGTCTGCAAAAAATCACAACTACCGGATTTGACGCATATTGTGATGTATAAAGTTACTGGACTAAAAGAATTCTTACTTTACTTTTGATCATCAAACATCAATATTTTTTCACCTGTTACAGCACTGCGGATGGAGGTTATAATTCTCATAGCTTGTAATTTTTTAAATTATTGAACGATAAACTCTAAATTTCGGTTTAAAACCCGTACCAAAACCCCATACGAACCATTATTCTTTTCTAAAATAAATCGTATTCGGATACTCAGATCTGTCAGTTCAAGGAGGTTATCCGACCTTAAGTCCTTGATGGTGGTTGAGCTTTAAGCTCGAATTATCCCAATTTGAGAAGCACAAATCCAAGAAATAGTTATATGTTTGAGTTTCACTATGACAAAAAATGATGAATTTTGGGACGAGCAAAAAGATTGCGGTGTGACGTCATAGCGGAGTACCGCAATTTTGCGACCTCCAAAAACCATTTTTAGTCTGAGTAAAACAATAAATTTTTTATTCGCCTATATATTAAAATTAAAGTGTTACTTTATTACTGTGATTTGCGGCCTTAAAGTGTCACTTTTTAACTATTTATTTTGCTGTCATAGTTACGTCCAAAAAAGTAAAAAGCATTAGTATTTGTTTAAATTCTATAAAAAATAGAAATTTTTATCAAAGCAACCCTTAAATTCAAAATTTCATTATCCAATTAAAATAGTTGTTGTCATAGTTATACAATAATTTGGAAAAGATAACAAATATTTTGTCAAAGGTAACTTGTTCCACATATTTTTATTTCAAAATTTATGCAAATTTATAATTTTAATTTAGAGTAAACATTTTTTTTTAAATATTTTGCTAGCGGCGAATAAATAATATTGTATGATGCACGGACGTAAGCTATTTTGGACTTAATGTGGGTGAAAATTTCGGCCAGCGCCTCGATTTGCCAACTCCACATACGTCCAAAATCTTTAGCTTTACGTCCTAGCTCCTAGCATCATAAAGTACTATTAGAAAGGAGAATTCTGGCATTTCGGTATCCATAGTGGTTTAAAACATTTTTACCTAACGTAATTTAAGTAGAAACTATGGAAGATAAACTAATTCACAACAATAAGGATTACTCCTTATTGGAGTTACAGCTCGCAAGTAAATACAAAAAGTTTTACTTTTAACAAAAGCAGAGACGCAACAAATTTCAACAAAAATATGTTTTTTATTCGCCTACATACTAAAGTGTTACTTTATTACTGTGATTTGCGACCTTAAAGTGTCACTTTTTAGCCATATATTTTTTTGTCATAGTTACGTCTAAAAAAGCAAAAAACAATTGTATTTGTTTAAATTCTATATAAAATAGAAATTTTTATCAAAGCAACCTTTCGATTCCAAATTTCCTAATCCAATTAAAATATTTGTTATTCTTTGTCGTCATAGTTATTTGATTTGTTTGAAAAGAAATAACAAATATACTGGTCAAAGCCTACTTGTTCAACATATGTACTTTTATTTCAAAATTTATAAAATTTTCAATTTTGATTTAGATTAAACCATTTTTTTAAAATATTTTACTTGCGGCGAATAAAAAATAGTATATGATGCACGGATGTTAACCATTTTTGGACTTAATGTGGGTGCAAATCTCGGCTGGCGCCTCAATTCGCAAACTTTACATACGTCCAAAAAACTTAGCTTAACATCCTTGCATAATAATGTACTATTATATAAGTTATTTGGTTGTGAGCACTCAAAAATCATAGACCTCCCATTCTGCAATAACTTTTTATTATTTTGAATATTATTTTTATTGTTATACATAAGATAATCTTTTTATTGTATAAAAATAAAATATGAATAATGATTGATAGGATACGAATCAATTTCAACTTATTTTTCATTTATTTCAGTTATGAGTGTGTAGGAGGTCTTGAAAAAGTTTTTTGATTTGTTACTACACATCAGAAATTATTTAAGTACCAAATTGTTATGGTTTATTATTTGTGTATAAGCAATAATTCTCCTCTATAATATGTGAATCAATTGAGAGAAATTTCCTTTTAGTGATTGAGTTTATGCTTTTGAATTTGATTATTTTGTGAATATTTTTACAGGATGATTCTGACATAACTAACAGATGTAAAAATAGTTATAGCACAGAATTTTTTCTTAAGACTAAAACCTGTTCTCAAATGCGATTCTGGAGGTAGCTACAACTGTGACATCTTAAAAAATAACGTCTTAACTGAAGAACATCTAAAATGATCATCTAAAGGCTGTTTTACACGGACCAGTTTTTTGTCCAGAAAAGTATTCATTTTTGTATCCAGTCAAAAATGGAAATTTTTATTAACATTTTTCTATCCAGTTTTTTCTCTGTTTTACACACAACCAGTTTAAACTGACTTCGCGCATGCGCCTATTTGACAATGTTGACAACCTTTGTGTTTATGTAGGTTACAAGAACTGTTTTGTTTGATTCTACGAAGATAAAATAAATTCTACGAAGATAAAATAAATAATAAATCGTAATAATAAATCGTCACTAGAGCTGACAGCTGCGCAGACACGAATGGATATATTATACTCACTGCGCATAAACTGTTGTAAAAATGAAGAAAAAATAGAGCATGCTCTATTTTTTGCTCAGAAACTGGATGTATGTCCATTTTTCATTGGGCTACAGCTGCGCAGACGTCTACTGCGCATAAAATCAATATGAAACTGAAAATAAATTAGAGCTAGCTTCATTTTTTGCTTAAAATGTCTATTTTTGACTGGATACAAAAATGAATACTTTTCTGGACAAAAAACTGGTCCGTGTAAAACAGCCTTAAGGCATTATAATTTGAAGTTTCATGTTGTTGTATTTGTATATTTCAACAAATAAAAAACATTATATAAACTTAAAAAAAAAACTAATTAAACATTAACAAATTTATTGTAAAATAAATAATAATCTACGGTATTATTTTATATTAATTTGAAAATAAATTATTATAAAATAAAATACATTTCAAGAATGATATTCAATAAAACAGCGGTTAAAACTTACTTTTCGTAAAAAAAATTAATAAAAATTGAAAAATTTTTCCAAAAATAATTTTATTATAAACTTCATTTTTACAAACCTATTATAAAAATTATTACCATAATTATACTAATCATTTACATGTATGGTATTTTAATAATTTTGAGTACTGAATTAATTGAAACCTTCCTCATGCAGTCATATTTTCCTAACACACCGACAATGTTTCAATGTTTCTGTAAGCTTCACAACTTATTGAACTGCAGATTACCTTAGATTTTCTATAAGCTGCAGACTTCATGGTTGCAAATATGTCTATGAGTATGTCGCTGCTATCAGAGGTTATTCTGGGCTAAGATAAACAGGCATCTCTAAAGCACATTTTGTTGATTTGATTTTGACCTTGAAATCAACGTTTTTCGAAAAGCAAATTTAATTATTTTTGTACTTAGCTCTGTTTGTGTTAACGAATGAAATCCTTTTGCAGCTGCATTCATAACGAGTAGTAAGCTTTGGTCTAAATTTAGATTGCTGTATTTTCAGCACAATAATAAACCTAGTGAGTTTGGTTTTAGTACATCTAAGCTAGTCTTAAATTTCATGTAACAAGCTTTGTCAAAATCATTCTTTTATAAAATCAGAGTTTACAATTTTATTTTATTAGAGCTCTCATTTCACTCCTCAAAATAGTATTAATAAATTAAAATGTCTATAATTTCAATACCGTTCTTCCTCGAAGAGTGAGTAAAATTTTTAGTTCTTACGATTTCACTCCTTTGGAGTTTTTATTTTAGTTTTCTTTTCTTTCATCTCATTTGTAAAAGAAGAAAATTGGTACATTTTCGTCATCCTTATATAAATATTATAAAAATATGTTCATGCAAAATTGAACAAAACATTCACAAACATTATTTAGTTTTTACGTTGGAAAACATCAATTATGAAGCAAAAATTATATGTGCGAGTATTTGAAAGAAAATATTTATTTTAATTTAGGAGCAAAACGATACTTTATTATTTTCACTCCTTTATTTGGGAGTGTTATTTTTTTTTATTAATAAGTTAGACATGTTAAGCACACTAAATATGAAATATTCATTATTCAGACTCTTTGAATATCCGAAGATACCATGTCAACTATAATATAATTTTTAAGTTACCCGCTCTGAAACGACGAAGTAAAGGAGAATATAAGGAGCGTTTTAAATTCTGGATAAAATTGTTTATTCATTTCTGGAGGTGTGGTACTTTATATAACTATACGGAATGGTAATAACATTAACTAGAAAAGAAGAAGAAAAGAATTTGTTCACTTCGTTTAGGACAAAGAACGACTAATATTCTATTATCGGTTGCATATTTTTTCGGGCAATAAACGAATTCGCCGAAGGAAGATGTTCAGTTCCTTTGAGGAGAAATTCAGTCATCAAACGATTGTTTAATGTTTTCATAGTTTCAAAGGCTTTAATCATTGAAGAAGAACATGCGTCTCATGATCAAAAAATATACTACTAGCAGGATTATTGGCAACCACATTTAAGTTTTGTTCCTGCAAATTGTTAAAAGAAATTTGCAGTTTACCTTTTATTTTATTTTTATTGTGCTATCCTATCATAAAATATTGGCCTATGTCATATTTTATATATGCGATGGGATTTATTGTGTAGTTGATTGAAACAAATTTGCGTCCATCAACCTTAGAACGCATGTTGTTGTGGAACCTTGGTCTTAAAAGGTTTTTATGTGTTGTTGTGAGTTGTGAAACATATTGTAATTCCTACCACACAACACATTAAAAAAAAATCGGAACGGAAGTCATATATGCGTAATACAGTGGGTGAGATAGAATATCTGTTTTACCATAGCGGGCATTTTGCAGTCAACGTATACTTTAAACATAGCTATTGTGGTCGACACACTTCCAAATAATATCTCATAACAGTTGTCACAACGGTGATCACTATATGAGACAAAACATCTTCTTGGAACTATGAATATTTGGTTTATTTAATTAATTAGTTTTGGTTACGCTTATTTTTTAAGTTATTTTGTGCGTTACCCGGGTAGAAGCTGCCAATGTTAAACAACGGACCAATCTCTGGCCAGTATTGGCGAGCCAAGTCTTGGCTAGTTAGCATTAGGCCAGGTCTGTGCCAGTTGTCAATGCTTTATTATATTACGCGTTATTAACCAGTCTCATGCATTATAAACATGTGCAGGCCATATTATGTTTATCTTTATTTTCATATATGTTAGTTACTCTTTCCACAACCTCTTTCCACACATTTAAAGGAGGTCTGGGAAAAAAATTTGTTTGGCAGACCTGGCCGAAGTCTTATTAGCCAGACTTGGCCCCAGGAAATCACCTTGGGCCGTTTGAAAATGTTAAGCCTGGCCCAACACCCAAAAACTATGGTCCGGCGGTCTTGACCCAGGCTTGGCCCCTTAGCTTTTTCTTGCCCGGGTAGCTAATTTGCAGTAATTTTTAAATGACACAGTTATTTGGGCCAGTATTGACATAGTTATTTGGGCAACATCAACGTTTTCTGCTTATTGGAGATGGAAAAAATGTAACGCTACTAAATAGCTTAGTGAAAAGTGAATGAAGGAATTCGGAACAAATTGAAACTTTTCAGCACTAACTGCCCAAAACCTGTCTGTATCGTTCACGAATGACGATATTATTTTTGTCAAGATTTAGCTTAAAAAAATATACTTGTCAATAAGATATTACAAAATATAGTTTCCTATAGTAAGTAAAACTACAACCAAAATATTCAAAATGATTAAACAAAACCAAAACTAATTTTGCAAATATAATTAATTATCTGTCCAGACTTTTCGACGACATAATTCGAAATTTATTCATACCCGATGTAATCCGACATAACCTCAATATATGTCAATTTTTTGTGTTGAGTTAAAACAAATTTGTATAAACAAATAAATCTCCAAAACTATAAAATTACATGCAATAAAATTTAAATTGATTGATTGAATTGAAAGTAAATAAATTTTAAATTTAATTACGTAAATTGATTGATAGCGGTTGGTTGGTTAAAGTGTTAATAGTTTTTTTTTTTGTTTTGGATAACACATGATCTTGAGGTGTCAAATTCTACAAGTGTTGAAAATCCTACATTTTATATGTTTTTGTTACCTACACACACTTATATCAACATCTTTGTTTAAAATTAATTTAATCGATACATAATTAAGCTGGCGTCATTTAATTAATCTTTTAATGATAAATAATTGTGCGTTACAAGAAATACTAGTTTTGTATAGAGTTGTAACGCAAATTAAATTAAATTAATTTTATGATTTTAATTGGTTTTATTGGAAAACAAAATAATAATTTGTTTAATTTTTTTCAAACAATTAACAGTTGCAACAAATAATATTATAATTAAAGATAAAAATGTAAAAATTTCTTTAGAGTATAATTTTTTAATGTTTATACAATAGATGTAGTTTTTATATATCAATTAAATAAAAAGAAAATATACATCGGATATCTTACCTTTTCGTTTCAACTGATATTTTTTATAGAACCACCATATAAGGAAGCCTAAAATGATTCCACAAATAAGTGTTCCCAAAACAGCACCTGCTATGGAACCTCCTCCATAGCACGTTGATTCTGAATCCATTTCGATTATTTAAGAAATATTTACTTTTCTTTATTAACTTTTAGTTAATTAATTTTTATCACTTAATTTTTACTATTTATTTGTTTCTTCTTTGTTTTCTTATTTATGTAATTTTAAAATAAAATTTTTATTTTTGTTATTAACTTTATATTATTCATATTTTTTTTTCTTGAACTAAATAAACTAAATATTTTTGTAATTTGTTACAACATTTAGTATTGAATTTTTTTTTAATCTAGAATAAATAAATTATTTACAATTTTGTAATAAATATAAATAAGTAATTTTAAATCAATCAAAACAAAGGAAACGTTCAATATAAATGGCCGGTCTCTTTTACATAAAGACTCCAGAATATTGGGTCTTAGATCAAGGTGTACTGTTTTGTGTGTGCGTATGGGATCGTATAATGCGTATATAGATACGCGACTTAAAAACTTGTAAAAACGTTTAAATTTGGTATGGCTACCTATGCAAATAAAAGGAACGTGACATTTAACCAAAATACAGGTAAATATTATATAAAACTACCATAAAAGTCATTCCCACAACATAAAAAAAAAAAACTATCGTTAACTCCAATATAACTATTCCTATTTCAATTTCTAAATTTATATAATATGCTTAGAGTATATATAAATATAGAGAGAACATAACTTTCAAATTGTATGAAGAGAGACATAAGAAATCGTGTTCACAAAAATGTCATATTCAATTTCTCATTTCGACATTTGCATTTCTGTTTATTTACAACAACCAACTATTGTATTAAATTATAAATTAAAAACAATTAAATAATTTAAAACGAAACAAAAAGTACAATCTATTATTTTTAGTTGTGCTAATTTTTATAAAATGAATGAAAATTATTACGAGAGTATTTTACATTTATTGTGTTATTTCCAGTGATTTTATAATAGTGAATATTTTATTATTTTATAATGCCAATGTTCAAATATTTAAGTTATGTATACATCCTGAAAGTATATTATGAAAACTAGCTGGCGACCAACTTTTCATTATTGCGTAGTTTATTTTTAATAGATAAAAGATTAAAATTTATATGTTTGGTTAGAATCAAATCCTAATCTGTCATTTTTCTTATTTCTTTTTATATAGTAGCAGTGAGGGAGAAACTATTATTTTTTTGTGGTAGGTTTTTTTCTTATAGATTTAAAAGAAATTTGCAATAATTGTACAATTTTGAATCAAATGAAAAATTTTCGCACGTCTTTGGGAAGACAAACCGGTTTCTCTCTCAGAGAAATAAAGGAAAACAAACAAACAAAAAAACGATTTGACAGAAGATCAGTCACCATTAATATTAGTTATGGTGGTCGGTTGATAATATGACATTCATCAACAACAACAAACAACGAAAAATAAAAAAGTTTACAAAACTGAATCGTGCAAATATTTAAACATAAAAGTAATAATAATAAATTAAATTATTTAAAATAAAGTTTTATAAAAATATAACATAAAACAAAAACTCTAAGCTTATGTCATTTAAGATTTAATTTTTTATTATAATTTTTTTTTGTTTATAGTTTAGTGATTTTGCGCAAAACAATAAACGATAAAATAAAAGACAATTATTTTATTTTTAAGTAAACTAATTAAAATAAAAAATCATGTGAATAAAAGCATTAAGGTTAATTGATGTTATACACAAGAAAATCATTGATTTAAGTAATATCCTTCAAATTGCTAATGATTTTTTGAAGGTCAGAAATTTAGTTGTTAAGTTTCCATAAGGTAGCACTGGGCTTAGACTAGTTCCTATGGTAAATGAATCGAATCATTTTACTGTTTTTATTTAAGAGATCGTCATTTTTTAAAGTATAAATTTTAGTTTTTGTTTATGAGATGAGAATTGTATATGGCGTAATCAACGTATATGACGTAATCAACAGTCGTTAAATTAAAAACAAATTAAATTTATCAACAAATAATTCTTGAGGTATAAAAATTTGTTGAAAATTTTTGCGGTAAAATATGGTGACAGCAGCAACACTTTGCAAATCTAAAGGAACTTAAGATTTACGTAAGAGGTAAATCGCGACAGTGGTTTGGTGCCAATTAGAGTGTTCAGTACCGATTATCGAGTACCCGGGTATTTTTGGCTTTTTCAACATACTCGACTACCCGGGTATTTCGATTAACTACCCGGGTAATTTGATCGACTATAAAATGTTAATTTTTTAACCAAAATCTTGTACCTGTGTGTTGGATATTGTAAGGCAATACATACATAATCTGTTGTTTATGATTTTGAACGGAATGATAAAAATGATCATGAAGAAGATGCTGATAGACAAAACCACGTGTGGAACTATCGTTAATGAGAATTCTTCCCAGAACCTGCTAAAGGTAGCTCAAATTTATATGAAAAATAGACTTAAATACCAATGGTAAAATTTCTTCAATTTACCGATCCTAAGAAATTAGAATTATTGCTATTGGTTGGCCATTGGTGAAAATTTTTAATAGCTTCTTTACAAAAGCATATTTTAAAAAGAAGTTATTTTCTTTTGGTTGTGTTATAAAAGTGAGGACATTCAATACAATCTTGGTTTTTAAGCAGGTTTTTAAACAATCGCAATAACAGCATTGTCGAGGTTACTAGGGTAAAAAACAATACTCTAGTTTCTGTTCTGGTTGACATTCAGTTATTTATAAAAAAAACTTCCAACACCAATTCTTGTGATTGAACAAGCTTCAATTTATTTAAAGAGACTTCGTTAAAGCTATTTAACAAAAGAAACTTAAATATATTAACCCTACACGGCTGCACGCCTAACTTTTCTTGATTTATTTTATTACTTTTCCAAATACGCGGGTACCTGGGTAACCCGGGTATTTCAGAAATTAAATACTCGACTACCCGGGTACTTGGAAAATCGAGTAATTTGGATACAATAGTGCCAATAATGGTGAAACAGCAAATTTGCAATTGTACTGTTCAATTACCTGCAGCGAATCTAGTTTTTATGTTTCTAAGTATGCTATGGTTTGAGTCAAGCATTTGTACTACCCAAATATTTAAAGGAAACTCTCCCAGTTCGTTCACACCACACATCAAATCTTTTTTCTAAGTCTCTCTTAAAACATTCATATGTTTGGTTTTTTCATAATTTATTTTCAGACCAATTTTTCTAGCACTACTCTTTCTTTAGCGACTTGAAAGTTTCACTTTTTAGATAGCATCATCTTGTCTTAAACTGGAGTCGATTTTAAAAAACTTCTATACTTTGGTCTTTATTCGTACACAGCATTGAGAGGTTTATATTGTCATTTTGCATAGTAAAACCAGTTTAGCCCTGATTTCGATTAACACTTGAGCATAGAACCCAAAGAGTTTCTCGAACAAGAGAGAGAGAGAGACATAGGACTGCCTGAAGTAAACGAAAAACAGGTTTGTGAACTCTTGACAGTTTTCCAAAATCGGCCTTATCGATAAAAGTGCATCGGTGGTACCTTCTAGAAAAAATACATAAAACATAGGAGAATCCCTCTAACCATACTCTGCTACTTTAACAACACAACCACACATAAAACGTATTAATGGGATCGAGATTTTGACACGCTGAATCTGCTGACACCGTTATTTGGTCCTGCACGTCTTGATTTGGGCTATGCAAAAGGGTTCGTTTTTTAAAAATAAAATGTGTTAAAAAACAAAGCATAAATACGACCTAAGTCTAAGACCTATTTATACAATGTGTGTCACAACAACGCAATTTTGTGGTATTTTTGGGGTTGGGTCTCGCCAAGACGAGCATAGGGCAAATTCTGGTAAATTCAGATCCAGCACGTCTTAATATTTAGAGCTTGGCCGCAAATCAAGATACATAATTTGTTTTTAGGAACTGTACTATCATTCAACTGAAATTAGTTTATTTATTTATAGCTTCAATTGTAGACAGTTTTGAATTAATATGGAAATTAAAATAACATAAATTACAAACAAAAAAAAGGCGAGAGTGTAAGATTGCTAGTGGATTGCTTCGTAGGAATCAGTAGAAATTGATTCCTTTATATTCTTAAAAATATCACCGTTGTTTAGACGTATAATTTTTGGCGATGGTTTGAAGAACCTATTTAATAGAAAGAGTATATTATTTTTCGTAAGAAAAAGAGTCAGTTTTAGTAGTTTCCATATAGATATGTGAAAAACGGTCTTTTGGTAATTTCGAAAAACCTGGGTATGATTTTGGTCGTAAATGTGTTTTTTTGTAAAAGGCTCAAGATTTGATGGTTTAAGACATTTTCACTTCATTAATTTATTATTAATAAATTCGTTTCCTTCTTTGTTAATTTGTGAGCAAATGGTTTGGTTTTACGTAACAAACCCGTATTTTATTTTCATCTATTTCTCTAGCGTTTAATAAACTTTCCATGACGAAGTTAAAATACAGTTTAATTTTTAAAATATAGTAGGCATATTACACTGCACTTCTGATTAGGTCAAGGTACCACCGATGCATTTTTATCGATAAGGACGATTTTGGAAAACTGTCAAGAGTTCACAGACCTCTCTCTCATGAAAAAACCAAACAGAATGTTTTGAGAGAGACTTAGAAAAAAGATTTGATGTGTGTGTGAACGAACTGGGAGAGTTTCCATTAAATATTTGGGTGGTACAAATGCTTGACACAAACCATAGCATACTTAGAGACATAAAAACTAGATTCGCTGCAGGTAATTCAACTTGTTAACTAACGCCAAATTCAAGTTATACAAGACATTTGACCGTTGGAGTTGTATGCATCCCAAACTTGGATTCTTACACAACTTGACGAATCACATTTATCTGTGTTTGAGCGTAAGAAGTAAGAACATAGGCTATATTTTTGGTCTACTTAAGACAGACAATGGAGATCATAGGACAATCCAATAGAATTGTTTGGTTTGGAAATGTTCTACGGGTCGGTTCCCAAACTGGAATTATTAGAAACGTACGTTAGTATCGCTGATGTACATTCTTCACCCAATCAAAAACATATTAGTTTTTAATCCCTTCGCTGATGAAAGTGTTATCCAAAAGTTACGAATTGAAATTTTAGCATATACAAAAAAAAAAACTCATATGACAGTATTATTTTAATATGTGAGTAGAAAGAACACCCGATCAAAAGAACAAACAATGTAAACCTCAAATTTGTTAATTTAGTCTAATCTAATACACAGTTTGATTGTTGTTTTGAATTCAAATGTCAGTTTAATTACAGTGTATCAAAAAATTCGGTTGTAGTTTGAAAGATAGGTGGGCGATTTAAATAAATAAAATGTGGTGATTTAAGAAATGAAACTGAAAGCTAAATCTATCGTTATTTTACTATTGTTTTATTGTTTCCTCTAAACTTGTAAAAACGTGATTACATTGTAAGTCAAATCCGAATAATTTTGTTTGTTTTTTTTAAATAACAAAAACATTCCTTCATTCGTACATATAAAAAATACATATTTGTTGACTGTTCCTATTTCACAAACGTGTATTTATTAACATAATTTAATACTTTTTCGTTATAGTTTAAGATAAAATTCCGATATTTAGACACATACTTCCACTAACAATTCTGTATTTATCTTTCTTTTATGAATCTTAATTATATTTAAGGTGGAATTGTTTGAGTAAACAACAAACACCAAACTTTGTTTTTCTTTATTTGAACGCGAATTGTATTTGTTTAACAAATAGAATATTTCGTAATAGATTCGGCTACGAACCTTAATTATTTAAATGAAAAATGATAAGAAAAATTGCAGCTCTAGGTATTTCGAGACATTAATGAAATTTCATTTTGTTTGAATATTAATTATGAAACTGTAGGAAAAAAGTGATAGGTGTGAAATTCAACAAGTTATTGAGAAGAAAGTTGTGTAAAACATCACAAAACCGTGTCAAGAAGATTGAAAAAAAGTACTTTAAATTTTTTTGTGAAAGGGCTAAAGCATTATATTTTCTTTACCATCTGAATTTAATTTAAATTTTACATCAATTGAGTTTAATTCAAAATATAGTATTAGAACAACCAAACATTTGTCATAAATGCCGATCGTAACTGTAAATCAAAACCATATCCGAAATTTGATGAAAAACCAAACCGATATTAAAGGATCCTCTACTTCGATGCCATACTTTGTAAAACTGGCAACAATGTACCGACATTACCATTCAATTTTAATGAGTCCACATCATTATCATAACAAATAATACATTTTTTAAAAGAACGATCACGATCAACAATCAATTGAGGACTTCATAATTTGAAGTTTTAATATTTTAGCTAACTTGATTTTCAAGAATTTTTTTTTTTTTGAATAAATTATTTTTGTTTATTTTACACTTTTTCCTTGGCAACTATTTCAGTAATAAGGTATAACATAAATAATAATTGCTCAAGATCCTTTACTATTATAATTTTTAAGAAAATTTTTCAGTTTTTACTTTTCATGACAAAATTACGATCACTTTTTTAAAAAAAATCAGTGAAAGGTTAAATTTTTTTTAATTATCCGATCTTTGGATGTTGATCTCAATAAAATTTTAGATTTTTTGTTATGATAGATTTAAAATTATCTTATTTTTCTATAACACACTTGGAACCATCGATCACTTACACAAAGAATTTTAATTACAAACTTTTTTCACTTTAAAACAATTTTAATTTAAAATTAATAACAAAACCTTTTACGTTGAGGTCTGAAAAATTACTGACTTGGCTGCAATTTTATTTAATGAATTTTTTTTTTACTTTTAACAAACGTATGTAGTTTTGTTATTATTTATCTTTCTCTTTTTTTCTGTATTTATTCTTTTTTTGTTTCATTTTGATCATGATCGTACCAGAAAACTTGTACAGATATCAACAAAAGATTTAAATTAAAATACCTGTTGATGTTGTAATAAAAAAAATATATACATAAAAAACAACAACAAAAACAAGCTGAGAAGTTGTTCTTTTTGATTGAAAATTTGTTATTTTGGAGGTTTAAGGAATTTGGTTGATAATAAAAAGAAGAAATGAAAATACAAATTCAAGACGCAAGTTTTGATAAATTTTATAAGATTGTGCGATGGAAAGAAGATATGAAATCAAAATTCAATTTTTTACAACAAACATTAAAAATTTTAAGAAAAGTAGCGATAACCGTGTGTGATCAATAAAGTCAGTCACTATAAAACATTATACGATACAATTGTAAGTTTGAGATTCGAGTTAACTATATTTTAATGTTTAAGCAGTCTCAGTTGTTGCAATTATCAGTTTCGCTTTATTATCTGGACCACAATATTTCTATAACCTTATAACTTACCTAACCTTTAACTTGGTCGTTTTAAGTGAAATTTAGTTGTAATAGCTTCCAATAATTTTCTTCAACTTTAGTCAGAACAGCGTGCTCCAAAAACCATAAGTCGCAAAGACGTTTCAAGAAAGTCGTTTAAATTTTTAGTAATGTGTAAGACGTCGAAGAGTTATATAATTTAGACTATGTAGTCGATCTGTAGCGCATCTGGACGTTAAAATGACGTGAAATTTAAAGTATTGCAACCAATACAAATTTAGTCTGAAAAAGTCAAGATATGTCTAAATAACGACTTTCAAAAAAACGACGATGCCCCGCTTCGCTTGTTTCAACAGTTTCAGGGCTCGTACCATATAATATTCAAACGATTTTTCGTGATTTCAATGTGATTGCGTGACATTTGATGGTTGATATTATTGATACAGCTGTTTCATCCTGTTTAAACAAATTCCAATGTTGGTATCATGGATTATTTTCTACACCTGGTCTTCTTGGAACGGGCATTTCATTTGAATGCGGCATGCAATATATGTCAAAGAACCACTTTTTCTTTAGTTTGTATACTAGTTATATAGTTCATGTACACTCCGCATTACCATTCAGATATCATCCAGAATTCAAATTGATCATATATTTGTGGATCTATCTAAATCAATGGAACACCAAATGGCATGAAAAAAACAACTCGTACAAACCTTCATTTTATTTATCAAGACTTTTGAGTCTTGACTTAGTTAAATAGCTAACTTTAACTTTGACAGTAGCTATTGGTTCGTGGGAGGGCGATGATTATAAGGTTGAGTCTATTCAGTAAAATTTTCTATCGAAAGTTTCTGCTATTCTTCTATTGTATGAAATGTTATAATAACGGGAAAATAAAATTTCATACAAAAAATAGAAGAATAGCAGTAATTTTCGATAGAAGATTTTACTGAGCAGACCCCAACCTTATAAGCATCGCCGTCCCACGAACCAATAGCTACTGTCAAAGTTATTTACATTCCGATCTCAAAGGTACGCAAACCCGTATTAATGTCGCTACTAGAAATCTAGTGTATGCTGGTTCCGGAGCCCTTTTAATCGACGATTATGAACTCGGATCACATACTCGAGAGTATTTTCAAGTCACTATTTCTGCTGATCAAACCACGGATAGTAGTTGCGTTCAATGACAACGAAATCCTCCATATATTACCAAATCTAAAACCACAACTCAACCACAAGTGCCACCTAAATGTAAAACTGCTGTTCAACATATTTACACCGTTGTATCTGAGAAGTTGATCACGTAACGTGTGGGCTCCCCAGCTACTTTTTATGTAAATCTTAAATTATTATAAGTTTCGACAATTTTGGTAAAACTAACAATTTTGGTAAAAATATTTCTGTTATACATTAATTGTAATAAATTAAAAAAATTTTATTGTTTACAGCCAATTTTTATTATTATTATTTACCCAACGTTTCGATTAAATCTCATTTTATTGTAATAACTTTTTCGAAAGTTATAAGTAAGAATAAGTTATGGGACCAGTTGAAGCAGAGCTTTTTACAATTCTAAAGTTTTCCCTAACTATTCAATGAGGTTCCAGTTGTTTAAACATTGAAATCTAAATTTTTGCACAAAGGGAAATATGAAAATCAAGCTGTTTTATTTGATACTGAATGTTCGTTTTCGCGAGTGTGGAAACATTGTGCTTTTGTAACTTTGCGAAGCGGATAATTATAGGTTAAACATTTTCGCGTTCTTTAAAATTTCTTTAAAAATCAACTTTGAATAAATCAAAACCTGGTTCTAGACGCGTTCAATAATTTTTCACCAGGTGGAATTTGTTTCATGTAACTAAAGAAATCTAACCTTTTTTATTGTAAAACATTACAAGAATAACAAAAGAAACGCAGGCAGATTATTTTAAGAGACATTGAAATAACAATTCACTACAGGCAAAACAATTTTTCTGTGCCAAATATATCAAAATTATGGACCGTCCTGCAGCTCAGTACTACTAGACTTCAATTAAATTTATAAAAAATGTGTTCCTGCATCCGAATTTCAGCCTAAAAAATACAACACCAGAATTTTATACTGCGTCCATTATGAAACAAAAATTTGAGATGAAAAAAAGAAAAAGAAGTTTATTTTTCCAAACGTAATCGACAAACCATCAAACCATTTCCATTCAAGTTTTGGGCACCTGATCCCTTGGCCAATTCATTTTCCCAAATTGATCTTCCATATTATCACCGTTTAAGCAAAAGGTTGTTTTGTCATACAAATTAATTAATTTTATTCTGGGTTCGCGGATAGGAAAAAGTAGCATTTCTTATTATATTTCAAAATGTTTGACAAAAAAGATTCCAAGTCTTGATTTGAAACGAGTAAATTTTACGATTACGTTAGTAATCGTATGTTAGTTATAATAAATAATACATTTAACTGTTTAGATTAATTTTATGTTTTTTGTTTTCATGTAAGAAATATAAAGTGTCTACCGATACCGTATTTTAAATTACATTAGCGAAAATTCCAAACAAAGTAAGAGCATTCCAAAAATCAACACCTGCAAGGTGAACTTCAAATTTTTAATTTTATTATAATTTCATTCTACGCTAATAATAATTCGCTTCATATAAATGCAAACACAACACAATAAAAATAAAACAAGTTTGTAAATTGGTATATAAACTCTAACATTAAGAACATAAAGATGTGACTTTAGTTTGAATATTCTAAAATTAAAATTAATAAACTTAGAAAAAATCAATTAAATTTACCCAAGAGTATCGTTTCAATCCGATAGTGGTGTCGTTATTCTATTTATTCCCGTAACAGAATTTCTTGATTTCATTTTTAGTTTTCGATCTCCTAAAAGAAAATTTATATTTTTTACCAAAACAAATAAAAAGCAAAAAAAAAAAAATATCTTTTTAACACAGAAAACAGAAACCTGATCAATGATATTCCTAACATACATATCCAAAAATTATTTTATTTCTTAAAGTTGATTTTCTTATGGAGAATTTTTATAAAAACAAAATAAGAAATGAAAAAATTCAACACGAATCAAATTCACATTTCTTTGCCTCATCTTCTTCTACAATTTATACTTTTTTTTAATATATTTATATACATACGTATGTATAAGATTACTTTCTTTATTTTTATTTTATAATATCTTGAATTTCATTTAATTTGATATTTGGTATAAATAAAATGTTTTGATCAGATGATTGTTCAACTTTCTTTTAAGAATTTATATACATTTAAGCCTTTGTCTAACGCTAACCATTCATCACAGTTCACAAAGAATGAGATCCAGTTCTAAGACCGAGTCTGTAGACCAGTGTAAAACCTATACTAACGTTTGGCATTTTATTGTGCTTAAAAAAATGCTTGTCAATTAAGACAATATAGAGAACAAAATCAATTTTTGTACTAATTTTCAGCCACAATAGAGCTACCAAGTTCGAGTTTCCCGATAACTGTAACCCTTCGTAATAACCCTTTCATAAATTCCTGAAAGAAGCTTAATTTATGATCTTAATGGTTTGGTTGGTTTGGTTGGAATGGTATCTTCGGATATGGAAAAAAACAATGTTAACAGAAAAAGTAAACTATGTCAGTTTAAAGTTGAATTTGAAAACCTCTAAATGTCTATTTACGACCAGATTGCTTTGATAAACACGCTAATCTGCGTTGCGTCGTTATCTTCAAATTTGCGAGTGCAGTGTCTGCCTTGACAAGACCTCTCCATTCCAAAATCTGCAAGTGATCGAATTTTTGATTAATTAAATATCTAATATGAACTGAAAATAACGATACTCAGAAGAATGTTCTTCATTTTAATAATCTATCATATTAAGTTTGAGGCACCTGAGGCCAAACGCTTCTTGCATATTTTTATTTTAGAAATTGGTCATGTTTTTAATTAACTGATATGTAGACTGTTACGTCTAATATGCTAAACTTCTTGAGTTCTAATTTCATCAATTCATATTGCATAATTGGTTGAGGTTTAGATACAGATAAGAGTGTGGTGGTTTGAACAGGAATTGAGCCTGAGACTTCTAAATGTCGGTGAGCTTGACAAATGATATGTCAGTCCACGCCTACCTTGCTTATTACTACTTATAAATAGGGAAATAAAGAATATCACCACAATCACTGAAGTCATATCACATCAGGTGACTTGATTATTGTCAATTGTCATGTCACGTTGCATAGAATTGGTATATTTGAAGTCGCTAAAAACAGTCACGACTGAAACTAAAAATTCTGAAACGAAAAAATCAAAAACATTCTACGTTCTTCACTTTCACAAAAAAATTATATAATACATCAATTACAAAAGTTTATCAATTTTTAGTGTTAATAATTGAAGACGTTTGAACAAATTATTGTCACATGAAAAATTGAGGCGACTACAATGTCATTTAAAGTGACATCTATCGTATAAATGACTTGAGGCATAAAAAATGAGTTCTACAATACGAAAAATTGATGTGATGTGACTTTAGTCATTTGTCATTTGTAGTGACGTGACATGACTTCGATTATTAGGGTGTGCTATTAAAAAGTAACTTAAATTACCTGTTGATGTTATTACTGTAAATATTAAACTTTTATTACAATTAAAAATGAAAAATAAATAAAAGCAAATACCGGATCTTTACCACCGAATCTAGGTTTGGGAGATCTCTTATAAATTAAAAAAAAAATCTCCCTCAACAAAAAAGTAAATCAATGTAGAATACATAAAATTTAAAAATTTAAATAACATGAAACAAACAAAAATTTTTAAACTAAATCAAAAAGCTTTTATTAATGTGTGTCCAGTGACCAGTCCGGTGGCAAAATGTTGATTAAATGGCGAAATGTTGCTAATACAAATTGTATTTAAGAAACTACTATTCCAAGGATCTGTAGAGTAAGTCATTGACGCTTTGTAATGCACTATATTAAACTATAAATGTAATTCACTATATTAAACTACATCACACCAAAGATGAACATGATCGAAAGTTAAAACAGTAAAATGCTAAAATGCAATTAAATGCTTGTCCAAATACATGTTAATAGCAATTCGCAAAATGTATTTATTGCGCCCTCTCGTTCCCCAATCAGTATTAAGAACCATATACTTTGCTCTTGTCGAATCAAAACTATTGTACGGGTTATCTTGTTGGGGTGGAATGTACTCTACTAACCTAAATCCGATTTTTCTAACCCAAAAGCATGCAATAAGAATTATTTATCACAAAAATCGTAGAACTCATTCACTCCCTCTATTCATTAAAACGAACGCTCTTCCACTGAGATACATGTACGTGCTCAAAATTCTGAAAATTTTTTTCTTACGTAAAGATTATATGAATATTCGTCCAAATATTATAAACTATAATATTCGCTCTCTCAACTGTATTGTCCCAATGCCTTTCAAGGAACATTTTAGACACTTTTATTCATATCTTGCGCCTTTCTTATTTAATAAGCTACCCCACTCCATACAGATTCTGTCTCAAATTAAAATGTTCTTGGGAAGCGTTAGGGTTTGGATTTTGGAAAAAACGTATACTGAAGTAAATGCATTTTTCCGATAAGTTTTCTGGTGCTCGTGTGTGTTCTGTTGCTGAAGTAAGAACTCTTGGTTGTTCTTGTTCTTGTTCATGTTTATGTTTATGTTATCTTTGTGATTCTTGTTTTTTCTAAATTGTTTATATTACTAAATGTTAAAAATCTATTTTATTTAGTGTTAAATTTGTCTGCATATGCTGCAACTCTCATGCTCTGCCACTGTTTCCTATGAAACACAAGAGCATGTATATCTTTATTTGTATATATTATTTTTTAAAATCTAAAATTTAATTTTTCTTATGTAATAATTTTTTGTGTACAAATAAATGAATTTTTTGAATTGAATTGAATTGAAATTGAAGTATGACGATCACACGTATATAGTAATGAATTGTAATTAAAGCCATAGCACATACTCCTCTAAATCATCGCTCATACATATAAGTTTCTCGTTGTAATAAATCTATCACATCTGATTATTGATGACGAGCTAAATTTGTATGCGCTAACTTACAAAGTAAGCTCAATATATTATTTTAATACAACTTCTCGTTTATTTTAATGTGCAGAGATTTTGAAGAATTATTTTCACCTTTTTCGAACACAATCTCTTACATCAAATCAATAATCATCCTTTACATTTTTGTTCAGCCCCCATCGATTTAATTTTACAAAAGAAATTATTAATTTCGAAAACTTAATTTATTTCAAAAATAAATTAACTTTACAAACATTTTGACAATTTAATTAGATAAAAATATACATTAAAATACTTGTGGCACTTCTGATAACAATTTGATTATTTGATCCAAGTTTACATATAATAATCAATCGAACATTGATAGATGTTGTTTTGACGAGAATTTTCTATCTTTTGTTTCTTTTCAATTATAAACCAAAATATCACCTGATCCAAAATGCAATTTTATTTTAAATGAGAAAAATTAAATCAGGCTGTAATTAATTTTTCTCTATAAAAACAAGATCTCTTATGGCACTTTCAGTCTAAGAAACAAGTCAAACAACAAATGTTTAAACATTTTTTCATACAATATTTTAAACATTTTGTATACAAAATTTGTTGTATGCTCATTCAATTGCAAGTTTATTGATTTGTTGCCTCGCACAAGGGTTTATTGGTTTGTTGCCTCGCACAAGTTGGGATACACGTTTTTACGACCTATAGTCATCCCTGTATCATGTATAGAGTATTGTTGTCAAATTTAACAACAAATCTTTAATATAAAATTTTGATCTCGTTGTTTTTTATAAACTTTATAACCGTTTTGCATAGGATCTTGATGAAACTTTGGCAAATGATACAGGTTCACTTGAAAATGGAAAATCTGGATTCATTTCAAATTTGGACAAAATGGCGGGGGGTCGCCCGAACAGCTATAAGTTTAAATCTTGAATAACTTCTAATCCTATGATCTTATTGAAACTTAGTATATAAGGTTTTAGTACAGATTCCAATATGTATTTCTATATACCAACTTCCGGTTAAAATTTTTTTTCCAGGTGTTTATCCCTACTGTAGCCTACAATTACCGATCGATTTTCATGAAACGTTGGTAAAAGCTTTCAAGTAACATGAAAAAGATTTTATCAGCTTATGGAGTATATTGGATAAAGGGTTTGGGGTTCCACCATACAACAGGTGGTTTTTTCCATAATGTTTTTATGTTTGTTGGGAGCATAAAACATTCATTCGTGTATGAATTTTGATGACACTTTGGAAAAGATGCAAACATGTATGACAAGGAACTGATTAGTTTTTGAGCGATAGTGAACAAAATGGTGTGGGGTCTCTGGAGCACCTGTTTTTTTTTGAAAGCTCTATAACATCTGTACCTGATAATTGAATTGGATGAAACTTGGTACATGAGTATTTAGTACGGTTCACAATAGTACTGCATCCCAACTTCCAGTAAAAAAATGTTTTTGTACTCTTTTGATTCACTGTCTTTATGCACACTACAGCCTACAATGATGAAACTTATGAAAAGGGTTCCAATTAGTGTGAGAAGATAATTATCATCTTTTGGAACACATTGATCAAAGTGGCGGGGGGTCTACTATACAAATGCTGACTTTTCACACTTTGTTTTTTAAGTTTGTTGGGAGCATACAGAATTCATTCATTAATTTATTTTAATGACACTTTGGAAAAAGATGGAAACTTAAGTAATAAAGAACTGATTAGTTTTTGGACAATATTGGAATAAGTGGTGGGGAGTCCTCCCGAACACCTGTTTAATGTGTCACACTTTTTTCAATGTCTGTTGGAAGCACACAGCATTCGTTCGTGAACGAATTTTGATGACACTTTGGAAAGAGATGCAAACATGTATGGCAAGGAACTGATTAGTTTTTGAGCGATAGTGAACAAAGTGGTGAGGGGGTGTCCCATACACCTGTTCTTTTGAAAGCTCAATAACATCTGTACCTGATCGAATTGGATGAAACTTAGTACATGAGCTTTTAGTACGGTTCACAACAGTTCTGCATCCCAACTTCTGGTTTTTCACTTCCGGTAAAAATTTTTTTTGTAAAGTTTCAATTTTTTTCAGTATCTTTATGCTCACTACAGCCTACAATAATGAAGTGATTATGATGAAACTTATGGAAAAAGTACCAATTAGTGTGAGAAGATAATTATCATCTTTTGGAACACATTGATCAAAGAGGCGGGGATCTACCATACAACTGCTGACTTTTCACACTTTGTTTTTAAAGTTTGTTGGGAGCATACAGACTTCATTCATTAATCAATTCTAATGACACTTTGAAAAAAATGAAGACTTAAATGACAAAGAATTGATTAGTTTTTGGACAGTATTAGGATAAGTGGTGGGAGTCCTCCCGAACACCTGTCTCTTGTTTCAATGTTTGTTGGAAGCATACAACATTCGTTCGTTAAGTACTTTTGATGACACTTCGCAAAAAGATGCAAATATGTATGCCAAAGAACTGATTAGTTTTTTTTAGCGATAGTGAACAAAGTGGTAGGGGGTCCTCTGAGCACCTGTTATTTTGGAAGCTCAATAACTTCTGTACACGATAATCGAATTGGATGAATCTTGGTACATAAATATTTAGTACGGTTCACAACAGTTCCGCATCCTAACTTCCGGTTTGTCACTTCCGGTTAATTTTTTTTTTTACTTTTTCTCGAACAACAGAATTTATGTTTGTTGGGATACTACTGCTCTCTTTAATATTTTTATAATTAGATCTACGAAGTCTATAACATTGGTTAGCTTTGAATTAAAGTATTTGATGGATATTAGCTCATTATATATCCAGAACACTATGTTTCCAGAGCTGTTGTGAAGTTAGCCTATGCATCAGCGTCGCAATATTTTTTTGATGGCTTTTATTCTCAATTCAGAGCCAGAATCGAAATAGGGCCGATCGTTACAGTACTTTCGTAAATCACGTGGCGTGAACTTTTGTCACAGTCTAAGATGATTTTCATACCTATTACAAGGCTTCTTACATTTTCAGATAGGTGTTTCACCGCGTTGTGCAGTGTTGGTCTGCATTACTGTAATTTTCAAACGGAAAATATTGCGTTTATACTTAGAAAGGAATCAATATGTTGTTTTTGCATAAGCTTTAGGTAGTGGTTTTGATAAGCATGGTTCTTGATTCTATACCATTTTACTTGCAATATGAGAATAGTAAATTTCAATATGAGAAAAATACTAAAGACTAAATAATAATTCTCATATTGAAAATTATTATTTCACTTTGAAAGATACTATTATCATATTGAAAGTTATTATTCCATTTTGAAAGTTACTATTATTTGTTTGAAATAAAAATGGTATATAGATGTAAGGATTTAAGCAATAGCAATAGCTCCTACCTACCCTTTCCTCAGTGACGTTTTTAGTCGAATAACTATTTTGTTTATCCGAAAGAATTTGCAACCGAGAGAATCAATCATTCGTTTTAAACTTAGTAGTGTGATAGAACAATCGAATAAATTGAAATCGAATAGGTTGAAAAATAGGTTTGTAGATGTCTTGATTGGAAAAATTATTTGCAAAAAAATTAAATCTTTTATTTTGTGTTTGTGAAAATAATAATTATAACTATACAAAGAAACAGAACAAATTAGGATATCAAGGAATTATAATGTGTAGTAGAAATTACAATATGTGTCATAACAACACATAAAAACCTTTTAAGACCAAGGTCCCACAACAACATGCGTTCTAAGGTGTTGACGGATGCAAATTTGTTTGTTTTATTTTTTTATAGAAGGGATAACTAAACAATAAATTCTATCACATATAAAATATGACATAGGCTAATAACTCAGGATGGGATTTTTTTTATTTAGCGTATGGTTTTTATGACACATTAAAAAATAAAAATAAAACTTAAAATAGGTAGATTTTTTCTATGAAATCTACCTAAAACAAAACATGAATACACATTAAATGAGCATACAATCAGTTTGATTGCGTGTCTTTTAGTTAAAAAGTCAAATATTTGAACATCGGGCAGTACGTTTGAACATTAGATGTTTACATCGAGTGAGTCTATCAATGCTACTACATCAGGAGTTGCCAAATGGATGTCTGAGATGTCGCCATTGTATCGTCGAATTGGGCACACAGTTGCAACGTGTTTTATGGTTTATTGTGGAGCTCCGCAGTCACATTGAGGGGACTCTGAAATTCCCCACTTGTAGAAAGAATCAGCACAACGTGGCAAATCGAAACCAAGTTGGGTAGAAGTTGGTTTAGTAATAAAAAGCCCAAGTGTGTTGTAATGATACCAGGAGGTGTCCAGGAATTCAAGATATTAAAATTACTTGCCAGCAAGTTTCTGGCAGTTATATGTGGAGGCTTTTTTGACTACAATCGACAACTAGTGTGGTCACCGTTATACTCGTGCAAGGATAACGTGATGTTGTTGGTTACCTTTTTATGTTCACGCATGAGCGCATGGGAGCATATGAGTGCAGGTGGAGCGATATTGCTTAATACAGGGAGCCAAGGTAACGGAGTAGACCTGATAGTACCACTTATAGACGCATCGTGGCATGCAGCTGGCAATCAACTTTTTGAGAATATGTGCTATTCAACCAGACTGGTGCGCTGTACTCAGCCACTGAGTAAACCAGACTTAGAGCAGTTGTGCGGAGGGTAGCTGGAGTAGCACCCCATCTCGAGCCTGCTAGTTTATGCCATATGTTGTTTCTCGTTTTAAGTTTTTTTGACGTATTCTCTAGGTGGAGTTTAAAAGAACGAGTTCTATCGAGAGTAATGCCCAGGTACTTTGGCTGTTGATCGTATTTAATGGCAGTGCCGTTAAATAACACTGATAGTTCGTGTTTTGCCAGTTTGTTGTTTAATTGGAAACAAGAACTCTCGGTTTTACTTAGATTAGGAAATAAGCTCCACGTTCGAAAATAGTCATTCATTATCGCCAAGTAAGTTGAGAGCAAATCTTCCAAGACAACCATGTCTGTATTTTGGGTGGCCAGAGTCCAATCATCAGCGTAACCAAATTTCTTTGATGTTGTGTCAGGAATGTCATGAATGTACAAATTAAAAAGTAATAGCGCCAGGACGGAACCCTGTGGTAAACCAAAGTTAAGCATTTTGGACCTACTACAGGAATTATTTAGATGAACTTTGAATACACGATTACTCAGCATGTTGTTAATTAAACGCGAGATGGTGCTACAAGGTATTGCATTGAACAGCTTATATATAATCTCAATACGCCAGACCGTATCATATGCTGCAGTGAGATCGATGAATACTGCGCCTGTTTTTAATTTTATTTGATACCCAGCTTCGATGTAGGATGTTAAAGCGAGCAGTTGGTCAGTGCAACTGCGATTGGGACGGAAACCAGCTTGTTCGACTGGGATCTGGTCATTCAGTATCGGTGCGATACGGACTACGGTTGCATATGATCTGTTCTAACAATTTGTAGCAGGTGCTCCAAAGGGCAGTTGTGCGATAGCTTCCTAGTTCATTAGATGGTTTACCTGGCTTAAGTATCGCTATCACTTTTGTAATTTTAAAATGTTTTGGAAGATTGCCGGTTACCAGAATATTCTAGAAAAATTTAGTTAGCCATTGTTTTACATTTTTTCCAGCATTTCTAAGAAATTCTGGAAAAATACCATCGTACCCAGCTGCTTTCCGTTTTTTGTTTGGGACAGAGCTGAATCTAGTTCTTCGCTACTAAAAGAGTTCGATTGAGACGAGCAATTGCGCTTCATTTCTCTTAATTTACGTTTAATGGTTCTCTTATGGAGGCGATTAATAGAAGAACGAAACATGTTTACGATATGATTCGCAATGTCCTCTGGATTCATTTCATTGTTAGTACGAGCAATTGAGTTTGAGCCACCCAGCTTCCGTGGGAGACTCCAAGCTTCCCTGCTTAAATGGGAAAAATGAATGTTTTCAACAGCACTAACCCACTTTTGCTTTCTCGCGGCGTCCAGTGAGTAAATTAAGTCATCAGCCATGTCTGCCTCACCACTACTAAGGTACTGCTCATATAATTTATCGCTCTCTCTCTACTCCAGCCAGGAATGTATTCTTCACGGAAGCCTCTTTGGATGCATTTCTTAGCAGTTGAGATGATGGCTCCAACGAACTTATCGTAGTTTTTAGGAATGGGTTGGATCCAGCGTATCACTGCATCCAATTTCAACCCATATTTATCCCAGTTAGCTTTGTTAAAATTCCATCTAGGTTGAGGAGTAGAGTTAACGAGTGGTATTTGGATTCCTACCTCAAGAATTACTGGACGATGTTGAGAGCGTGGAAAACCTTGTAAGACAGCCCTAGATATTGGAATAAGGTTACGTTGTTCGTTTTTTGTGGAAAGACAGAGGTCATGTCTTTCGCATCATATACCAGGAACATGTTGTTACCATCCGCCCAGTCCGTCAGTTGTATGCCATTGGGATTGTTGTTTGAGTAGGACCACTGGGTGTGATGGCTATTGAAGTCATCCGCATATATTGCTGGGTGGTGAAATAATGGAAGAGTAGCAGCTGGCCATATTGTATTTGGAGGCTTGTCTACGTTTTCAATCTTCCTGTCTGATATATCAGCAACAATAAGATGAATATCATTGTCCGTCTGTGTAAGTACATGGGTGCAGTTCATGATTTCTGTCTTAACATACGTGGCAGATCCATATGTTTGATGGTAAATACTAAATAACACTAATTAATTTGTAACCAATAATGTTTCCTCTAGAGGTAAGTTGCGCTTCATCTGCTGCATTGAAGGCATAAGCAAGTCAAAAACTGAAAATCTATAAAGAGTATTAAAAGACGTCGACATCGACGTTGTAATTCTGCAAGAAACTAGCTTGAAATGGATAAGCCATTTCAACATAAAAGATTGCAATTCCCAATTCGATTGGTATTGGTAATCACCATCAACAAAACTCAGGGCCAAACATTAGAAGTGTGTAGTTAAGATCTATATATCGATTGTTTCTCACATGGACATATATGCGTATATATTGCGTGTTCTAGAGTCGGCAAACCAGATAATCTTTATATCTGTATAAAGACTATAGACAATGGAACAACAAAACACATTGTATATCCTTAAGCATTATGAAATTAAATATATTAGAAACGTGTGTGTTCTGTTTTCTTCTAACCAGAGTGAGTCACTGCAACGCGTGGCCGGGTCCGGCTAGTTTACAAATAAAAAAATTAATCCATGCGGGAAGAGACATTGCTATTGACATTTAAGAGGAAAAAATCATTTTTATGTGTCAATGCTCTGTCAATATAAAAACACTACAACACAACTTTATGTAAATTATTTCAGTCAGCTTGTTCTTCTACATTCACAGAACCCTCGGCAAGCGAATTTTATTTATTTTAAAATTAGCTCAACTAGGCAAACAGAAACGAACAGCTAGACAAATAAAAATTGAACATTCCCTTTGAAATTAATATAAAATTCGAATGTGACCTATAAAAATAGAATTTTCTTGGACACAATCCGTGAAGTTTTTCACTTATACTTGTAAGATAATGAGCTCTGTTTGTTTCAAAAAATTTATGTCAATAGCAAGTCATATAATTTTAGCTTGCTAAAAATGAATTTAAAGTTCATTTTTTTCAATATTCAGCTACCCCGTTTCAAATGAACTTTTATAAAAGTCAATAAAAAATTTCTTGTTTTAAAATAAAATTAATAAATAAATCTATCTACCTGTTCGAATAACTTCGATTAATATAAATACATACATACAGCCACCATATTTTTACTAAAATAAACACGTGAAATTATTTCAACTATCTCTTTTTAACAAATACAAGAATTTCGAATGATCTTAAAATAATTACACTGACTATCGTCAATTACATTTTTTTAAAAACTTAATAAAGAAATAATTTGATGATCAAGATAAAAAAAAATGGGTTTGGTTATTAAAAAGAAAATTAAGATCTTGAATTGTTTGTTTTGATCGGAAAAAGGTGATTATCGATATATGGAATTAGATTGAGAAAGTGGAATTTAGATTAGGATCATCATAGTATATGTTATTCTATCAATACATATCTCCAATATAAATATGATCAACGATACGGTTAAAATAACTGGCAACAAAAAGCAACAACTTTTGAGAAATTTTGCTTATTTGATTGTAATTAACTCTCTCAAATAATTTTTTTTATCGCAGATTCTTAATTTTAATATCTCCGTTGTATTAATATGCATACGAGAATTCTGTATAGCTCGCTCATTACAAATATTATATCGTTTTTTTTATCTTAAAAATTCCATTTTTATTACGAGTTATCAACAAAAAAATTTGTTTGTGGCAAATTAATAAAATAAACTAAAAGTGTTTTTTTTGTTTGTATGAATACGATTTTCTTTATCATTTATTAGCATTCGAACAGTTTTTTCATATTAAAATAAATAATAAAACCTGTCGTGATTCATGGATACTGTTAATTTTTCAAGTTATTTTAATAAATTAAAAGAAATATTTGTTTATGAACGTTCTATTAAATTGCGATTTTGTTATTCTACCACTGAATGGAAAAAATTTTTAGATGATAATAAGATTAGTAATTGGATAAGTGTTGTTTTGATTAACATGTTATAATTACTTTGTACACATTTCAAAATAAGATTTGTACACACTTTGTAATATTTGTATCCATAATCCAAAACCACAAATTATTTAGACATCGAAAGTTTGACCTTTTCCGTTTATTTTTATCCTGTTTTTTGGAATTTATACTCCTTGAAATGTTTTAGGTAAGCAGCAAGTAGAGTTGTTTCGAAAATTACAATTTTCAATTGTTAAATCGTTAGGAATATTTTGACATAACAAGCTTTAGTTCGTAATTGTTTCTAGAGTTGATCGAAACGTGTTACTTTGGACATTGTTGCTTTGCCGTTATAATCTTCATTCATTTGTATAAAAATTTTCCTGGATTTAAACCGATTTATCACATCCCAGTTTACGTTTTCACATATTCAACATTGTTGTTAAAAAGTGCTGTCATAAGGGGAAGCTCTGAATCTTAGTTGTGGAGTATTCTTTGGCGATACCACGCTTTTGCTTGCTCGAGTAAATGAGCCTCCATATAAAACTATAGGTATAGTTTTTAATCATTATAAAAACAGTGCGTCATACGATCAAGAAATATTCACTATATTTAGCATTTTAGTTTTGTTTCTGCAAATTTTTATTAAAAAAAATTATTTTAGTTTTATATGCTGCAACTTTTCTTGAAGTATTGGTCTTTGTCATATTTTATTATATGATAAGATTTATTGTTTATTTATTCATTCTTTAAAAAATTATTGCCGTTAACACTTGCGAAAAGATAAAATCTATACGCCCTGCATTTTTGATATAGGTACAACATCTCGTTTATCATTGCTCCTTTAAATCAGCCGGTATTAAATCATTCCAATGCAGCTTAATAATCTGAGTATACTAAAAACAGACTTTTAGTCAAAAATTAACTATACTTGACCAATCCAGCAGAGTTGACATTTTTTTCTTGTCAACATTGATTAAATTTTAATCAACAGTGACCACGTGAAGACTAGAAAGGTATCAACATTTTATCCCATCTAAAACAAAGTTTGTTATGATGGCTAGGTAGCTATGTTAGAGGAGAAGAACAATAGGGATTTGTTAAACAACAATTCGCCTAAATCTGAATTCGATAACAAATGTTGACAAGAAAAAGAACGATTTTTTTATTCGCCTACATATTAAAGTGTTACTTTATTACTGTGATTTGCGGCTTTAAAGTATCACTTTTCAATTATTTATTTTGTTGTCATAGCTACGTCCAAAAAATTAAAAAGCATTTGTTGTTTAAATTCTATGAAAAATAAAAATTTTTATCAAAGCAACCCTCAAATTCAAAATTTCATTATCCAATTAAAATAGTTGTTATCATTTGTTGTCATAGCTACACAATAATTTGGAAAAAATAATAAATATTTTGTCAAAGGTTACTTGTTCCACATATTTTTATTTTAAAATTTATGAAAATTTATAATTTTAATTTAGAATAAACAACTTTTCTTAAAATATTTTGCTTGCGGCGAATAAAAAATAGTATATGATGCACGGACGTAAGCTATTTTGGACTTAATGTGGGTGCAAACTCCACATCCGTCCAAAATCTTTAGCTTTACATCCTAGCATAATGTACTATTTTGCTTTCTTAAAATTGTATATAAAACTATGAGAATGAAGAAAGAATTTTTTTGAATGAAATGGAAACTTTTGTCAGATGGAGACAGAGACAACCCAAAGAAGTTTCAAAAATTATTTTGACCTGACTCATTCTAGAATGGTTATTTATGCCAGTATATTATTATGCTAGACTTTCGAAAGTTAGGAGTCGGATCACGCAGCCAATTTAAACTGAAGTTAATGAGGGATGGAACGAGGTGAATGGAAGCTGTTTCAACAGATATAAAGAAAGTAACATAGAAGTTCCAACAGATATAAAGAAAACAATAAGAGAAGTACAAATGTAAGATTAAAATGTTATTGCTTTGTATCTATTCATGTTATCACCAGATTTACGACAAAAACTCACATATTTTATGTCAACTTATACCTCAGTCCCGCCAATGTAAATTATTTTCAAGGTAAAATATAATATAAATGGAACCGATAGTAAATTTTAAAAGGAATACTATAAATACTTGACGCACCTTACTATATGTAATCTCACTCAAAAACTATAAAAACATACATAATATATAAATAAAAAATATATAAATAAAAAGTTGCATAAATATACTGTACACATAACATAATAGATATATGATTTGAATGTACAATCAAATTGATCTTTTGACAATCAAAAATCGTGATTTGATTGCCTACAAAAAAATGTTTCATGGTTTATTGAAAGAAACGTTTTTGTTGTTATTCTTTTATGCATATAGACAGATCCAGATGTCAACTTTCTTTTAAAATTAGTTAATAAAAAGAAAATTCGAAAACAAATTAAATTAAATATTTGGTTTATACGATTATCGAAAAGATTTTTTTTATAATTTGTTGAACTTGATTGATGACTGTTTGTTCAAACCATTGATAGGAATAATACATACAAAAAAAATAAGAGAGAGAAGCCGTTGAACATATATTGCAAAGAAGTAGTGGAATGTTTTGAAAGTGACATAATTTTACTTTCATATATTGTTAATAAAATTGGTTAAAATCTTCTGAGTTTCTGTTAAGCTTAAGATGTTACTATTTAATTACATTTTCACGACTTTACATCAAATCGGTATCTATTTCAATTTTTAAACTCAATTTGAGTCAATCCCTAAATTGTAAGTGAAAATGTTAGGTTTAATTAAGTATCTAACGACTTTATTGATTCACAACTACAGTAAATCACAACAGAAACACTATCCTAAGTATAGTATTCCATCAGTAGTAACTCACATAATAATAGATCCATATAAAAAAAACCAAACATTTTATTGCTAATTCACTGTTAACTAACTTATACGATTTCACAATCATCTGTACGAATTAATATTTGCTATATAGAACTTGTCACTTTATGTGCAGCATGAATGAATTTATTTAAATTACGTTTATGTGTATTTATTTTAGACTGAAGTGAAATGTTAAACTTTTACATTGATGTTTAGTTATAATTAAATATACCTTGTAAAATCAACAATTTGTACAATGACATTTACGAGATTTCGAAGACCCGTATTTGGAAGATGGAGCGATATCTAATGAAGTGGATTTTTCGCGAAATTATTGCTTATGCTCCACCATACAGGTGTCAAAAGAAATCAAACCGAATTCGTTTGATTTAGATATCGGCGGTAAGATGAGTCACAAACTCTTGAAAAAGTAAATTTGAACGAAATTCACACAACAAAACGCTTTTTAGCGCAAAATCACAAAATTTATCTTTAAATAACGATAATAAATCGATTTAACAGTCGAACTAATTTCTTTATTATACCTTAATGATGATAACATTAAAGATAAAGTTATTTTCATTAATTTTGAATATAAAGTAAAAAGAACTATTAACGATTAAGTATAGCATTTTCGAAAGTGAATTATATTAAGAAAATAAAAAAATTTAGGTTAAAAAGATGTAATAGAAAATTTAACTTCATTTATCAATAGCTTACTGTTTATATATTACTTTCGATTTTCGAAACTCTACACTATAGAAATAAAATAGTTTTTATAAATTAAATTTTAACACATAGCAAATTGGCTACACTTATTTTACTGTACAGTGTTTAACATTTTAATATATAGTGTACTTTTCTTGTTACTAATAAACAGACTGACAAAGGCTTATCTCTAAGTATGCAACTCTTAATACTAAATAAAATAAAGGAATAAAAATTGTTGTTGGATAAAATTAAGTAAATTAAGTAAACAAAAGGGTTTTCCAACTTTGTGACTTGAGTCTTTCTTAACTCAAACCAAAAAGTATCATCTTCGTCTACATTTTCTTTGATTGAATTTTTTCTAATTTTCTCTCAAACAAGGTCAGCACACAGCAATGTATATAGATAGATAATCTATCAAATATATATTCAAACTCACTAATAGATATTTATTATTCAAACTAGTTTAAATATTTTATAAAACAGGTTCTACTGTATAGGTTTTTAATCGAATATCCAAAAGCGGGTTTTATTCAAGACACACGTTTTACTTTTTATTCAAATAAATTTGGGTTCGTCGTCTGTTTGCTAGTTGAAGTCTTTTGTATTTTTATAACGATTTGATGATAAATTATTAGTTTTGTAATTATTAATTATTTAAAATTCGTTTGTAAAAACTTTGTGAACAAAAATTATTAAATTTTAGCAACGAAAAAGAATGAAAGGTTAGATTTGATGTTGTCTAAAAAAACGATAAAGTTTGATGTCCGACGTAAACGATTTTTATTTATTTCTATGAAGTAAAAATAATTCAATAGACTATAAATGAAACATAAAACAAGACTTTAGGAGCTACAAAAAAACACTTTATTTTATACCTAAAATTGTTGAAAAGCTGTTAAGAAGGTTAAACACCAACTAAGCGACCGCCATTATTTATAAAACATCTTGAAAAGAATTTGCATCCACTTTAACTAAAATTTACTTCAAATCATGAAATTCTAGCAATTTTTTTTTGTGTGTTGGAAGATGAAATCTCAATGAACAGCTTTACAACCAGTCCTATCAAAAATATATAAACATTACATTAGCTCAAACAAAATTCTTGAACGCCATTGATTTGAAATCTCATACCCAAAACGGTAAAAACTTAAGATCAATAACCGATTTATTGAACTATGCACCCCATTATTGAATCAGCCAATAGAGTGCTACACGTGAAAAGATGATGAAACGTACGTTATCGCATTAGACATCTTTAATAGAATGTTTTTGCCTGCGAGTCTAGATAATTACAGCCAGCGTACTCAAAGGTTCACACATGGTTGACAGAAAAAAATATTTTGCTGTATTCGACATTGATCTTAGTTTAATCAAATTAATTTTAGGGCCACTAAAATAAAGAACGATATAGATATAGCATTTGTCAAACGTTAAAAACATTTAGTCAATTGTACTAAATTTTAGCTGTTGTTACAATTTTGTTGAACTTATACTGTAGAATATATACTTATATATTTTTTGCAGGGTTCACATATATACAAACTCGCAGCTAACCAAAGATACCATAACAAATTTGGTTTAAAAAATCGACCCAAACACATGAACTTACCATTATATCGGGCAGTTAAAAATATTTTTATAATTAGTGTAGCAAACAAAATTGTATTTTCTTGCAGCATTTCATCATCTATAACCTGGTTGTTCCAACTTATTCTCGGTGGACCATATCTGAATTGATACTTGCATTTCCTCTATTTTCCTCATGTTAATTTCCTAAATTATTAACACCCAGTAGGGTTTGCCGAATTTAAAGAAGCACATTAGAACCACCTGTTTAATGAAAGGAAGTTAGTACATTACACCTTAAAACTGGATCATCTGTTATTTAATGACACCTATCTTAAACTCCTATAAAGAAGATTTTCGCCTATCATGACATGAATTACGATCACGAACGATACTTTATTGTTCTAGTCCCATTTGTCTGAATGCTGAAAAGAAATATCACTTTGATAAAGTTGACATACTTTCAAATATGAATATTAGGTCTCCATATAATTGAATATTTTATTCCAAACAAGGATAAAAAAACAATTTTCCATAACTATATACGTGGAATGCGAACAGAATAATAATGATTATATATTTCTTTCCTTAAACCAATACACAAAGAATTTAGTTGTGTCTTTGCCTTAAATTTTATTCATTTTTTGTATATCTATAAACAAATCACAGTAAAAAATAATTACAATAATAAAAAGGAAGGTGCGGGAACAATGAAACAAAAAATTCAAACGAAAAGAATAAAGTGGACAAACTAAAAAAACATTATATCTTGGAATCACTATCACATCAAACGTACACATGACTGGTATAAAATTTATTCTTTTGTTTTTATTATATTTTGTCTAGAACAAGCATCATCCTTTCTCCCATAAAATATTTTAGTACCAAGAACTAGCTGCACACATTAGATATTAAAAGGGAATTGAAATTTCAGTTTACCTCAATCTAAATATTTTAAAATCCAACTCAAAAAAATAATTTTCATTTATAGTGAAATATAAATTAGAAGACGCAGAAATAAATATAAATAAAAATATGAAACATGAAATTTGTTTGAATTAGAATTTATGTATTTTTTTTTGAATAAGATGAGTCTTTAAAATTATGCGTAAATTATTTAGGTGGGTGTAAAATTTTAATATTTTCGAAGATTAAACTTAATCTCTCTTACTTGATTTTCTAATTTGAAATGATAATGAGAAAATGTCTAACTATGGAGTCTAGAGGGTGTGGGTGGATAGGAGAGTTGATAAGCTGTTTATATGTCTTACAGAAAACGGATAATGTGTTTTGTAAATTATTATAAAGTAAACGGGAACGAAGTTAAAATAAAATTAAGATATAGTCGTTTACTGCCAGAAGATTGTAGATAAACCACTTTAAGCCGAGATATTTTCTAAGGGCAGCCTAGTTCCGATTCTATAGCTAAAAATCATATAATGATAAAAATCTATCATATAGCATTCTAGAATTAATTCGATTGGCTATATTTCTTTTGTGAATTATCAGTTCCTTAGAGGGTTTTTCCAATTCATCAAGTTAAAAATTTTTTTTAGAACTTATTATCAACCATCTAAAAAATAATTATATAAATTTATTATATTCTGAAACCCAGTTATAAAATATGGAGGGGCTGAAATCTCACAGCTCTGAGATATCAAAACTTCGAACTGGGTTAAGGATTCTGATTTAGTTTTCGGCAAAAAACTTTTATGAGGACATGGTTTTTAGTTTTGGGCAGCGATGTATATCAAACATAACTCTTTGTTAAAGTACAAATATTTTTTTATCTATGTTTAGAAATTTATTGCAAAACTAACACGAAACATCAATACGTTGCCGGAAAGATATAACAGATCATAAATTAAAATAATTTAGTGAAAAGATGATACACTCAGCAAACTACTCAAAAACCTCTCCATTTAGCGTTTCGAGAAAATATTACAAAATCACAAATTCATATTTCTTTTAAAATTGTAAAAATTAAAAGAATCAAACGTTTTTCAAAATTCCAAGAATATTCCAAAAATTAGAAAAAATCAAATATTTAAACTTTTTCTAAATTCCAATAAAATTCCAAAAATTCTTAAAAATTCAAACTTTTCCAAAATTCCAAAAATATTGCAAAAATTACTAAAAAGTAAAAAATCAATAATAAAAACTTTTTCCTAAATTCCAAAAATTATAATAAAATCAAAAATTGAAACTTTTTTCAAAATTCTAAAAATATATATAAAATTCAAAAAAATTTTTTTTCAAAATTATTAAAATATTTCAAAAATTATAACAAAATCGAAAATTGAAACTTTTTTTCAAAATTCCAAAAATATTCCAAAAATTAGAATAAATCAAATATTTAAACTTTTTCTAAATTCCATAATATTCCAAAAATTTTTAAAAATTCAAAGTTTTTCCAAAATTTTTGCAATATAAATTATTACAAAATCAAAAATTGAAACTTTTTTCAAAATTCTAAAAATATTGCAAAAATTATAACAAAAATTGACACATTCCAAAAATATTCAAAAAATTAGAATAAAATCAAATATTTAAACTTTTTCTAAATTCCAATAATATTCCAAAAATTCTTAAAAATTCAAACTTTTTCCAAAATTCTAATAATATTGCAAAAATTATTACAAAATCAAACAATTAAATTTTTTTCAAAATTCCAAAAATTATAATAAAATCAAAAATTTAAAATTTCTCAAAATTCTAAAAATATTCCAAAAATTCTTACAAAATCAAAAATTAAAACTTTTTCCAAAATTCTAAAAATATTGCAGAAATTTTTACAAAATCAAAAATACGAACTTTTTTCAAAATTTCAAAAATATTTCAAAAACTATAACAAATTAAAAAATGTCCATGTCCAATTTCATTTTCAATTACATTTACGTCATAAAAACAGCTACATTTTTTTGTCCAAAAAAATGGCTAAAAAAATAAATGAATAATAATAATAATTCTCAATAATAATAATAAAATTTCATTTCAAACAAATAATTAATTTTATTTTTTTTCAAAAATTGGGTAAAAGAATAAATAAAAATCTTTCTTTTGACACGCTTGACAACATTTTTTTGACAAACTTATAATGCCATAATTCTCAATAATAATAATAAAATTTCATTTCAAACAAATAATTAATTTTATTTTTTTCCCAAAAATTGGGAAAAAAATAAATAAAAATCTTTCTTTTGACACACTTGCAACATTTTTTTGACAAACTTATAATGCTCTAATAATCTAGATTTTGGTCTCACATACTAATCCCGACCATCAAGATTTCTCCAAATCCAATGTTTCTACTCGTAATCACTTAAAATGAAAGTTTTTTAAGCAAAAAATATGCAAATTTCCTTGTTTTGCCACACTTGACGATTTTTTTTTGACACTCTTCCGGTACAGTTATCGAACACATTGTCCTTTCGGCTCTTCCCATTGAGTAAACCTATTTTAAAAAAAAATTTTGAAATCCGTCCAGCGATTTTCTAGATTTCGTAGGTTGTGACGGACGGCCGGCCGACAGACAGAAATAGATTTTTTTTTGTTTTTTTAGAATCAGTATGTCCTACAACGTCGAGAAATGCCAAAAAAAGCGGGGTTAAGAATTTCACTTTGAGCTCACGAATGTAATACTTAGGTCTTTCAGACCGAAGTAATAAGTAGTTTACAACACAAGGAACACAATATTTTAGTAGCAAGTGTTTCTGTTTTATGTTGATTTTCACATTTCATTTCAATTGAGAGGTTCATAACACTGCTTAAATAACTAAAACACGTAAATCCGAAAACAAATTTAAATATAGTATAATAATAGAAATGATTGATGAGGGATTTTTTTGTTCACATTATCATCACCAGCTTTGCATATTAAAGGAAAAGTGCATAAAAGAAAACATTTCAAACACTGGAAGAAAATATTCGGTCACAACCTCTTTTGTTACAACCTTTCTGCCACAATAACGTCAAATTCGGTTGTTGTTTATTCAAATTTGGTTTTTGAAGAAAAGACAACTAAATTTGAGGTTATTGTGACAGAAAACATTCGGTTAGCACTAAAGATGTTGTAGTGAGCGAGTTTTTTCTTTCAGTAAAAATTTATATGGGAACAAAACCTCTCATTGCAATAATTTAAAAAATAATCTATGCAGTTTCTCAATTTATTGCAATTATGCTTTATATTATATAATAAGCATATAACATATTTTTTCTATTTTGCGTCTAAAATAAAGTCATTTCGATACCCAAATGCGTATCGAAATGGCCTTCATTTCGATACGCAAAGTTTTGTCTTTCAAGGTTGGTCACATTGATCATATAAACGTCAGTGAACATCAAAACGAATAATTATGTAAATAAAATTAATAAGAATATCTAAATTAGTGTTAAATATTTTAATTAATTAAAATAATTAGTAATAATAACAAAATTTCAAATTGACTATTTTTTAATAAAATACACATTTTTTATAATTTCAAGACAAAAAATGCAAAATAGAAAAAATAGTATAAAAAACTCGTTTCATAAGACGTTTTATCGCACTTATCCTTTAGAAAACTCCCCGCTGCGCGGGTCGTTTTCTAAACAGATTGCGTGCGATAAAATCGTCGATTATGAAACTAGTTTCTTAATATACTAATTCTTATGTAGTTCACAACAGTTAAATAAAAATTGTCAAAAATGTTCATACAAATTCGTATGAAAAATTTCGCACACTTTTACAAATCCATTTCCCAAACTCAAAACCAGAGGATGCGATAAAATCAAAAACTTGGAGATATATACCCAAACAATGCAACCCAACACGTATTACAGTTTGGGCTGCTTAAACAAATTGCTGATCTAAACAAACACTTTGTTTTCAAGAATTGTCCAAGACGGTGTTGTGAAAACTATACCTACACATATTATTATTTTCTATAGTAATGCCTTTGTCTGGTACACACCACCGATCACCATTACCAATTTTTAGCGTGCATAAGTATTTCTTCATGTCGTTAAAAAATAAAGCTTGAAATATTCGACTTAAATAATCACTGAAAATAACTCAACAAATTTAAATCACTCTCGCAATTTTGTCATTCATTTTGTAAAAATTAGAACAACTATGAAGAAAACATTTAATATATTTTGGCATTTTAAATTCAGAATTGTTTCTAATCTATAAACATTGAAAAGCAAATCAAAATAGGGAAATAGAATGATATATTTTCTAAGTTTTTCAGAATATAATGAAATCAGTAACATTAAATTCTTGTGATCCGTTTTATAATTTCAGGTTATTTGACAAATTATTATAATAATCATTCATCCAATCAATAGATCAATTTTTCAAATTAATTTATTTTATTTTATTTGAATATTACGTTTACCTTTACTTTGTTATATGTTGTTGATGTGTGCTGAGGAGCACCCCAAATAAGGGTCGAAATATTCAAATAAAATAAAATAAATTAATTTGAAAAATTGATCTATTGATTGGATGAATGATTATTATAATAATTTGTCAAATAACCTGAATGATATATGTTATCATGATTGATATATCACATATATAAATGATATAAATGATTGATATATGTGCTATCACGATTCTTTGGTCTCCGTACATTTTTGCATATTCACGTTCTCTCAATATTTATATATACTCCAAGGGCATACACACTTCCGAAGTACTGCAGTGGTACATGTTGTTGTAGCGACGGTTTTGGTGCTAATCCTCCGACTCCATGTCCAGGTTCAGGAACTCTGCTACTGCCCTTGGGCGGTACCACAAATCTTCCTTCGTCAAGTTTGTTACATTTTCAGGACAATTAAATAGGTGGTCTACATCGTGTGGCGTGCCCTCACATGCGGGACACTGGTCAATAATTTCAGAATCAAGTCTACTCATGTAGTTGTTTAGGATGCGTGACCAACCGGATCTAAGTTGAGCTAGGATGGATCTGGTGCTACGGGTCGATTGGACCTCTTCGGCAGCGACTTTTGGTGGCTTTTTATTTAGAACTCGATTTGGGGCGTAGTTCCGTATAACGTCCTCAACAGCTTTTGTATGAAGTGCTTTTAAGCCTGTTCTATAAGTAACCTCGCCGATGTTATCTGTTACTTGATGGTCTCTAACCTCATGCAGAAAGCATCTTGCTGTCTTCCTTATGTCTGTAGGTGGTTCAATTTTCAAAATGGTATCATTACAAGGATGCTGCTCTTTGTGATAGGCCAATAGATATTGTTTAGTTAGCATTTCATTATGTTCACGGACTGGCAGGCAGTATGTTACATTCCTCGTGCAGGTGATCTCGATGGGCCATCAAATGACATCCGGTCGCAGTTCGTAGGGCTGCGTTTTGTATTGTTTGTAACTGCTTCCAGTGCGGGTCCGCAACTTGGGGTTTTCATATGGGTGCAGCAAAGTTTATAATAGGTCGACCTATTGTTTTATACGTTGTAATTATTGTATTTTTATCCTTGCCCCATGCATTATTCCTGTTCTTCAGTCTGGAGTTCACTTGTTGTGCATGAGCATTAAATTTAAGCAGTGGGTCGAATGTTACCCCCAACAATCTCGGATTTTTTACTGTAGAAATGACTGTTGTCAATGTAGATGCTTAGTGTTGTGTTTACCTCCTTCGTCCATGTAGAAGTGGACCTCCACTCGACCTCCTTCGAATAGTGTAGAAGTGGATTTTTCTGTAGAAAGTTATAATTTCCTTGTTTTAAACCACTCATTAAGGGTGTTAAGGTAGGTGTTTAGGATATTGGTGAGTTGTTCTAGGTCATAAATCACGCTGCTCCCATATGGACACCCCAAGTCGCTGACACCCACTGGAATAAGTTACAGATAACACAGAACGCAGCCTTGCGTACAGCAACCGGATGTCACCTGATGGCCCACCGAGATCACCTGCACGAGGAATGTAACATGTTGCCGGTCCGTGAACACAACGAAATGCTTACCAAACAATATCTTTGGTCCTATCATAGAGAGCAGCATCCCTGCAATGACAACTTATCCATGACAACACCACCTAGAGACATAAGAAGGACGGCGAAATGCTTCCTACAAGATGTTAAAAACAATGAAGACACAAATAACATCGACGAGCCTACGTATAAGAGGGGGTTGAAAAAGATACATACAAAAACCGTTGAAGACACAATAAAGAACTACGCCCCGAATCGAGTTCTTATAATAGCAAACCACCACAAGTCGCTGCCGAAGAGGTAAAACTGCCACGCAGCACCAGACCCATCCTAGCGCAGTTAAGATCCGGTTGGTCACGCATCTTAAATAACTACATGAGTAGAATTAACCATGAAATTGTTGACAAGTGTCCCATATGTGAGGGCACGCCACATGATGCTAACCACCTTTTCAATTGTCCGGAGAAACCAACCGACCTGACGAAGAAAGTACCGCCCAAGGGCAGTAGCAGAGTTTCTGAATCTGGTCTTGGAGCCGGAAGAATAGCACCACCACGCGTCGCTACAACAACCACAACATGAATAATTAACAGAATTAATAACAATGAAAAGAATTACTAACGATGTATGTTTAAATAAATACAGTTTTATATCAAGTGTCTCGGATTTGAATAATTTTTTCATAGAAACATAGTTAATAAAGCATTTGAAAAATTTTGCTTTAAATGTAACACCATTTACATAAATATGTACCATAAATTTAATTAAAACTTACTGTGATTTTTTCAAATAATATTTTAAACACATTTCATACGGACAGATAACTACGTACTTTATTTACTAGGGTGACCAGAGGAAATCCAAGTAAAAAAAAGAGGACAATTCAAATAAAAAAGAGGACGCTTTTAATTAACTTAAAAAATTTCATTTATTAACTATTATCACAATTCATATGATTAAACTTCTTGTTTTTTTTTAAGGCAATTAATTATTAAATAATTAAAATAATAAGACTAGCAGACTTCAATTGCTATGCTTAATAGTATAGAATAAATAATACATCTTATGCAAATAAATATAATTGCAAAAACAAAACTCAAACTATTGCTTTGAATATTTTTCGTTAGATCTTATTGCTCTTAGAGCGTCTTTGTCTTTTTGAATGAAAGTAAAAAATTCACCGCATGAAATGGTTTTGAAATTAAATTTTGTGCACAAAATACTCTCAATAATTTCAACATCCGATCTATTACGCTCATCAGACCACTGACTATTCATCAAACTGAATATTCGTTCTATGTTGGCATTATGTGCTGGAATGGCAAAGAAATATTGACAAATTTTTTAAAAATTCTGAATGTTGTTCTTCATTTGGAACTGTAGCAAAAAATTCAAGCCATTTTTTATGTGACAGCTTTTCAATATATTGTTTGTCCTTAGACACGGCTTTGAAGAAATTTTTTAGTTCATTGAACTGACTAATAAAGCCGCAATTAGAGTATTGCAGAACTCTGCAATATTTCTACAATGGTAGTGTGTAAAATATTCATTGCAGAAAAATATGGCAATGACTCATTGCAATGTTTTGCAATGAGTTCATTGCCAAACTTTTCTGCAATGAATATTTTACACAATACCATTGCAGAAATATTGCAGAGTTCTGCAATAGTCTAATTGCGGCTTAAGTATCGAGTCGTTTATATCTATATGTTTTTCCATTAAATATTCAACTGTTTTAGATATTTCAGCCCATTCCGGCTCTTTAGTTAAAGCCATCCATTTAAATGTTGTAAAATTTTTGAACTGTTTTTCTATTGTTTGATATAATCTAAACAATTTTTGTAAATTTCTATTGCATTTTTCTTGAAGGCCGTACATTCGTTAGCCAGTTCTTCATTTTTCCTTAACACGAGCGCTGTTTGAACAGATTCCAAAATAATCATTGCTTCAATTAATGAATTATGCTCGTTTTTCATTTTTTTTATGCTGATGTGAAAAACGTTGACCAACGAACGCAAAAAAACAATTATGCTTCATTTAACGGATTCTCAAAAAAGTTTTAACGTTACAGGTGGTTTCGGTATGGACAAAAAATACGATTTTAATGGTTCATATAATTTCAAAACCCTTTCAATGGCAGGAAATAGGTCACTATTTCAACCATTGTGTCTTAGATGAACTAACGATTATTTGATAATCTATTTTCAAAAACTCGCAAAACCCCTTAAGTTTTTCAACACGAACAGTAAAATATGAAAAATGGTCATATAATTTGCGTATAAAGACATCTACATGAATCGGACATAAATTTGTACCATATTTAATACAATTATTTCAAATGTGTGCTGGGCAACCTATACCAACTATATCAATAAAATCGACATCATTTTTCAAAAGTTTGAACACATTATTTTCGCCCGCACGATTAATTCCACCAAAATTTGTATTGCAGTTATCACCGCCGAAAGCAACACATTTTCCAATCAAGTTGAAATTATTTAACGTATCGACGGTTATGTTTTTAATTGTTTCAGCTTTTTCATTAGGTACAGAGTGTAGTTGAATCAGTTTGAAACTCAATCCAAATGTAAAATTTTTATTTTTTTGCAAGAAAAGTTCTATAAATGTAAAATTTTTGATTTTTTGGAAAAAAAGTTTAGGAAGAGGACATATAGAGGACAAAAAGATGACATTTATAGGACAAACTGCAAATAGAGGACAAAAAAGATTATGGTGTCAAAAAGAGGTAGGACAAAAAGAGCGGAGGTCGAAAAGAGGACAAGTCGTCTAAAAAGAGGACGGATGGTCACCCTATATTTACCATAGTTGAATTGCGATTAAATTTGCTGACAACGCCAATTGAAAAATTGAAAGATGGCCAACCTATATAATATGTATGTAGACAAACTAGCAAAAGCCACTTTTCTTTTAATTGCAACGAAATCCTTTGTTGAATTTGATTCGTTTTGATGAAGTTTTGTATGATTTGACAAATAAAATACGGCAATTGCAAATTTTAAACTATGTAATTGAAGTTCAAGTTTACTAACGATTTCTCTAACCAACAACAACCGATCAAAATAGTTATAATTTGAAAAAATGCTTTGTTCTAGATGTCACTATGATGAAAATAAATGATGCTGAATAATTATGCTGAATAATTATGCTGAATGTTATGTCAAAATAAAAACTAATCTGTCAAATTGTATGTCACAAAACAAAATAAATAGTTTTTTTTAATGTATTTCAATTTTATGCTATTTAAATCAATTAAAACTAAGGAATATGTGATAAAAGTAGACAATAAGCATAGTTTATAAAATGGCTTTCTGGGAAGATACGATTATTGTTTTTGCCTCTCAAGTAAATAAAATCATAAATAATACTAACCTCAAATAACCGTCTCAAAAATTTGATATATTTTTCGTTACAATTTTAGATAATATTTTTTGCCGGTGGTTGGTTATTTTTTGTAAAACAATTATTTCGTGATTATGAAGTTCGAAATATTTCTGTACAATTAATATTTTCGGCTACATTTGCTCTATCGTTGACAATGTTTGAGTTGATTATTTTTGAAATAATTGATTTTTTAGACTCAAAATCAAGATATTTTCATTGGCGTCTTGGTTTGACATCATTATTGTTTATGGTTATTGCTTTAATTCCATTTTATATTGCTTACTCTATTATAAGTAACATACGGATTGGTAAGTCTGGGCATGTTTTGGTTTAACTGCATTTCTTAAAAATCTCAAAACTTTATTTATTTACAGTTCCAAAACGATGGGTTGGTTCCCTAACAACTCTGGTATTTTTCTTTTTTTTATATTTATTTTGGCGAATCGGTGATCCATTTCCACTTTTAAGCGTGTCACAAGGAATTTTTACAATTGAACAGGCTGTGTCAAGAATAGGCGTTGTAGGCGTCACTGTAATGGCATTACTTTCAGGTTTTGGTGCTGTTAATTATCCATATACCAGTATGACATATTTTATTAGAAGTGTTTCTCAGAGTGATGTGATCAACATTGAAAGAAAGTTAATTCAAACAATGGATATGATATTAGTGAAGAAAAAAAGAATCGCATTAGACCGTCGAAGAAGTAAATCAATTCAATCGAAAGGGACTGGATTGTGGGGTATAATAAGCTCAGTAACTCAACGTCCTCCAGGTGCTGAAAGTAAGGATTATTTTGTTCTAAGATCACTAAATGTTTTAGATATAAATTTTGATTATTGTGATTAGATATCGGACAACTTCGTTTAGAAATTTCGGGACTAGAAGAACTATCTCGTCATTTATTTCTAGAAGCCCATGCACTACGGACAATGCAGGAACGACAAAAATGGGCCGCTACATTACAAGGAAAATATTTTAATGTTTTAGGACATTTTTTTAGTTTATATTGTTTGTGGAAAATTTTTATCAGCACAATTAATATTGTGTTCGATCGAGTTGGTCGTAAAGATCCCGTAACCCGTGGTCTAGGTATTGCTGTACATTGGCTTGGATTACAAATGGATGTAGCATTTTGGAGTCAACATGTGTCGTTTATGCTTGTTGGATGTATTGTAGTTACATCGATAAGAGGAATGTTACTAACTTTAACAAAGGTAAAGATAATGTTTTGTATTTTCAAATATGCAAACTAATAACAAATATTTTCAGTTTTTCTATAAAATATCATCAAGTAAATCTTCAAATATAATTGTGTTAATATTAGCTCAGATAATGGGAATGTATTTTTGCTCGTCTGTTCTTCTGATGAGAATGAATATGCCAGCTGAGTATCGTGTTATAATAACCGAAGTACTAGGTGGATTGCATTTTAATTTTTACCATCGTTGGTTTGATGTAATATTTTTAGTAAGTGCAATTACCACAATTGTTGTCTTATATTTGCTACATAAACCGCCATCTGTCGATAATTCAATGAACAATACAACCATGAATTAATTTAATTAAACATTTCATTTTTATTTGATTGATATATACATATTTAATAATTATTATTTAATAAATACTATTAGTTTTTTTTAAGTAATTATACATAATTTAGCGATTTTTAACGATGATTTCGTATTTGCAGTTAAATATTAAATAAAATTTAAATTTTTAAAGTTGAATGTTTATTTATTATGTATACTATTTTTTATTTCATTTCTCTTCCTAGATTAAAAGTAATATATGTCACTACGATATATTATCCTGGTTGTGAACTAATTTCAACTATGATTAAATGTTATTTATTTCAATTTCATCCCACATACACATACGCTTATGCAATTCTTGAATGGTAACCTTCAAATGTTTTTCCTAGGAACGTTAACACCAGTATCTTTACAGTTATTTGAACTGCACTATTGTGATTTACACTTGCGTATGTGCACAAAACAATATGCGACCATCTTAATTTTTAGCTCTTTATGTTGATGAGTTTTTTTCCGGTTTGCCTTAAGGTAAACCTGACCCCGAAACAATTAAAATCTTCTTGTCTATCACGATTTCATTTCTCTTCCATTAATATTGTTAATTTCACGAAATACGTTTACTAAATTATTTATAATAATAAACAAAAACATCTAATTTGTGTGCATTTTCCGCCATATTGCATCTGCTTTTTTAAATTTTAAAGATCATTGTTGTTGCAACGGCAACCATGCCGACATTTTGAATCCACAATTTTAAGCAACCTAGAAATGCCCTTACTTGCATTTCTCCGGGATCGTTCCTTTGAATTTAGCACACAAAACAATTTAACAACAGGACTTTCATAAGTAGAGAATTTAAAAAAAAATAGAATTTCTCATTTCACTGAATTAATTAGTTCCTGACATATCCAAGCTACACAACTTAGAAAAATAGTTTATCAAGTTGCTTATACAGTGTATTCTTCATCACTTATGCTGATAAATTCTTAGTACCAGGAGACCGAGCTTAGCTCGATGAAAAGAAAGACAGTTTTTTTTAATCTCTTTCGCAAAACAACTTTAATTCCATTTTTTTTAATTACTTGACAAATTATTATATATTTGTTTGCACAAACTACGTATAAAGTTGAATTCCCCTCCCTCGTTAGTGGGAGCGGATTGATGTTTTTACTCCCTAAGGAGTAAAAAATAAACGAAACCATGGCAACGATATTGAATTCCATGACAACATAACAAACATAGGGAAATATAGAGTATATGGGGGTAGCTTCGTCGAGAGTGGTTTGATTGTAAAGGTCTTGACGAGACAAGCTGAAAACAAGTGAAAAATTGCCGCGGTTTCATCTCTGGAAAAAGTTGTGAGTGTTTAAAGTTTAGCTTTTTGATGCATTTTTGGCTAATATAGGGTATATAGGGGTAGCTCGGATCGTGACAAGAGTGGTATCATCTAAAGAAACGAAGAATTATACAACCCTATCCATCCCATTTTGGTTAATATAGGTTACCCGACCCGAATATACACAACCCGAGCCGAGCTATTTATAAAGGATCATACTTTCAATTCTACATTAATGATCCGATCCTAGCTACCCCCATATACCCTATATTTCCCCAAAAATAATACGAATTTAAAAAAAATACAGGCAACTATGATACTTTTCGTTTTTTATTATCATAAATTGATTGGCAAAAACAGTACATATATGCATTCGAAAACGCAAATTAAAAAATATGGAGGTCCCGAAATCTCACAACTCTGAAATATCAAGACTTCGGTCTGGGTTAAGGATTTTGATAAAAGTTTTCGGCAAAAAACTTTTATGGGGTTTTTAGTTTTGGGTAGCGATGTATACTAAACATAACTCTTTGTTAAAGTACAAGTAATTTTTTTATCTCTGTTTAGAAATTTATTACAAAACTAACACGAAACATCAATACGTTGTCGGAAAATTAAAACAGATCATAAATTAACATAATTTAGTGAAAAGATGATACAATCAGCAAACTACTCAAAAACCTCTTTATTTAGCGTTTCGAGAAAATATTTAATATTGTAATTTAATGTTCATGATACATTTCATTTCATGAAGATTGTTTATGAACTACTTAAAGTGTTGTTTGAATAACTTTGATGAATCGACTTGGACACTTTAAACACTTTTTTAATTTTTTCCAAATATTTTCGGTTTCTATGAAACCTTCCTCAGGGAAATATTTATTTCTATTTTTCATTTCATACAAATAACTAATTTTATTTTTTCTAAATAAATAAATGAAAATCATTCTTTTGACACACTTGACATTATTCAACATTATTCATTATTCATTATTCAACAATAATAATAAAATTTTATGTCGTACAAATAATTAATTTTATTTTTCCAAAAAATTGGGTAAAAAAATAAATAAAAATCTTTCTTTTGATGCACTTGACAACATTTTTTTGACAAACTTATAATGCCATAATTCTCAATAATAATAATAAAATTTCATGTCAAACAAATAATTAATTTTATTTCTTTTCCAAAAATTGGGTAAAAAAATAAATAAAAATCTTTCTTTTAACACACTTGACAACATTTTTTTGACAAACTTATAATGCAATAATCTAGTTTTTGGTATCACATACCAATCCTGACCGTCAAAATTTCTCCGCATTCTTTGCTCCTCCATTATCACTTAAAATGAACGTTTTGTAAGCAAAAAAATGCATATTTCCTTGTTTTGACACTTGACGATTTTTTTGACACTCTTCCGGTACAGTTATCGAAGACATCGTCCTTGCGGCTCTTATCATTGAGTGTACCTATTTCTAGAAACCAAAAGTTTTTAAAATCCCTTTAGCCGTTTTATAGATTTCGTCGGTTGTGACTGCCGGCAGACAGACATACATTTTTTTTTGCGTTTTTAGAATCAGGAAGTCCTAAAACGTCGAAAAATGCCAAAAAAGTAAGAATTTCACTTTTAGCTCATGAAAGTAATACTTAGGTCTATCAGACAGAAGTAATTTCATGTCATACAAATAATTAATTTTATTGTTTCCAAAAAATGGTAAAAAAATAAATAAAAATCTTTCTTTTGGCACACTTGCAAACATTTTTTTGACAAACTTATGATGCTATAATTCTCTATAGTAATAATAAAATTTCATGTCATACAAATAAATAATTTTATGTTTTTCCAAAAAATTGGGTAAAAAAATAAATAAAAATCTTTCTTTTGACACACTTGACAACATTTTTTTGACAAACTTATAATGCACTAATTCAGATCTCTCCACATTCTTTGTTCCTCCATTATCACTTAAAATGAACGTTTTTTAAGCAAACAATGCATATTTCCTTGTTTTGACACACTGGACGATTTTTCGACACACTTCCGGTACAGTTATCGAACACATCGTCCTTTCCACTCTTACCATTGAGTGTACCTATTCTAGAAACCAAAATTTTTATAATCCCTTCAGCCGTTTTCTAGATTTCGTCGGTTGTGACGGCCGGCCGGCCGGCAGACAGACATACATTTTTTTTGCTTTTTTAGAACAGCAGGTCCTAAAACGTCGAGAAATGCCACAAAAGGTGGGGGTAAGAATTTCACGTTTAGCTCATGAATGCAATACTTGGGTCTTTCAGATCGAAGTAATATTAAATTGTATCAAATTGTTGTGCGTTCTTTCTAGATATAAAATGAAATAAATGTCATTACTTCGGTCTGGAAGACCTAAGTAATTTTTTTTTTATTATTTATTTATTTTTTTTTATTTAATTACATTTTACATTTCTAAATTATTTTCAAACATACAAAATAATAAATTAATCCGTGTACTACTTCTCAGGCAGCTATGGCTGGTATTAGCGAAGATGGAATTGATTTTTGTTTAATATTAATTTAAAGAAGAATAATTTAATAATAACTAACAAAAACAAAATTACATATAATATTGATTTAAATTATCATTAAGTACAAAAAATGGTTCAATTTAAAAAAAAAAACAGATTAAAAACAAGACAATATGGATGGAAGTTAAGACTTAAAAGTGTTATTAATTATTATATTTGTTGACTCAATGTTTATAGTATTAGTTTTCAGTTGATATCAGATATTGGTTCCTAACATACTTTTTATTCGCCCACATATTAAAGTGTTACTTTATTACTGTGATTTGCGGCTTGTCTGTCTGTCGGCCGGCCGTCACAACCTACGAAATCTATAAAACCGCTGCACGAATTTCAAAAATTTTTTTTTCTCAAAATAGGTTTACTCAATGGGAAGAGCCGAAAAGACGATGTGTTCGATAACTGTACCGGAAGTGTGTCAAAAAAATCGTCAAGTGTGTCAAAACAAGGAAATTTGCATATATTTTGCTTAAAAAACTTTCAATTTAAGTGATTACGAGTAGGAACATTGAATTTGGAGAAATCTTGATGGTCGGGATTGGTATGTGAGAAGAAAATCTAGATTATTGCACTATAAGTTTGTCAAAAAAATGTTGTCAAGTGTGTCAAAACAATGATTTTCATTTATTTTTTTAGAAAAAAATAAAATTAGTTATTTGTATGAAATGAAATGTATAATGTGCATGAAATTATTATTATTGAGAATTTTATTGCATTATAAGTTTGACAAAAAAATATTGTCAAGTGTGTCAAAAAATGAAATCATTTATTTTTTTAGATAATTTTTTGGAAAAAAAATTTAGCGGTTTGCTTACGTAAATATAATTGAACATGGAAATTTTTGAATTTGTTATAGATTATGAAATATTTTTGGAATTTTGGAATAGTTTCAATTTTTGATTTTTTAAGAATTTTTGGAATATTTTTAGAATTTTGAAAAATTTAAAATTTTTGATTTTATTATAATTTTTATAGTTTTGGAAAAAGTTTGAATTTTTGATATTGTTATAATTTTTGCAATATTTTTAGAGTTTTGGAAAAATTTTGAATATTTAAGAATTTTTTGGAATATTATTAGAATTTAGAAAAAGTTTAAATATTTCATTTTATTTTAATTTTTGGAATATTTTTAGAATTTTGGAAAAAAATGGAATTTTTGAATTTTATATATATTTTTAAAATTTTGAAAAAAGTTTCAATTTTTGATTTTGTAAGAATTTTTGGAATATTTTTAGAATTTTGAAAAATTTTAAATTTTTGATTTTATTATAATTTTTATAATTTTGGAAAAAGTTACAATTTTTGATTTTGTTATAATTTATGCAATATTTTTAGAATTTTGGAGAAAGTTTGAATATTTAAGAATTTTTGGAATATTATTAGAATTTAGAAAAAGTTTAAATATTTGACTTTATTCTAATTTTTGGAATATTTTTAGAATTTTGAAAAAAAAAAATTCGAATTTTATATATATATTTAGAATTTTGAAAAAAGTTTCAATTTTTGATTTTGTAAGAATTTTTGGAATATTTTTAGAATTTAAAAAACAAATAGAATTTTTGAATTTTATATATATTTTTAGAATTTTGAAAAAAGTTTCAGTTTTTGATTTTGTAAGAAATTTTGGAATAATTTTGAAAAATTTTAAATTTTTGATTTTATTATAATATTAATAATTTTGGAAAAAGTTACAATTTTTGATTTTGTTATAATTTATGCAATATTTTTAGAGTTTTTGAAAAAAGTTTTAATCTTTGATTTTGTAATCATTTTTGAAATATTTTTAGAATTTTGTTTGAAAACAGTTTGAATTTTTGATTTTATTTAATTTTTACAATATTTTTGGAATTTTGAAAGAAATATGAATTTGTGATTTTGAAATATTTTCTCGAAACGCCAAATTGAGAGGTTTTTGAGTAGTTTGCTGATTGTATAATCTTTTCACTAAATTATGTTCATTTATGATCTGTTATAATTTTCCGACAACGTATAGATGTTTCGTGTTAGTTTTGTAATAAATTTTTAAACAGAGATAAAAAATAATACTTGTACTTTAACAGAAAGTTATGTTTGATATACATCGCTGCCCAAAACTAAAAACCATGTCCTCATAAAAGTTTTTTGCCGAAAACTATATCAAAACCCTTAACCCAGACCGAAGTCTTGATATCTCAGAGCTGTGAGATTTCAGCCCCTTCATATTTTATTTATTAAAAGTATGGCATAAAATTAGAAGAAGAAATGAATTCCATGCAAATATTTATTTAAAAAAGTACATACAACTACGTCTACGTAAAATAATATTAATTAGTATTATTTTAAAAACATATTTATGTAATATTAATATTTACATTAACAGGACAATTGCTGCATCCGATAATGTTGAATAGAGGACCACTGCTTGAATTGTCCAAATTTGGTTGATTTGAGGGTAAACATGAGCTTGCAGTTGATTTGTACCGCCCATAAGAATGTTCGTTGCTATTTTTGGTTTATTTTCAATTGAATTTTCGAAATACCCCACAGCTACAGCACTAGACTTCCATCCACTATGACGTTTTATAACGCTTATATCGGCCCCTGAATCAGCCAGTAATGACGCTGATGAACGTCGAAAACAGTGACCGGTATAAGGTATTTAGAAAATCAGCAATTTTTTCGTGTATTTTTCCAAAAGTATTTTTACCCACAGCCTGTACAGAACATTTATTGTTCTTATAGCATACAAAAAAAAGGTTATGATTGGTGCTCTCGTTTCGTAAGGCTCTGTATTTTTTACAAATGGCAACATAACCGATTGTCTTCCTTAGCAACAGTGCTAAAAACTCTTGACATGGTTTTTTTGTATTATTAACTGAAATTAAAGTTGACGATCATAAATCTTGGACATCGTCTACCATTAAATCAACTAATTCGTCACACCTTAAGGCACCAGCAATACCAATAACCAATGTAACCTTTAATTTTATAAAAGAAAAGAATAATTATATGTTAAGGTGACCATGAGGGTGACGAAAAAGAGCACAAAAAGTTAACAAAAATGAACTTTATGTTCACCACAAATAGTTTAAGATTGAATTTCAGTCAATTAAATTGCATATAATTAAATATTTAAATTATAAAAAAAAATATCACATATAATATAATAAGTTAAATATGCCTAATATAGTTAATATAAATAAAGAAAATGTAATATAAAATAATAAAAACATAGGAACCTTTTCAGCATTTAAAATTTTTCTGATATGTGGCCCGTTGCTAACAATTCTTTACTATTGAGAAAGAAATAGATAAATCTATTAATTTCCTTGATATTAGTATCAACCATGTTAACCATAAATTTGATTTTGATATTTATAAAAAGCCCACTTGTACAGATACAATTATAAATTCTAACTCTAATCACTCTAGAAATGCTAAACATTCAGCTCTATATTCGCTAATTGACAGATTAATTAAAATCCCACTTTCTTCTTTTAATTTTAACAAAGAACTAAATACAATTTTAACTATATCAAACACCAATGGTTTCAATCCTGATTTAGTTTATAAAATACTACACAAGAAGCTCAAACGTCTTGCTTATATCCAAATTTATCCAGTTTCACCACCTATTCTAAAACATTATTGTAAAATTAATTATCATGATAAAATAAGCCCAAAACTAGGAAACATTATTACTAAACATACAAATTTAAGTTGTTCTTTTTATAATAACAAAAATTTACACAGTCTTTTGGTTAACAATAAATTAAATCAGCAAAATAAATTTACAAACAGTGGAGTTTACCAATTGTCCTGTGATGATTGTAATGCAATCTATATCGGACAAACTGGTCGTAGTTTTTCTGAACGTTTATCAGAACATTTTCGAGCCTTAAGATTGGGACATTCTAATTCCACGTTTGCTAATCATTTAATATCCGAAAACCATAATAGTACATTTAGTAATAATAGTAATCTAAAAATTCTTCATTTTGAAAACAAAGGTTTAAGACTAAATATTTTGGAATCTTTTGAAATTAGAAAAGCTCAGTTTTATAATCAAAATTTATTGAACGCCCAAACTGATATAATTTATTCACCGTTAACTTGCCCAGATTTGTTTATTTAATTTAAAATCTCCCATGTTTCAATGTTTTTTCAAAAAATTTTTATAAACTTTATTTACACAGTGGTATTGCCTTCATTAGCTATTTTGATACTAATTTTTATAAAGATTTTTTCTAATTTGCATTTGAATTGTTTATTGTTAAATTCTTACTTGTTCATTGAATTATTTTATGTTTAATTTTTTCGAATTTGAGTAGCTTCAAAAACTGTTTTGTTTTATATTTTTGTTAATCATTTTTCTTTAGTATATATTTTTCAAGCTCTTGATAATGGTGTAACAACCGAAATTAATCGAGCAAAAATATATATATACAAATATATTTTGTTTAAATAAAATTAAAATAAAACAATAATTATAATTTGTATTTATTGCGAAACTTATAACAAGTAAAATAAAATATTTAAAATAATAACAATTCTTTGTTTGTTTCGATTTCCTTCACAAAATTTTTAAAACGTTTTTGCACATTCTTTATATTCAAATCTTTATTCACAAATAAAATAACATTAGCCATCTGTTACCATGTCCACTGTCATTAAATACAATCAACAGCCAAAGTACCTTGGTATTACTCTCGATAGAACTCTTTCTTTTAACCTCCACCTAGAGAATACGTCAAAAAAACTTAAAACGAGAAACAATATATTGCATAAATTGGCAGGCTCGACATGGGGTGCTACTCCAGCAACCCTCCGCACAACTGCTCTTAGCCTGGTTTACTCAGTGGCTGACTACGGCGCTCCAGTCTGGCTGAATAGCACACATACTCAAAAAGTTGACTGCCAGCTGCATGCCGCGATGCGTACTATAAGTGGTACTATCAGGTCCACTCCGTTACCTTGGCTCCCTGTGTTGAGCAATACCGCTCCACCAACAACATCACGTTACCCTTGCACGAATATCACGGTGACCATACTAGTTGTCGATTGAACTCAAGTAAGCTCCACATCAAACTGCCAGCAACCTGCTGGCAACTAACTTTAATATCTTGGATGCCTGGGACACCTCCTGGAATGATTTCAATACTCCTGGCATTTCTATTACTAACCCGACTTCTGCCCAACCTGGTTTCGATCTGCCACGTCATACCTGGACCACACTAATCCGAATAAGAACGAATCATGGACGTTGTGCTGATTCTTTCTACAAGTGGGGCATCTCAGAATCCCCTCAATGTGACTGTGGAGCTCCACAACAAACCAAAAAACACATTGCAACAGCGTGCCCACTTCGACGATACAATGGCGACATCTCAGACATCCAATTGGCAACTACATCCAACACACTACATTGGGAGTAGCATGGATAGACGCACTCGATGTAAACATCAGATGTTCAAATATACTGCCCAATGTTCAAATATTTTAATATTTTATTTTTTAATTTTTAACTAAAAGACGCGCAATCATATTGATTGTAAGCTCATTTAATGTGTATTCATGTTTTGTTTTATGTAGATTTCATATGAAAATCTATCTATTTTAAGTTTTATTTTTGTTTTATTTTTATTTTTATTGTGTCACAACAAAAACCATACCCTAAATAAAAAAACGCGTTACTCGTTCATACAAAAGTATTAGTTCTAAGGCGGAACATCAGATTTGAAGCTTTAGTAAAAATATTTTACAATTTTGTTTGTAATATTATGAGTAAGTAATAATCTTAAATTACCAATAACAAAAAAAGAGGACAAAATATACGAAAACTAAATAAAGAGGACAAGTTTTCTAAAGACGACAGTCGACCAAAAAAGTGGACAGTCCTCTTCAAAAGAGGACGGATGGTCACCTTATATATGCTCATAGTTAAATTATTAAACTTACTTTTGCCATTAAATAAATTTCATCTGTAGTTTCAAGTAAAAATTTATCGATATGCTCTCTTCTTAAAATCTTTGATTTGTTTAGTTGATATCCAACATTTCAAAAATGCAGTTAATTTTGGAAAATTACTAATATCTATATCATTTTTCACCGCCATCGTAGCTTTTAATATTGAATATTGCGACCATAGGGTAGATGATTTATATGTTTTGGCTTTTTCAGCAAAAAATACAAGAAACACATTTTCTGTGTAGCTTTCAATTTTTTTCTTGCCACACCAGTCGAAAAAATCTTTATATGATTTTTCGTATAACTTTTTTGATTTAGATGGCAACAAACCATCTATAACTTCTGTTGCAAATTCGTCTACATTGCTAGAATCCATTACACAAATATTTTTTTACAACTTCTGTACAATAAAATGGAACACTTAATACTATAAATTTGATTTTCCTAACAACGATAATTTGTTATTATTGTTGCCATAAAAACATATATTATGCAAAATAAAACACACAGCCAACTAAGATGCATTTTAATAGTTAATATTTTCGGTTTGCATAAATTTTATTTTAATTTTAAATTGTATAACATGGTTTTTGTCGTGCAAAAAATAATATATACACCTCGGGAGAGAGCATGTTATCTCCCTCAGTGATTTGTAGCCCTCAGCCTTCGCCCTCGGCTCCAAACACACCTCGGGTGAAAAACATTCATTTCTCTCCCTTGGTGTATAATCCACTATTATTTCAAAATAGTTATTATTTTTGGTTTTTGATACAATAATTTCTGCTGAAAAACTAAATGTAAATAAATGGACGGGAAATCTCTGAAGAGAGCCTGAAATCTTAAGGCTCTGAGATATCAAGAGTTCGGTCTGGGTTCTAGGAAATTGTTTTTCGGTTTGGGCAGCGATGTATATCAAACATAAAACTTTAACAAAAGTATAAGTATTTTTTTATCTCTGTTTAGATATTTATTACAAAACTAATACGATACATCAAACGTTGCCAAAAATTATTATATTATAATATAATTTATTGAAAAGATGATACACTCAGCAAACTACTCAAAAACCTCTCCATTTAGCGTTTCGAGTAAATATTACAAAATCAAAATTCAAATTTCTTTCAATATTCCAAAAATATTCTAAAAATTATAATAAAATCAAAAATTTAAACTTTTTCCAAAATTCTAAAAATATTGCAAAAATTATAACAAAATCAAATATTGAAACTTTTTCTAATATTCTTAAAATATTGCAAAAAGTATAACAAAATAAAAAATACAAACTTTTTTGAAAATTCTAAAAATTATAATAAAATCAAAAATTTAATTTTTTTCAATATTTTAAAAATATTTCGAAAATTCTTTCAAAATCAAAAATTGAAACTTTTTTGAAATTCTAAAAATATTGCAAAAATTCATAATTCACAAATTCAAAAATTCAAACATTTTCCACAATTCTAAAAATATTGCAAAAATTATAAATAAAATCAAAAACACAAACTTTTTTCAAAATTCCAAAAATTATAATAAAATCAAAAATTTAAACTTTTTTAATTTAAAGAATATTCCGAAAATTTTTACAAAATCAAAAATAGAAACTTTTTCCAAAATTCTAAAATTATTGCAAAAATTTATAATTCCCAAATTTAAACTTTTTTCAAAACTCATAAAAATATTTCGACAATCAACTTAAGTTGTAATTAGGGCTCGTAAAATACTCGAACATTAAGTACCCGGGTATCGAGTAGTTATTTTACTCAAATACCCGGGTTACCCGGGTAACCCGGGTAGTTGGATAATTAAAACAAAACAAATTTTTAATAGTTCATTTGTACATATTTAATTCAATTAATATTGATATTTATTTAATTCAATTAATTTAATTATTAAAAATATGTTAAACGTTAAATGAAACCAAATTTTATAATAATATAATATTTACTATAACTTTTTGTTTATAAAATAGTATTTTAAAAATATTAAGCCGTTGAGTGTGGAAGGAGCTAACAAACTGCGAATTTTGGTTATTATATTGCCGGCTACTGAAAACACCCGTTCGCATGCCGTTGATGTAGGATTTATAGTAAGCAGTGAAGCGTACAGATTATCTAACATGTGGTTTCGCTTACCTCCATTTGTCTGCATAAATGGAAGGGATTGCTCAACATTTAAATTTTCGCTTTTTTCTTTGGTTTTAGTTATATATAATGCAAGACAATGCTGTAACTCATTATATACTGATGTTGGTTCCCGCTCTCAATCAGAAGAGCTTGAGCTTTGATCTGCAACTCTGATGTTGTTTTCATTCGAGTATAGCCGTAATAATAATTGATAAGCAAGCTGCTTTGTAGAAATTTTTGTTGCATAGCTTAAAAACTCATTGCCTTTTGAAAAAATATAATGATGCAAATATAACAATAATGTTATTATATCCTTTTGTCGACGTTCATTAACTTCGTTTTTCAAATAGTTCACGAGAAAGAGGTGTACTAATCTCGTTTATTTTTTTTAGTACGTAGAAGTACCTTCAGCTGTTATTAGGGTGGCGTTTTTTGTATTCAGTTCTTGTACTGCTAGCATAAGTGGTTCGAGAATAAAAGAGATTTCTTTTAATATTTCTAAATCGCATTCGTTTATTTTGTCAGCGCCATTCGTGCATTTTGTCAGTGTAGTATTAATGCAATTTTTTAATTTAAGAAATCGATTTATTGCTGCAATAAGTATGTTCCACCGTGTTTTACAATCTAAATTAGTTTCAACTTTTGACCTTCCTGAACTTCTACGTGCTCTAATTATAAAAATAACAGAAACTAAACCATCGGAAAATGACTGCAGTCGTTTGTGTGGGAGTACTCAGGAATCTCTCAAGGATCTACATTTTAAGGTGATAGAAGTATTTCTAAAAAATCTAGATTCATTCATTTTATAAATCTTCTTTGGTAAAACGCTCCATACTTTGTGACTTACAAGCTTCGTAACTATTTCACGGCCCTAGCTGATTTAGGAACTTATCTAAAATACAACAATGCAACATATATTTTCTGAAATTGTTTTTTGAATAAATCAGCAAAAGTGACAGTGAGCTTCATAAGAATTTTGTTTTTGTTATACCCGGGTACTCGAAGCTATTACCCGGATATTCGAGTAGTAAAATTTTTGGTAAAATACCCGGGTACCCTGTTATCCGATACCCGAGTATACGAGCCCTAGTTGTAATGGCTTTTTAAAATATTTAGCACATACACTCATCTTCAACAAAATTTATTATAACTATTCCAAGTATTTGTGACGTCATTCTTATGAAAAATATTTTTCCTTAATTAAGGCCCTAAAGTCGTGGTAGTATGCCAATTTTCAGAAAAAATTATAGTGCCGTTTTCGAGAAAAAATTTACAAATATACAATTATTGCTCGTTTAATAAGTAAGATATAATAACTATCAACCGTGACAACAATAGTTAAAACTTGGTTCTAGTCGAGAAACTTCACGAATTGCTCCTATTAAACGTAAAATATATAATATACTCTCTACAATATTTGTTCGGTCTCTTAACGTTTTTTTGGTAATTAATTCATTTCTAATCTACGAATGAAGAAACAAAATTTCATATAACTCAATATTTGGGCTTTAACCATCGAGGGAGAGTGCTTCACATGATCGATGAATATGACACTAACTGAATTGTTGACAAACCAATTTTAGTTTTGTTTCTGCAAAATTTTTAATTCTAATACAATAGTTATACAATAATTCAAAATTTTATAATCCATTTAAAATATTTGTTATTTTTTGTTGTCATAGTTATACAATTGTTTTTGTCAAAATAACAAATATTTTGGTCTTGTACAACATATTTTTATTAATTCATGTTATGTTACTTTATGCTGTTAAAATATACAAAAAATGGCGACAAGTGGTTGGTTTTCCTGCTCCTCCTCTTAACTTCGAACATTATATTATATTGGACCTTTGTTAACTAATATATTTAAAAGGAATTTACCCGGGATAAAATCGAATCGTAAATTTGGGAATCTCTTAAATTTTATATACCTAGCCTGACATTCCAAAGAGAATAATTAAACTAAAATTAATATATATATTTACAATAAATACCTTAAATTATCAACTGTTGATTGATGATCTGGTTCTAATTTTTCAATTCCCTTGACTAGCGTTTGATCAACTAATTATATTGGATGAACTAATTTGTGAACATCAGTTGTTGCTGTTGAATTACACCTTCGTTGTTCGAAATGCCCAATTGAACATTGCATTTGATCCTTTAACTTTTCATTTATATATCTGCCTTTGAATCCATGCGGTTTCAACAACCGGAAAAACCATCAAACAAACGATTGTCTCTAACTGTGGTAATAGCTTCGATCACTGTTATCCTTGCCATTCATACTTTCGATAACATCATTGGATACTTTATCTTCATGTACTGCCACTTTTATAAAGCAGATTTTTTTTAAGATAAATTAAGTAAAAAAACTTAATGAAAACAAGAATGAAAAACTTCAGAAAAAATGTATATATGTAATCCAAATCACACACTAATGAAAACAGTGTTAACTTTTTTGTTTGATTTAATGTTTAATAACAAAAACAATTGAACATTTTCTTTTGAAAAGCAACAATGGAATGAATCTTTTTCAAATTGCAAAAAATGTGATTTTTCTTTTGACCTCTTATGATGTCAAAACAAAATCGGGTAATCTTCAAAATTCAGCAATGATTAACAACGACATCTGTTCATTAGTATTGGAAATAAAAATTTAGTACGTTCGTTGGCTTTTTATAATATATTCAAAATCAATTAGCAGTTAGGTTGGGAAAATTTTAAAAGTACTATTAATGTAAAAATGAACGGAAATTAATGTAATACATTTCTATTGAATTGAAAACAAAGAGGAATTTGATTTTATTATTGTTTTGCGATTATTGCGATCGTTACACCATGAATTCAAGGTAGAAACCAAGATTTTTACTCTTGAAATCACAAAAACGTCGCCATCCCCTCCATGACAGAAACCACCAAAGCACTATTAAACTTAAACTAATAATAGAAATTCCAATAACTAATAAAAAAAATTATAATAACTAAGTAATATTAAATATAACACCTATTTAAATTCTAAAAACCGAGAATTAAATTTATAACTATAATAACTAATGATTAATAATAGATGTTTAATTTATGACAACTAATAATTCTAACACTAAATTTAATTTTATAAAAAAAATACATTGAAAAACTTAGGCTTGGTATATAGGAAACAGACGCTAGAGATTTCGATGGTAAAACCCGCAAAATCATGACTCGCAATCACCAACAATAGTAAAACCAATTCTCAACAAAAAAAATGGAGTTAGTACGACGGAAATGTAAAAAGGATGAAAGCACAAAAACGAAAAAAAAACAACGAACGCCCAATTCGAAAACATACAAGATTTTTTGTAAAAACAAACTTTGTAAAGGAACAAAAAGGACCACCGTCGTAGCCAATCTTTGCTGAATCTTTCACAAAAATTCCTAAAACATTATATATGTAAAAGTATAATTTATTTATTTAATTTCAGATATACTGAAATAATTATATATACCTAAAATTAGTTATTGACGATAGCACCCCTAAAATATATTTATTTATTTTTAAAAAAATTGAAAAAATGAAAATTATTCAGAAAGGATGTTTATTTATTGGATGCACCGTCCTAACTTTGAAATATTGATTTATTTTTTTTTTAAAAAAATAAAAAATATTTATTTATATCTTGACGTAAAGCTTAATTAAGAAAATTTATTTTATTTAGCTACCTAAAATTAACTTAAATTACGAAAAAATTATTTATTTACCTAAAATTATTTTAATTAACGAAAATTTAATTTATTTAATAAGAAATTTTATTTATTTAATTTTTGAAAAATTTGTTTGATTTATTTTATTTTTATTTAATAATATAAGAGATTCCAAAAATCAAGATTCGTCTGGAGACAATTTAAAAAGTAAGTATGGCTACAATATCCATATTGTTTAAATTTAAAATATCGCGTTCGCGAGCCCACTCCAACAATGCATGTGAGAACTGACTAGAAAAGCCCCTAACGACCAGATTCTACAGAACAGATTCTCCCCAACCTAATAAAACAATCACAACTGTCACGATTAGACACTAGGTCCATTTCTACTGACCCAGTTGTGCTTGTTTAACCTAAAAATAAATTACAACTAAACCTAATGCGAAAGTTGAAGAACGCTCCCGAGCACCAGACTTCAAATCCTAAACTCTATGAAAAACTGATCTATTGAAAAGCTAAATGGAAAAGTGGAAAAGTTTTTGAATTTGTGTGAGGTGAAGCCTCTGATCCTGAAAGCAAAGTACAATTGGTTCTTCTCTTCATTACACCGAAGAAGCCTCTGAGCAAAGAATGGTACTACTGGTTTGCACCTAAGTACAAACACAGCAACACCACTCCTCGTCCCTGAGGACTTCCTCGCCGAATGAAGAGAAGAAACCAATGTTCTTCGATCGCATAACCCCGATGGCCATAGGCGATCTAAGAACGACATCAATGTTAAGGGGATAAGCCCCATGGATGGCTTGTTAGGCCTACCGCTGAGAAAGGTGAATCAATAAACCTAAATAATATATAACTTATCCATAATCTAAATAATTTCTTATTTAAAAATGCTAAATCGAAACATGAAATACATAATATGTGTTAATAAAGTTTTACATGAAATTAATTAAATTTAATCTTCAGACTAAATAATAAATTGGTAATTTAAAAAAAAATTACGATTATTTTAAATTCAAAACTAAGCTTACTAATTTTTAAGTTATTAACTCTAATATATTTGTTTAGGTTAAATCTTTCGCTTTATTTATTGTATCCAAAACAAAAATAAATGTTAGCTAAAAAATAATTATCTCTATATTTATACCACTTTTTAAAATTAATCGCAATGAAAAAATAATTCTAAAAAAATGGTGGTAGCTAAAATGGACTCATACGAGATCTGTATACATACATTAGCGGATCAATATGATGACAAATGTAGAGATATTGATTTGGATCCGGCTCACTCTATAAAGTTGATGGGAATTAATTATTTTCAATTGTACTTCCATAAACATAGACCAATAATACTTTGAAAGTAGTGACGAAAGATTTAAACTTATACAAAACTGTTGAAAAGCTGTTTGGTCAATGTTAACCTTTATTACGTTAATAACATCCTAAAACTCATAGAAACATGACTTAACCACAATCAGAAAAACATACGATTAATTTCATATATAAATTAATTGCATCATCCAAAAATATGTACAATATATAAACAAATATATGTACAATATGTACATGGTAGCATAAAAAAAATTCAAAAAAAAAGCTGCTTCCCCAAAGCGGTTTTTTTTTTCCCCAAATTAAAAAAACAATTAGTATTACTAAAAGCAAATGACAGCACAAAAAAACAATCTCCAAAAAAAATTGCTGTCCCAAAACGGTTTTTTTTCAAACAAGCAACCACTTAACTAATTATACAGTGAGGGACAGGGGCCTCCTGTGGACCAATCCACTCCTCTACCTGTCGCATGGTCGGTGAGATGGGAACCACCTCAACCAGCTCCTCTATTTGAGTACTCTTGGTCGAGGAAGCTCCCAGCTCCACGACCAAGCGCCTCTCCTTCTCCTTCTTCCTCCTCTCCTTTCTCTTCAGGTGTGAGCTCCTGTTTCTCTTGACCCGTCTCCTCTCACGCCAGCCCACATTCACTTCCTCATCCACTCCATTCAGCTCCTCATCCACTCCATTCAGCTCCTCATCCACTATCTCACAAATCAAATCATCCAGAAACTCATCATATTTTTCTTCGTAAATATCATCCATCAATTCCAAAAATATTTTATGTTTTACCTCATCCAGAATCACATTTATCATTCCATCCACTACATTCCTCGCCTCAACCATTCTCTCTTTTCTCTCCTCATTCGCTCTCCCATCCACCTCATTCATCCAGGGCTCAAACCCACCTGGCCGACACCTCCCTATCAACCCCTGCCCCTCATAATTGTATACATTCTTATCAAAATTCAAAATATATAATTTCCTAATCAAAACGAAACCAATAACTGGTTTATTTCAAGATACACAAAAAGCTGATTGACAACCACGGCCCAAACCGATTGCCACCACCCTATTACCAAAAAAAACCACAACTGGTTTATCCTAAAACTTACAAAGAGAAACGCGGAATTCTTTAAATTTTTGAAAATATAAATTTAGAGTACTTATGATAAATATACACATGAACACCTTAGAAACTAAACCTTTATTTTTTTCCTCTAGCTTTTTAACAAAATTTAGCTAAATAAACCGACGCGAAAAACAAACTATTAATCTGAATTGAAATAATCAAATAATATATAATATATAAATATAATAATATAAGATGTTCCACACAAAAAAAAGTTTTTTCAAAAAAAAAACCGGCTTGCCAACGCCCAACCTGGAAAATATTTTCCCACCAAATTATTTATATATATATATCTAAAAAAAATACAAGAAATATAACTGTAATTAACCTAACGGGTCCCTTTTGTTCGGCGCTAGCTATTATATTGGACCTTTGTTAACTAATATATTTAAAAGGAATTTACCCGGGATAAAATCGAATCGTAAATTTGGGAATCTCTTAAATTTTATATACCTAGCCTGACATTCCAAAGAGAATAATTAAACTAAAATTAATATATATATTTACAATAAATACCTTAAATTATCAACTGTTGATTGATGATCTGGTTCTAATTTTTCAATTCCCTTGACTAGCGTTTGATCAACTAATTATATTGGATGAACTAATTTGTGAACATCAGTTGTTGCTGTTGAATTACACCTTCGTTGTTCGAAATGCCCAATTGAACATTGCATTTGATCCTTTAACTTTTCATTTATATATCTGCCTTTGAATCCATGCGGTTTCAACAACCGGAAAAACCATCAAACAAACGATTGTCTCTAACTGTGGTAATAGCTTCGATCACTGTTATCCTTGCCATTCATACTTTCGATAACATCATTGGATACTTTATCTTCATGTACTGCCACTTTTATAAAGCAGATTTTTTTTAAGATAAATTAAGTAAAAAAACTTAATGAAAACAAGAATGAAAAACTTCAGAAAAAATGTATATATGTAATCCAAATCACACACTAATGAAAACAGTGTTAACTTTTTTGTTTGATTTAATGTTTAATAACAAAAACAATTGAACATTTTCTTTTGAAAAGCAACAATGAAATGAATCTTTTTCAAATTGCAAAAAATGTGATTTTTCTTTTGACCTCTTATGATGTCAAAACAAAATCGGGTAATCTTCAAAATTCAGCAATGATTAACAACGACATCTGTTCATTAGTATTGGAAATAAAAATTTAGTACGTTCGTTGGCTTTTTATAATATATTCAAAATCAATTAGCAGTTAGGTTGGGAAAATTTTAAAAGTACTATTAATGTAAAAATGAACGGAAATTAATGTAATACATTTCTATTGAATTGAAAACAAAGAGGAATTTGATTTTATTATTGTTTTGCGATTATTGCGATCGTTACAATTACAAAAGAAAAATTTGAAAACATTCACGGTTATACGAAATGTTGTCAAGATTGAATGAAAAGTATAACGAAAAGTCAGCTCATCATTTAAAATGTTATTTGGAGGGGGTTGAGGGTGGAAATTTCGAAAAAAATTACTTATGACCTTGACGAGTTTTCTAGTCAAAAACAATTTTTTTTTGTAATTTGCGAAGGCACTGTTTTTGGTTTATTTCTAAAATTTTGTTTTAAGAAGTATTCTCGTAGAATATTATATACAAGAAACCCTCGACGAGCAAGTTATATTCGCACTTGCCCGACTTTTGTATTTATTTATATATTTAGTTCCACAATTTAATCTAAATATCTCAGATTTAATATTGTTGGGTAGTCAAATTTCAGATTTTCCTAATTTATCTTTTTATGTTTTCCCTGTATTTTGTTAGGAATAACAGCCTGTTTGACCAGAGTAAAACAAAGACAAACAAAGTTTTTATTAAATTCTCCTAGGGAACATCAAATTGTATGTGAAAAATTGTGATAAGAAACCATTAAACTTCGTGGAAAAACCTTTTTTATGTCAAACCTTATCAAAAATATTGAAATATCAAGCCAATAGCAAATGTCTAACCATTACTTTCCACTATTTTTTTTATATATGCATTAGATATGCTAGCACATCAGTGTGGAACACAGCACAAGTGTGCTGTTATCCTGCCACAATCTTTTTTCTTCTTAAACGGTAAAATACACATGCGTACGTATCTGTTCTTAAATGATGCTTAATTCAATAATAATTTCAAATATAATTAAAAAACCATTATAAAATATCATTTTCATCCACTGTATTTGTTCCATCAAAGCAGTAAATCATATCCACAAATCATCCCCACCAAAGCAATCATTCGTCTTTTTCGACAAACTAATACAACACAAAAATAAACATTGAAAACATTCACGATACTCGTAAATAATCGTAAAAGAAAACATAATTGGAAAACAAATAAGGAAAAACAAAGAAATACCAACAAAATTTTCTTTCTTTTTCCGATTTTTTTCTGTCTGTTTTTTGTTTTCTTCGACTTCTGAGGTTCTTCGTAAAGTTAAATTTTCTTTTCTGTTAATTTTAGTGTGTGATTTAATTTGTAATACAATTTTGTGTTTTTAGCTCAAATTCTATTTCTTATACGTGCTCGACGTTATTCTATGTGTAAAAAAATTTAAAGAGGTTTGATTTATTTTTTTTTAATATAAACAAAAGTGGTGGTGGTTATATGTGAGTGGGTTGTATTGTGATTTTCCTTAAATTAATTCGATTATTTTTTATTTTGATGTAATTGAACTTGAAATAAATTTTCCGGTTTGATTTTTAAATCATTAATGTGTGCACGAGGAGAAATTTTTATTTTATTTTTCTTTACTGTTATAGATTTTTATTTAGTTTGCTTTTAAAACTATATTTGTCTCGATTCCTTGCTTTACGATGAAAGTTTTTCGTTATCGGGATAGTCTCATATGTTATCATTGTTATTTATTTTTCTTTAAAGTTTTATATTTCAACGTGAAGCAATTAGAAATCGGTTTGGGTTTTGTACATTTGCAGTCGCGTTTTCCTTGTAATTTTATTTAAATTTCTAAGCTAGAATGTTAACTAACTTAAAGCTGAATAATTACTTATCAACACATCCCAAATTAGTATAATTTTACGGAGACTCTCCCTTTCAGTATGATTTTAGTACATTTATGTAGAATTTAAATATTTTACCAAAAATGTTCTTACATTTTTGTTTATGTTCATTCCGAGTTATAGCGATTGCGCGCCAAATATGAAATGAAAAATTGAAATAAATATTTGCTTTGTTTGAAATAATTTATAAGAGATACTTTAGAGTAGACACGTTCCAGACTTTTATGATTCAAAATAATTTAGGATTTTCTTGGCACGACATTTTGTCTTGTTAGTTTTGAATTATTGCCAATTACTTTAGTGGATAATAATTTTGTGTTAAAAAAAACCTGGCACTCTTGAAATTTATATTCAATAAAATACAAATAAAAGTAGTTGATTAGAAATTAAAATAGTAACGTTGGTGGTATGTTATGTCAGGAAGACTTCTTATAGTAAAAAAACGTCGTAATTTGTTGAAGGCTATTAGGGTTGTTATATGGCTAAAATTAATATGGTTATTTGTATTTTTACTAACCAAGTAACACTTTCACTAAACAAATCGAATATAAAAAAATTATGTTAATATTTTTACTTTCGTATAATGAATGGTAATGCCTGTGACACATGTGAAAAAATTGTAAACATTGCTTATCCCATCGAAATCTAAAATAATAGTAATAATGAATTCTACACACATAGATCATAACCCTCAAAATAGTTTTAAGTATTTAAATCGTACATTTTGACCTCGTGCTACTGGATGCTATCTTTAATCCTTTTAATTAAAAATATACTGTGCTTTTCATTAATGCCGTATTATCATTATAAAAAATTGAAAAATATGCCACTCCACCCGTTACTATTATTATTCTTTACATAAGCTTTTTGTGTTGTGGCTTATTATTTTGTTGTTTTCTTCAGTTGAATGATCACTCAATCATCCTATATACGAAAAATGCTTTGTTTGGTATTAAAATTCATTTCACAATTGATGAGAAGAGATGTTTTTTATTCATTCAAATAATCTTAAAAACACAATAAAAATTGGGAGAATAGAATGAGATTGTAAATTTCTGGCAAAGTAATCATCAATAATTATTGATGATTGCCAAGAGAAAAAATGTTTATAGCTATTAATATTGTATTTTTAATTTAATTAGAAGTCAGATTGATTTTAACAATGCTCTGAAATATGATTTCTTGTATAGCAAATAAATTATATTTTTTTCATGAAAAACCCAAATCTCAATTTTTTTAGCATTTGAACTATACTCAAATCCTTTTTATTATTTTATCCTTAAAGTTCTATTTATATTTTTCTTTACATTTAAGTTTTTTGTTTGAATCGATGGTAAGGAAAATGAATTCAAAATTATTATATTTTTTGGGTTGTTTTGTTTTTGGAGACAAGGTTGAAACTGAAATTGAAAAAAATGTTATGCAGGGTTAAGCTTCGCTAACATGCGATCATTTGCATAATTTTCCATTTGAATGTTATGATAATTTGAAAATGTATTATTCTTTTTATATTAATGTTAAAGTTCTAAGAAATGTTGTATCCATTAGGATAAAGGGTTAAAAGGTTTTTTGATTAATAAGGTAATAAAGAAAGGACAATCGATTTTTCTAGAATCGTTATCGTTATAGTTTATTAGATTATCGTAATATTAGCTGCATTTCATGAAACCGTGTGATCTGAAGCCGCTTAAATTTTACATGCAAATTGAGATCCAACTTTTTTTTGGATCACAAATCATGATCTAAATATTAGTTCATGTTTGAAAATGTAGGTGAAAAAATATTTTGTATTTCGTAATTGGTATAATAAAAAAAACAGAAAATTTAAGAACCGAACGCATCCAAAACTACTATAAATAAAAATTATAAATAAAAAACTAATAAATTTAATTTAAAAGGTATGTTCACACTAAATTATTTGGGATGTTCACCAAAATAGTTTGAAAAATTGAATTTAAAGAAATGTAAAAATAAAATTAATCACATATAAAAAAAAGAGAATATAATTTTGAGTAGTACCAAAATAATATTTCAATGTAATTTTGAGTAGTACTTTTAGGCAATTATTATACCAACCGAACTCACTCATTATTGCATTTTTGTGTCGTTTCATGAAACAAGACCTGATCTGGATCCATTGAATAAATATCTAAGGAAGGGTTACTAGACTTTTTGAGTGAAGCATCTAATTTGTAGTATTGGTGCGTTTGATGGTGTTTGTATTTAATCGTAGGGTGGTACTGTGTATAATTTGTATATAGTTACACAAACATAACTTAGGTGGCCCGTGGCAGCATGAACTTTTTTTTGAAATAAGTAGGTTTTATTCAAAAATTTATTTATTTCTCGTTTAACTTAATCGTTATTTTAGGAAAAATTTGTCTTAAAATGTATTGTTTGTTACCTGGGATACGTTCCGAAACTTTGCTATAGTTAACTTTATTTAAATATCATTTAAATCCGGTCGTTCAGAAACAAAATAGTAAAGTTAATATTTAACTATTTGACAGCTGTTTGCGTTCAGAAACATACTACGCCCCGCCCACATTTATTTAAAAATTAAATGTGCTCTCGAGTAGAGTTAAAAATTAAATACACATATACATAAGCATTATTTAAAATTTAACGATTTCAAATTGACAGTTCAATTTATTTTGAAATTGCAGCATATATATTTTTCAAATTCTGAATGAAATGCAAGTTTTCTATAACAATATGGTTAGTAATTTCTATCTTAGTTTTTAATTTTTTCGGTTTTCGGTTCAATTGAAACATTTTATGAAAGAATTATTCTGACATACGATTTTAACAGATTGTATTAGTATTTGTGTATTTAATATTTTACTTAATGATCGTCGTTCAGAAATTATTTAACTACAGTTATTAAATATTTTAATGCGGTGATTTGATTGGTGCATTAAATATTTAGCTATAGTAAAGTTTCGGAACGTATCCCTGGTTCCTGCTTAAATAAAAGATAATGAATAAGATATATATTTTATTGAATTTATTTAAATAATTTTTTTCTCGATATTTTTAAACATTAAATACACAAAAGCAAAATTGTGTGCCATCGTCTTCAGCAATAATAGCAGTATCACACTGACAACACTTTAACATCATTTCCAGCAACACAAATGAACACATCTTTACGAATATAGTTTTGTAAAGCTGTTCTGTAAGCGAATATTTTTATTTAACTACAAAACTTCTATGAAATAACTTCTATAAAAAAACTTATCGAAAATCTGTCCTATTCAGTTTTCTCTAACATTTGCCCATTTTTAGAATATACCTAACGAAATTGGCATAGGTTGAAAATACAAAATACTCCAAAGTACAATTAAACCCATTTTAAAAGATGATTGTTCTTAAATATTGATCAAATTAGTTTGTACTGTCTATTGGTCTAAAAATTCGATTTTAATTTATGTTTAACCATACTTCGACTAATAAACTAATAATAAAGTGTATAAACATCGTAGTTAAATTGAAAATCATTATGGTTATATATGTTTAAACAATATATTGTTTAAACAATATATAATATATTTCACTATTAAAAAATCTAGATCAAATCCGTTTAAAATTTAAATCATATTACAAACTCATATTTTTTACATACACTTTTCATAACAAACAATGACTTTATACAATCCCTGTGAATGGGCGTGTCGAACAAATTTGTTTTCACGTTGTGGCAACCTTACATTTGAGAAATTAAATGTAAAATTAAATCAGAAAATAATTAATTTTGTGACACAAACTTATTGTAAATATATTAAAAATATATACTAAATTGTTTTTTTAACATTTTTTATCAAAATATCCTTACTTGATATATGTATTTTTAGCAGCAAAATCCTTTGCAATTTTGACTATTTTTGTACATGTTTTGATGCAGCACGCCATTTTTATAAATAAATAACTATATAAACACAATTAATTGTTGTGAAAAAAACAGTTTAAATACTAATTTGTATAAAATTGAATTATAATTCAATACTTTAAGAACAAAATACAGAAAAAAACTCTTTAGTTTGTTTTGAAATACGACGTAAACAAATGAACTGACATTAAGTGGTAACCAAAACTATGGCAACCTAACGAATACATTAAAAAAAAATACTTCGCCGATCATTTGTGTATGTACACGTAGCGATACTTCCTTATATATTTATTTGATGTCTGGATCAGATCATGCGTCAAGAAATGCAGCTATTATTGTTTATACTCGATAAAATATTTCCATAGTTACTCTATGCATGCAAGAGTCGCTGAGTAAATTTAATCGTACAAAAGGTGTGATTTAATCAAAATTTAACATTTAAAAACAAGTGCTATTCTTTTAATTTTGAAAACAGTTAATTTAAATTCAAACTTTAGAACTTGATGTCTTTCAGGTCATAGTACAATTTGGTAAAAAATACTTATAATTTCATGCTTGATGCTGCCATTAATATTTTAAGCTCTGAAAATTTTTGTTTCACATCGAAACAAAGTTCCTTTTGTTAAATATTCATAATAAATATTAAAACCTCAATCCAACTTTTTTAACTAAATCTCTTTAGATTTTTAAAAGATGAAAAAAGTTTTGTATCACACAAATAAAATCACATCTGCGAAAAGATGATAAAATATTTTTCTTTACTTGCTAAAAATCTCTAGGAAAAATAAATAACCGTTTATGTAACGTTTATTACAAAAAAAACTTTTATCGCTCGTAGAATTTCGTATTTGGAATTGAGTCATTTAATTGAAGGATTCATTTAATTAAAGGACTCATATTTAACTCATTCTATTTGTCAACACAATTGCTCACAATTCAGACAACTAATACACTCAAAAAAAAAAAAACATGTTCTATTTCCAAAAGAAATGCAGCTGTCTTAACCTTACCGTGGGAGAAGATATAGCGAATAAAACTCTAAAATTGATTCAACAGCTGTACAGTTACAGAACGATGTAGTTGAGACAACCGCTCGTAATGTTTATGTGAAAATTTAATATCCATAGTTCAATTAATTTCCAATACTTCAATTTTGAAATGAAAAATTCATAACATAAGGCCAAAGAATATTTTTTTCATGAAAATATTTATTAACTTTATTCTACTACTGTTATAGTGGATGTAACACTTTATATTTTGAATAAACCTCTTTCTGTCCCAATCACGACGAAATTGTTTGCACGTATTTTTTCTTTGTTTGAATAATAAACTGCCAACTTCGAGATGAGGTTGCCATTACTTTAATTTTAGGGTTCCGTTTTTTATACGGAACACTATTGGTGAGAGTAAAACGAGTTTTTCACGTTAGCCGTGTTCGATTTGACTGAAGTAACTGAAAAATTGAATGCAGTTGTTGTTGTTTTTTCAGTTGTTTCGGTCAAATCGAACGCACCTATTATATCGATTATCTCGTAAACTATAAATGCTATAAAGTTGAAATTTGAGGTGCGTATAAAACTAATCTGTCTACATGAAATGACGGATACAAATAAAACTTAAATGTGAGACCTTCGAGAAAATACATTTTATATAGAATTAAGTAGGGTATCATATGAAAGGGCTTCGTTTCAGTATACCTTAAAAGTTTATTTTGGAACTTTACACCTCACCATTTTTGCATAATTTTGACTAATGACGTTTTTTTCGTGTTTTCTTCGCTCAAAACCTTCGCTCCGAACCTATCTGATCGAAAATTTTCAAATGTATTTGGAATGATAGAAAAATTAGTAAGATTTTAATAAAAAATATACAAAAGTTTCATATACTCATAATATTTATTAAGGAGGTGGAAATGAGAAGGGGTATAAACACTATTCAAAATGTGGTCAAGTGGGTTATCATTTGAAGGAGCACTTAATTTAGAAAACATAGCAATTTTTGAGTTATTATCACAGTTTTTGAGTTATTATCAAAAAAGTGCGACTTTCGAACCGTCCCCCCTCCCTACGTTTCGACACTGATTGACAGAAAAATTTGTAAAAACTCACAGAGTTAGGAAATTAGGTAAAATTTGTATGAAAACTGTAGCGAAGTGTCAAATAGTTATATTTCTGTGTGTTTAAGAGACCGGGGTAGAGAGGGGAAAAAAGAACTTTTTGACCCAAGCGAGTGGGGTGTCATTTGAAAGAGCACCTAATTTAGAATCCGTCGCAATTCTTTTTATAATTTTGCGGTGCCCAGTTTTTGAGTTATTGTCAAAAAAGTGCAAAATTCAGACCGCCCCCCCCCATACGTTTCGACACTGATTGACAGAAAAATTTGTAAAAATTCACAGAGTTAGGAAATTCGGTAAATTTTGTATGAAAACTAAAGCAAAGTGTCAAATAATTATATTTCTGTGTGTTTAGGGGACCGGGGTAGAGATGGTAAAAAAAACTTTTTAGACTCAAACGAGTGGGGTGTCATTTGAAAGAGCACTTAATTTAAAAATCATTGCAATTAGGGCATGGTCGATTAATCGATTGGGACTAAATATCGATTAACGATTAATATGAAAATTTTAACACCGATTAATCGATTAATCAATTAAATAAAACTTTCACTAATTCTAATATTTTTAATTTTTATTAAATTTTTTTAAACAAATACGCGCGGTATATCATATTTAAAAGTTCAACTTTTACAATGACATATAAGAAAAAATACAAATTTAATGGCTATCTATGTATTAAGGGCGTAAAGTAGGTCTTTTTTGCATAAGATTGAAATTGTTGCTCTAGGCGAAAGCAAAAAAGATACTTTGTACTCCAAATTACATACAAGATTTTTGTCTTGTTTCATTAATAGGATCTGTATCTCGCTCTGTCAGTGGAATTTTCAGACCTTACAAAATTATGTGTTTAAAAATATACTGTACTAATTGAAAATGATAAGAAACTATACAAGCTGCATCCTTCATAATGGAAAGTATACTTCAAACCATAGTTTACTGGTTGGATTAATAATAAAAATATTACTTAAGGCAAAGTAATGGTTTTTTTTAAATAAATTTGTAAATTTTAAACATTTAGTAAATTTAGATTAATCGATTAATAATTTTTTTGTTCGATTAATCGAACAATTTGCGAAATGATCAATTAATCGAACAATCGATTAATCTAACCATGCCCTAATTGCAATTTTTTTAGAACGGTGCACAGTTTTTGAGTTGTTGTCAAAAAAGTGCAAAATTCAGACCGTTCCGCCCCCTATGTTTCGGCGATCATTGACAAAATAATTTGAAAAATTTCACAGAGATAGGAAGATTGGTAAATTTTGAATGAAAATCATAGCGAAGTCTCGAATAATTAGATTTCTGTGTGTTTAAGGAATGGGTGTGGGGAGAGTAAAAAAAGGCATTTTTGACCCAAATGAATGGGGTGTCATATGAAGGAGCACTTAATTTAAGAAACATTACAATTTTTTTTAGAGTTTTGCAATGCCCAGTTTTTGTGTTATTGAAAAAAAAATATTTTTAGTATGTATGTAGCCTCTCCACCCCCCTTAATTTCAACACTTGATTGACCGAAAAAATAATCAAATTTAAACCATTTACAAACTGGTGTAATTGAATCTTTCTTGAATTAACACAAACACCTATGGATGAGATTTAACCTAAAGCAATATTTTTTGAGTCATTTTTGATCAATGTAGATTTGATTGTAATTTACTATTGAGATTAACGATTTAACATTTATTTTGTTATGCGTCTATGGTCTGGAAATATAAAGACATTACAACACAACTTTTTGTCAATAATTTTTGATATTGTGTTCTTTTACATTCAGCCAAGGGTTCCTGGCGAGCGAATTTTATTCGTACTTGTCTGACTTTTTTTTGTAGTGCAAAACAGTTTTTTTTGTAATTTTTGATAGCACAGTTTTCGACTTTTTTTTTGTCCCAACCCTTATCTACGAACATTACAAAAAATAAATTTTTTAAAATTCACGGGTGTAGGGATTTTGCTAAATCGGAACTAAATTTTTTTTTTGGTTGTTATAATTTCAAATGTTCATTAGAGGGGGTTCAAATTAGAAATTTTGAAAAAAATTATTTTTGATCATGCCATGTGAGGTGTCATATGAGAGGTGATTTTTTTTGTAGTGCAAAACAGTATTTTCTGTAATTTTTGAAAGCACAGTTTTCGACTTATTTTCCAAAAAGTAAAATTTTTTTTTGTAATCCCTCCCTATCTACGAACCCTTGGCGAGCGAATTTTATTCGTACTTGTCTGACTTTTTTTGTAGTGCAAAACAGTTTTTTTTGTAATTTTTGAAAGCACAGTTTTCGACTTATTTTCAAAAATGTAAAAATTTTTCATTGTCCCAGCCCTTATCTACGAACATTACAAAAGAAAAATTTTAAAAAATTCACGGGTGTAGGGATTTTGCTAAATCGAAACCAAAATTTTTTTTGGTTGTTATAATTTCAAATGTTCGTTGGAGTGGGATTAAAGCAGAAATTTTGAAAAAAGTAGAGAGGTGTCAAGGGACACCCGGATGGAACGAAGTTCCTTTCGATTAAGTAGTGAAGGCATTGTAATTTGGTAAATTTGGTAAATAAACTTATAAATTACATAAGCATTTATTATTGCCAGTATAAAATCTCTACTTACCTAACCCCTTACCTTACCTAACTCCTAACCTTACCTAACTACTTACCTAACTCCCTACCTTACCTAACCCCTTACCTTACCTAACTCCTTACCTTACCTTACTACTTACCTAACTCCTTACCCTACCTAACTCCTTACCTTACCTAACTACTTACCTAACTACTTAACTAACTACCTACCTAACTCCTTACCTTACCTAACTGCTTACCTAACCTAGCTCTTTACCTTACCTAACCACTTACCTAACTCCTTACCTTACCTAACTACTTACCCAACTACTTAACTAACTACTTACCTAACTCCTTACCTAACTCCTTACCTTACCTTACTCCTTACCTAACCTAACTCCTTACCTTACCTAACTCCTTACTTTACCTAGCCCTTACTTTACCTAGCTCCTTACCTTACCTAACCACTTACCTAACTATTGTTTCAGTCAAATCGAACACGGCTATTATGAAATATTTCTCGATAGCAGGCTACAGACCTACAATCAATTTGTCAATCAATTCGAAAACGAAAATAAACGAAATAAAATTTAGTGTAAAAATCCCCTAAATTTTATTTTGTTTATTTTCGTTTTCAATTGATTGACAAATTGATTGAAGGTCTGTAGCCTGCTTATCTTGTTTTGCACAGAAAGAACAAATCAATTTTATGAATTGTTTCTTTAATTTCTAATCAATAGAAAATATTTAAAAACAAAGAAAAATAATAATTAAATCAAAGAAAATCAAAGAAAAATAATAATAATAAAAAAACAAAGAAAAATAATACGTCTATCCACTCCGAAAGTCATGCATAAACTAAATTGAAATTTAAAAAGAAAATATAAAATACTAAATTCAGCGTTGCCATTTGAGAAAAAATAAATGGAGTTTTTAAAAAAAAATTTATTATAGATTTCAAAAAAAAATTTGGATTTCAAACAAACAATTGGGATTTTGGGATTTCAAACAAAAAATTTTGATTTAAAATTGATTCACATTTGGATTTCAATCAAAAAGGAGTTTTTTGACCGCAGAAGGAGTTTGGGTCGGTCGGTCGCGATTTCTCGCGGTCAAAAAGGAGTCAAAAAACTCCAATTGGAGTCAAATGGCAACCATGATACTAATACTAAATAGAAATTTAATAATAAACTTCGTTTATGTTTCGTTTTTTAGGGTTCCGTTTTTTATACGGAACACTATTTTTTTTTTTTTTTTTTATTCAAAGTTAGGCATGTTTAGTGTTAATTATAATAAATTATAAATTAACGTCTCTGAATATCCTAAGATACCATGCCAACTAGGGATAAGAATGGAATGCAAATCAAGATTCTCTGAGAAATTTATGAACGTTAACTTTAAAGCCTTGAGGATTAAATTCATCAGGGAAAACCCAGGAAGGTAAGGCATTCCAAAGATGAGATACTCTGTTGAAAAAGTCACGTTGGAAGGCTACAGTTCTACACCTAATTATTTGAACTGTAAAGGGATGCGCTGCTACGTTTGCTCTGGTGTGACGCGAAAGGTTTGCTGATTTAGGTAAAATCGATTTGATCTCTTCAGAAGCTCGTTCATCCATAATATATTTATAAAATATAGTCAAATCAGCAACATTTCTTCTGTGCTGCAAGGAATCAAGACCGTTAGTAAGACTTGGGTTACCAATGAGTTTAATAGCTCTACGCTGTACAGAATCAAGGCAGTTGAGACTACTCAAGTAAGCTCCAATATGTGAGAACAGTATTCCATGCAGGGACGTATAAAAGATTTATAAACTAAAAGAAGTTGTTCGCTATCGAAAAACTTACGACATCGCCCCTAAAATCCTAAATTTGAACAGCATTCTTAGCCAGATTAAAAATATGAGAATTCCACTTCATATTATTTTCAATCTCAACTCCTAGAAGTCTGACAGACTCATTCTCTACAAGATTTTTGGGGCCAAACGTTAATGGAAAAGGATTGGGTGTCGTTATCCTAGAAAAATGACAAACCTGTGTTTTGCTTGTATTGAATTCAACACTGTTAGCAATACCCCAATCCATAATTGTTTTAAGATCAGTGTTAAGGGAATCTATCAATTTTGACCTACACTCACTAAGCGCTAAGGGTGTATATAATTTAGGTGCTTCATGAGACGCATGAAGCGTGCTATCATCAGCAAAACTATGTATAGGATGAACCGTTGAGTCCAACAAATCATTAATATAGATAAGAAAAAGAGTTGGTGACAAAGCGGAACCCTGAGGAACTCCTGCATTAGTTGAAAAAGTATTCGATGATACACCGTCAACATTGACCCGAAATTTTCGATCAGATATAAAGCTCTGTGTCCAAGATATAAGCTGCTCGTCTAAACCATAGGATCTCAATTTGCATATTAGGTTGTTATGCCAAACTTTGTCAAATGCCTTGGAAATATCAAGAGCAACACCGAATGTTTCTCCAAAGTTTTCAAGCGACTTGTTCCAGATATGAGTGACAAAAGACAGCAAATCTCCCGTCGCTCTTCCTTTTCGAAATCCATATTGTCTCTCATTAATTAATTTGGAAGACTCTAAGAAGCTCATGAAATTAAAATTGACATATTTCTCAAAAATTTTAGCAACAACCGATAAAATTGAAATGGGTCTGTAATTCTATTGATGAGAGTACAACGTGTTTTTCACATTATTTCGATTATCTCGTGAACCATTAATCCGATGAACTTAAAATTTGAGGTGCTTATAAAACTAACTTATCCACACAAGATGCTGGATTAAAAACTAAATAAAGTTGTGTTCGTTTGTTTTAAGGAGGTACGATGTAAAGCCTTTGAAAACCTACATTTTTTTATCGAAACAAGTAGGGTATCATATGAAAGGGCTTCATTTCAGCATTATTGAAAAATATATTTTGGAATTTTACACCTCACCATTTTTTGTATAATTTTGAAAAATGACGTTTTCTGGATGTTTTATTGCCCCGAATAACTCCGACCCTACTTCATCGAAAATCTTGAAATATATTTGGAATGATAGAAAATTGAGTAGGTTTTTAATGAAAAATATAGAAAAGTGGCAGATACTCATAACTATATTTATTAAAGGGGTGGGAATGATAAGGGGTAAAAACATCATTTAAAACCAGGTCATGTGGGGTGTCATTTGAAAGAGCACTTGATTTTAAAAATATTGCCATTTTTTTTAGAATTTTGCAATGCATAGTTTTTGAATTAATATCAATAAAAGTGACACAAAAAGTTGGTCCCCCCCTTGCATTTCGAGCCTAATTAACAGAAAAATTTGAAAAAATTCACAGAGACAGGAAATTCGATAAACTCTGAACGAAAAATATAGCGAACTCTCAAATAATTATATTTTTGTGCTTTTAAGGGATTGGGGTGGGGAAGGGTGAAAAAAAATTTTTTTGACCCAAGCGAGTGGGGTGTCATTTGAAAGAGAACCAAATTTCCAAAACTTTGCAATTTTTTTTAGAATTTTGCGGTACACAGTTTTTGAGTTATTCTAAAAAATGTGCAAATTCCAGACCGTTCCCCCCCCTGCGTTTCGACACTGATGGACAAAAAAAATTGAAAAAATTCATAGAGATAGGAAATTTGCTATATTTTGAACGAAAATTATAGCGAACTCTCAAATAATTATATTTCTATGTGTTTAGGGGATGGGTGTAAAGGGGGTAAAAAAAAACTTTTTTTGACCCAAACGAGTGGGTAGCCATTTGAAAGAACACTGAATTTCCAAAACATTGCAATTTTTTTTAGAATTTTCCGGTACACAGTTTTTGAGTTATTCTAAAAAATGTGCAAATTCCAGACCGTCCCCCCCCGTGCGTTTCGACACTGATAGACAGAAAAAATTGAAAAAATTCATAGAGACAGGAAATTTGCTATATTTTGAACAAAAGTTATAGCGAACTCTCAAATAATTATATTTCTGTGTGTTTAGGGAATGGGTGTAAGGGGGGTAAAAAAAAACTTTTTTTGACCCAAGCGAGTGGGGTATCATTTGAAAGAGCACTAAATTTCCAAAACATTGCAATTTTTTTTAGAATTTTGCGGTACACAGTTTTTGAGTTATTGCAAAAAATGTGCAAATTCCAGACCGTTCCCCCCCCTACGTTTCGACACTGATTGACAGAAAAAATTGAAAAAATTCACAGAGAAAGGATGTTTGCTATATTTTGAACGAAAATTATAGCGAACTCTCAAATAATTATATTTCTGTGTGTTTAGGGGATGGGTGTGGGGAGGGTAAAAAAAGTTTTTTTTGACCCAAGCGAGTGGGGTATCATTTGAAAGAACACTAAATTTCCAAAACATTGCAATTTTTTTTAGAATTTTGCGGTACACAGTTTTGGAGTTATTCCAAAAAATGTGTAAACTCCAAAATTCCAGATCGTTCCCCCCCCCCCTACGTTTCGACACTGATAGACAGAAAAAATTGAAAAAATTCATAGAGACAGGAAGTTTGCTATATTTTGAACGAAAATTATAGCGAACTTTCAAATAATTATATTTCTGCGTGTTTAGGGGATGGGTGTGGGGAGGGTAAAAAAAAATTTTTTTGGAACCAAACGACTGGGGTGTCATTTGAAAGAACACTTAATCTAAGAAACATTGCAACATTTTGTAGAATTCTGCGATGCACAGTTTTTTAGTTATTGATAAAAAAAGTGCTATTTTAAGTGTATGTATACCACCCTATATTTCGACGCTGATTTATAGAACAAATATTCCCTATGTAGACCATTAACATACTGCTTAAATCTTTCTTTAGCTAACATAAACAGCTATGGATAAGATTTAACCTCAAGTAACATTTTTGATCAATGTAGATGTGATTGACATTTACGATTGACGTTTACGATTAAACATTTATTCTGTTATGCGTCCATAGTCTGGCGATATAAAGACTTTACATCATAACTTTATGTCATTTATTTTTGATATTGTGTTCTTTTACATTCACGGAACCCTTGGCGAGCGAATTTTATGAGTTGACAAGTTCGCACTTGTCCGACTTTTTTTTTCTTTTTCGTTCTTTTGTGTATTATCAAAACACTCGATATAGAAGTCTTTCATTTTTTAGCACAGTAAAAATCGTGAACTTGTAGCGCCATTTTGAAATTAAAACTCAATATAAAAAAAATTCAAAAAATCGCCATAACGCTCATAACGCCATCTGGAAAAATAAAACTCCATATAAAAAAAATTCAAAAATATTTAATCAAAAACACTAATCCAATTTTTTGCATATGGCAATGTTCATTATTTATTGCAAATGACGTGAATGGGTAGGGCTATGATATATCGGGGGTTTTGGTATTATATTAAAAGTAAAATAAAAAAAATAAAAAAGTGTCGTTAAAACTTTTTTGGTTTTAATTTTTTCCGTCTAGCCTCCTTTCGCAACGCGCGATAAGGAACTTCGTTCCAAAAATTATTTATGATCATGCCATGTGGGGTATCGTATGAGAGGTGATTTTTTTTTTGTAGTGCAAAACAGTATTTTTTGTAATTTTTGAAAGCACCGTTTTCGACTTATTTTCAAAATGTAAAATTTTTTTTGTTCCCACGAACAATACAAAAAATTTTAAAAAATTCACGGGTGTAGGGATTTTGCTAAATCGATACTAAAATTTTTTTTTGATTGTTATAATTTCAAATAAACGTGAAATTATACTAACAAAAACTGTTTTTTTTTCTGAAATAAACTCAATTTTTCTTGCCTGACTTTTTTTATAATTAAAATCACATGTTTAGCTGAACAACTGAGGTAAAACGTGAACCATAAGAATAGCGACTCATAAGAGCTCTTGGTGCATAAATACCTATTATTTAGATATAAAACGTTGTAATGCTCCAGTATAAAAATCTTGCAATAGTTAATAAATTAATCTTTTGTTTTAAACAAAATTTATTATAAATTAAAATAAAGCGCTGTAATAAATTGTTACAAAAAGGATAACATTATTAATTTGTTGGAATCTTTTTAACTTAATAGAAAACATTTATTTACACTGAATCATTGAATGAAAATAAATTGTTTTCGATTATTCATTCAAATTTCTATGCAATATAGCAAATCCAAACCAATTTCTATAAAAAAATGATAAAAACAACAAAATAAGATAACACAATAATGATGACTCAAAAAAAAATATATCTATCCTCACTTCAACAAATATCTTACAAATGATGGTAGAACATCTCTCATATAAATCAACTACTACTATCACACCTTTAAACAAACCCCATATCGGAAAATTTCGCATCGTGAAATATATAAAATAAATCAGTTTTGTGATGATTTAATATTCAAAAAATTGAGAAAATACGACGAAAAGTGATATGTATATACATATATATATTGAATATAGATACGATACCCCTAATTGATATCGAAGATAATTTACAATTTCAAATAAAAATATATTTTTCTCATGAAATAACGGAAGTTCACTAATTTATCGTATTGAATTTTCTATCTCGAACCCATTCACATAAATAAGAAAAAATTGCAAAAAATGGGATTGATTATTGTTGTACAAGTAAAATATATACATTAGAGCGTAACATATATCAATAAACTTTATTTTCATGTATCTAACTTCGTGTTGCAAATATTACCCGCGTTTGATTTGGCTGAAACAACTGAATAATCTGAAAAATTGTATGAAATTGTTGTTGTTTTTTCAGTTTATTCAGTTATTTCAGTCAAATCAAAATCATCAATTGTAAACCATTTCATTGATGTCATTGACATATATATTTCTCACAATCTGATACACATACGGACAAAAATACCATAAAACCCAACTTGGCGCCATTTTTATTAGTTTTATTCTGGTTCAGAAGATTCATGTTACTTTTATTGTGATCGTTTTCGTTGTTTTACAAATTCAAAATCTATGACTCCAAACTATTCAATTGATTATTGTTCTGTTTGTTTTGGAAAAATTGAATAAATTCCAAATATTTTATAAGTTTATCGATCAAAAAATTATCATAACAAAATAAGATTTATGACTATTCAATTTTTTTTCCTGGTTTCTATGAATGACTTTATCTTACACAGACATTTTTCATTTGGCAGTTTTCTTCGTTCAATCATTACGGTATACAGATGGCTAAACGAATATGTAAAATTTTAACTGAATTCAATTCTATAGTACAAAAAAATTCGAATATCATAACGAGCATGAAATAAACTTTTATTTCCATTCCCTAACATCGTTGCCCATATTTTTCTATTTTCCTTTTATTATTTTTGTGAAAGCTTATTATTTTTGTATTCGTTATCGTAAACAAAACAGTCTAGTCTGGTCTCGCTGTAACTCTGTGTTCATTTCTACAGTTTTTTGAAAATAAATATTTTTATCGTTTGTTAATTTTCCGAATCCAAAATAATAATAACATAACAAACACACAAAAAAAAAACGGTGAAAACATTTGATCGTTATTTTTAATGTGATTTTCTCTTTCAAGCATTTTTAAGTCGCAAGTGGAGACAAAAGTATTTTGTAAAATTGGAATTGAGTCAAAAGCGTAAAAATTTGTCGACATTTAGGCTTTAATTTTATATTTTCTTATAAAAAAAGTAGTTTAATTAATTTTTTGTTCCCTTGCAGTTTGTTTGTTAGTTTTGTGATATAATTAAGTGATACAAGTTTGTACGAAATATAATTAAAATATAAGAAAAGACAATTTTGTAATAAAAAGAAGTGAATTACAATAATTATTTTAAACAATAGCCAATAACAATAATGTTATATTAGTTTTTATTGTAAATAATAAAAGAAATCCGTCAAAGTGTTCGACTTAGAAAAATTTGATTTCATAATATTTTTATTATTTCTATTAATTGCTTGTGTTATATTAATATTTAATTACCAACTAAATGGGTTGCAATACAAGTCAAGAACCAAACAACAATCCGAACAATCTCGACGAGAATGGTCAAGTGATGGTGAATGGTGAATTAATAAATGATGATAAATTAAGTAATGATTGTAATAATGAGGATAAAAAGAGTAATAAAATTGAAGAAGTAGAAATTAAAAATGAAGAAATAGAAAATAATGAAAATGAAGCTCAATCTAAAAGGATATCAACGGAATTGCCGAATGGTGAATTTATTGAATTAGATGGAAGCAATGAAGAAGGTATGTGTAATTTGATATTAATCTTAATTTTTATTTATGTATTTAAATTTATTTTTAAAATTTTTTAAAGTGTTAACTGTTAATTTATTTCTAATTTTATAATATGAGGGGTGTGTCATGAAAACTTGTTAACGATAATTATGTTGCATATACACGCTTCCACATTTTGAGCAACATTTTATTTTTTTTTTTCATATATAAAATAATTTAATTTTGAGGAAGGGCAGATATAGGACAACTCAAAAATACGATTTTGAATTTTTTAAATAATGAATGAAAAAAATCATTATTCTTGTTTATTTAGTTTTTATTTATTTTAACTATATACGCATTTCGAAAGCTATGGTTTCATCTTTTGCAGTTTATAAAAAACTCAGTTTTCATGCACTATTTAAAAAATTATTTCATCTTGTTTAGATATGAACAAACCAAAAAATGTATTCTACGACTTTGCATTGTAGTGTAATAATTTTAAATTAATCTTGAAATTTAAATAACAAACCGGCAAAGATCACAAAAATAATTGCATTACAAAAAACAACATATTTTTCAAATTTTAGCAAAGTGTTCAAACGGGATTCACTATAAACACGTATCCAAACATATAAGACTCACATTCACATTAAAATTTCAATTGTTGTTAGTTTTTGCATTATTCATTTGTTTATTAATTCTTCCAGCGTTCATTTCAATCAATTTTCGTTCAAATTGAGCTAAAGATTTTTGCCATGAGAAAGTTAATGGCTTAAATTTAGCTTATCTTCTATCTCACAAAAGGATGAATCATATAATTTAAAGTTTTACCGAAACATTTTCGTCTCAATATTAACACATTCACCAGTTTCATCCATTATATTTAAATGTTGTCTTGCCGAAGCTCTTTTAAAATAACGGTGACAAAATTTCAATAAAAAATCATGGTGAGATTTTTCTAAAACAGTCAACAACTGGGACACTAGTGAAAAGCTGGCAAATTTGTATAATGCATCACAGAGTCTCTTCCAAATGGTAAAAAGGGCTTCTCATAAATCTGATAAATCATCTTTCACATCGATGGGTATAGTGGGTATTGTCATTATCGGTTTCGTCAAAATCATCTTCTTCATCTTTGCCTGCATAAATTTATAACACGATATCTGTTTTTAATTGCATGAACATTAGGGAAAACTTTCCTTTATTCATTTGCTGGAAAAAATTCGCGGAAGTCTATCGATAAGCAAAAAATCTTTAATGGCTTTAATTGATTATTTTTCGGCGTTCAACAGTAATCTCATGCTGTTTCCTAGTGTCTGGACATGATCTTCACACTTTGTTGTTCATCAATTTCTACTGGTAGAAATGACGAACTACCGAATCGCATGTTGTTCAGTTAATTTTCGACCATATAAAAAAATCATTGCAGAAATCTGACTTCCAATCATGTCAAGTACTATTACCCTGGGAATGAGTGATTACCATCATATACTCAACTTACACCACATGAAACATATCAGCTAATTAATCGCGTGCAGTTGTTAAATTGAATATTCTCAAAACACATTGATTGTTACCTTTGATCTATGTAAAGAAACGAACAATAAAAAACAGTGGTAAATATGCTATATCCGAATATGTTATTAAGTAGTAAAACAGTTAACCTTGTAATAAACATTTTGAGGTTAATTAACATAGCAATGACCGCTTTTATATATTGCTACACATATAAAAAGATTAAGGATAACTGATTTGGATTTTTTTTCCTAACATTTTTCGTATCATTCTTGAGTAGGTGGTGATGGGGGAGAATCTTGATTGATAAGTAGCTAGCCGTAAAAATGAAACAAATCACAGCAATGAATCTCTGTCAAATTTAGTTATATTTTGTTTTTTCTGCATATCCGTTATTCTATTACACTTGAAATATTTCAAGTGATATTCGTAACGATAAATATATTTTATTGAAATTCTCACACTTGGAGTTTTATACGGAAGTACTTAGGGAAATCATAAAATTGTTGATTCATTTTAGAAAAGGGGTGATAGATATTTATTAAAGCTTTGGGGAACGATATTTGTAATTTCTTTCTATCATGAATCATGCTTGTTTCAGCAGAAAAATAAAATGTGGAATCATTTATTATACGAAAATATATGAAATTATAAACTCACATGCAAAGGATTAAGGATTGTTATCATTGCTAAAATATGGATAAATTATGATAAATTAAATTGTATATTTTTTATGAAGATAGTTTTGGTAGACTTATTTTATACTGAGATTGGACATTTTCTAATTAAATTTAATCTGATTAATGTTTTGGTGATTTATAGCAGTTGATGAAGATAGTTATACTAATAACAAAAAATAGGGTTGAACAAAGTTATATGTTGTTGCGTGATGGTCTTATGTTATGTTATGTTATGTTTTATGTATATTCTACAAGATAATTACAAGTTTCTATATGTTATTATTGCTATTAAGTGTTGCCTACATTTTTACGAAAGAATGTAGATATTATAAATTTAACCCAATTTAAACGACAACATATAAATATACCTTTGAGTTTTCATGGTCCACAAGATTGTAAAGCCATTGGGCTTTATTATAGAAATAAACGGATATATTATCCATCCCAAGGGAATTTTAAATTTTAAGAATGACAAACGGAGAACGGAACATACGCGGACTCTAACAAGGAAACATCTCTAATTTACACTAATTTTCACTATCGAGTAATTTTACTCTTCAAAATTTTAACTAACAAAAAGGTAATAATATAATACGTAAAAGACGAACTATAACACAAAAATTATATAAATCAAAATAATAAAAAAAAAATGCTTATATTAATTATATCTTGAATGTTGTCTACCAATGTAAATCGCTAGTATCTTCAATAAATTGGCCGGGTGCCATAACCTTAACCGATGCCAATGCCATTTCTTCTTTCCCCAACAAACTCTTCCAAACCAAACTTTTAATCCCATCAAAAATTTCCTTTCCTTTTTCATTCAATCCATCTCCCAATATATCCGGCGTTACATGATTTCCACTTATAGTACGTACATTTCCATTTAACCATATAAAATACCTGCATTATCCACTCGCTGCACATGATACTGGTCAACAAATTTTGTTGCATATAAATATATCACCAAACTAGCAGCATCCTCCTGCATATATTATTTATTTCTAGGGGGTTTGGAGGGGGGGTCAATATTTATTATTACCAACATCTAGTCAAACATTGGCAACGAAAGGATCACTGTTATAAACAGCTGACTGAGAAATAAATTTATATAAATGAAAAAAAATACACGATGATCCTCAGTTGTTTTATATATGGTAAATAATAATAAGTGTAATGAAACGATGCAATGCAATGAAGTTGTATCGTAATTGAAAAATGGAAGAGGGTGGTGGTTGAGTAGGAATTTAGTTTTTACTGTTAGTGAGCCGGGCAGTTAACTACAAAAATCTAATTTCCTGTCAACCCACCTATACAGAACTTAAGTTTGTTCTGGAGTTGATCGTAGGCCTTCTTATAAATGCTACCTGGTAAATATCATGTAATATGGCGGGTATAACAAAATTAAAAAAACTGTCGAGGACGAATCGAGAGTTTTAAAATAGAAGCAAAAGCATAACTGCTGACTAATAGAAATCTCTGCTTTGTAGGGTGTCATCTATAACTTTTCGAAATTCAACCGTCTCGGCCAGTGATTAAAGTAGCATAGAGGGTAAAAGCTTGTGTTTGTTTTTGCGATATCATATAAGGAGTGAAAATGAAGCCTTGAGCCTTATTTCATAATTATTTGGCCCTTAATAACTCTTAATCGGTGTTTAGTATTTTATTCCACGATTTTTAGCTTATGAGATATAGGTTCTTAAAATGTGTCACATTTTTACTTTTACTTCTTATATAGTGGCCTAAAAGTTGTCTTAGTAAAAATACATACGACTTTGTTAGTAACTTAGTGACCTAGATTTTAACAATAAAAAACAAATATTGTTGGTGTTTGACAATCTGATGAGCATAGAAATAAGTAAAATTTAGTATTCCTCGGAGATATTTTAGTTAAACCTGAAGCCCGACAATTACCTTGAAAAGTAATTGTCGGGCTTCAGGAAACGCTTGGTCAAACTTATCAATGTGGTCACCCTAGCTATATACCAGGAAACTGTGAAGTTCAGGTTTGTTTTTCGTGGTTGGACATTTTGAAATACAGTCTGTTTGCTCTTTGTTCGTTGTTTGTCCGGATATGGTTTACTGACTTGAACCTAATTTTTGATCGATCAGTGTGGTACCTAAGAGGTCAACCACAGATTAATGTTTCACCTTAAAGGATGTTGGACGGATAAAATCAGCTTTCACCATCTCTATACATTCATTTCAAGCGAGCATGTGATAGTATCACCCGCGACAACACACTGGCAAAACCAAGCTTTTAAAAATAATTTTAATTTGGTTTATTTTGGTCTATATTTAAAAAAATTCTACTTGAAGCCGTATTTTTCATTTATCAAAGGCTATCTATAAACTAAAAATAAACCAAATTAAAAAGGGTCGAGTCAAAATGTCGCAAAATTTTGCTGAACTTGACTGAAATTGCTTTTTAAAAAGTTCATTTAATAATAAAATATTTGATATTCAACATAAAAAAAAATCTGAATCTAAAAATCGCCATTTTTATAATTTTCCTTCAGAACAAAAAAAACTGATTCCCGACAGTCATATGCACAACGAATTTTATCTCTAAAACAAAAAATATAGCTAGTCCTAAACTTTCACAAGTGATTAGATATAAAATAAGCTTCAATTTAGTTTAAAAAAAAAAAAAGGCTATGCCATCTTTTTTTCAATTAAACCATTTTTTTCTTATGTTACACCGTTAAAAATTATTTCAAAAAATTAACAGTGTACATTTTTAAAAACTTTGTTCTAATACCTATTCAACGACATATCATTTATGAAAATCGATTGAGTAGTTTTTCTACAATCGCTCGTCAAAATGCACTCACATCACAAAATAACAAAAATTGAGGGGCACCCTGTGAAGACCCCTGGCTGAAAAAAAAAAAATTCTAAGAGAACTTGTATTTTTTATTTCAAAGACTATCTATAAACAAAAAATAATCAAAATTAAAAGGGGTCAATTCAAAACGTTGTTGAATCTTCGTGAAATTGCTCATATACTTATAACTTCTGCAATCAAAACATCTTTCATGATCGTGTAAACTCTCTCTTTACAAATAATTAATTTGACTTATGGAAGTGAAAGCTGAACACTGACTACCCTACCACCGATTGTAGAATTCTATTAACATTAGTTATATAATATATGGTTGGATGAATAATAGTCAACTCCTTGGAAGCTGCGATGTAATCGGACAACGCTAGAGTGACGACATCACTCAAAACCTTCTTGATGTAGGATTTCAAAAATGAAATCAATTGACGATGGATCGAATGAAGGGAAGCTGATTACATAAACAGCAAAACCCCTCCATAGAATGGTAACGCTAGCCAAACAATAAGTCAGGTAGTTTAAAAGTTGATAATTTTCGAATTACTCCTACTTCTAAGAAACCAAAATGCTCAGTTTGCATTTTTGTGTTTTGAATGATTCTCAAAATACATGTTTGTTGAACTTGATTTTTGTAAAAACTTATTGCAATTACTTTGTCTCCTATTTCCATTCAAAATATTTCGAGGTTGATCCAGAAAAATCCTGGTGTACCTTTTGACAATTACAAAGTTTTAACTGTTGTCCCATTTCTGCTGGTTACTGTCCTCAATAAAATGTTTTTTTATCAGGCAGTTTATGAAAGCCTGATTAGTCCTCAATTTGGTACTTATTACAGTTGTATGAACGCTAGTATCAATACAGTAGCGGTATAACTCTAGTATCGTTCAAATTCTCGTTAGAAAAAAACATCGTTGCAGTAATTTAACATGACTTCTCTGAAATTTGTTTTTTGATTCATAGTCGGATTTAGCTATTCAATTGCGACCGCTGCGTTGTCAGTCTGAACCTTTTTAATTAGTGATCTCGTCGATGATTTCTTCAGAACAGTTTGCTTTGTTGATTTGGCATAGGCATAGGCATGACCCAGAATATGCAATTGTTGCCGCAGAGTTATTCATATTCGAAATGCTGGATCTTTAAATTAGTCTGGTGAGGATGCTTGATGATGGAGATGAAGAGTTAAAAGATGAATCAGAGTTTGTTCAAATAAAGTTGATTGAAGTATATGTATTGTGGTACTGTTTAATTAATAATAATATTCAGTAAAACCAACATAAGCCAATAGATACCAGGCAGCTCCAATTAATTTGTTAGCAATATAAAATGAATGCTTCTTTGTTAATCTTTGCACGCTTAGCCTAGTTACCAACTGTTAAGTGTTATAAATTATATACTCCACATTTATTAAAATAAAAGTTTTTCTTAAATAATTTATATAAATGACGTGTGTATTTAAGTCAATATAGTATTACAATTAATATACTTTTATAATTTTAAATTAACCATATTTAAACTATCTTATTTTTGTTAATAAAAGATATTTAATTTTGAGAAAAAGAAATTTAAGAAACTTCTGAATTATCAAGAATAAAATTACACAGTTTTTAACACAACGCAAAAACAAAAGCTTTTTATTTTAACGGAAAAACTAAATCTTTTTTGTTTTATTTTAATTTAAAGAAAACGTCGCATGCTAAATTTTAAAATTTATTAATAGTCTAGGAGCCCGCCGACATAAACAGCAACTCATAAATACTCTTCTATAATTTTTTGTGTGGCTTAATTACGCCTAGTCTACCACTTTTTTTTCTCTATCATAATTTTCTTAGCCGCGGCTTTTTCTCTCCAGTAATTTTTAAACTTGTCAATATCGTATTAAGCTAAAAATTTATATATACTCTATTTTTAAAAAATTTAATACCAAGAGAAATTCATGAATCGCGAGAGAAAAAACTTGTCCGACAAAAATTTCGGTACGTTAAGGATGTCTACCGAGTGAAACATGTAATAATAACAATTTCGAAAAATTTATGGATAACCACCTGATTTTTATGAAAAATGCTTCAACAAGGTATGTAAAATCACGTCCTCACGTCGTCCGACAAGACAGTTTTGCCAATTTTGCAGTCCGACAAGCGGACATTGACATTTTCACGGCGACCTAAAATTTATTCATAACCGTCGGACAAAAAGAAATTTACATATTATAGAGCAGAACTTACCCTGTAGTACAAGTGGCGGACAAATATTTCGTGCCAAATCAATAGTCCGACAAAAAAACATCGATCGACAACATCATTTCAATACTTTATTTTTTCCAAGTTCATAAATAATTTTAGTCTCATTAATTACAATAATAAATGAATGGTAAGGAATGTGAATAGTCAATAACATGTATTAAACTAATAATAGGAACATTTTATTAACAATTTCATTAAAAAAAGTACAAGCGGCACGTATATCCGCTAGAAATAGGTAGATTTCGAGATCAGACAGTTTTGTGTGCCAGTAGAATCTGATGTATCAGATTAGTTTAAACAAAACAAACTAATTTCAAACAGATATCGAACAAATTTTAAAAAGAAAATTAGCTACCTATAAGCAAAACTATATCTATCCAATTTTGCAACAAACAAATATCAAATCTACCACAGAACATGTGTGTGACAATTTATGACACAAACCTACTCTATATCATATGTCGTGCAATTACTGCAAAATATCAAAATAGTTTATTTCTAAGAAAACAAAATTAATTTCTTCTATTCAAATCTTTTATTTTTTTGACTGTTATAAGGTTGACATTGGCTGTTATAAGGTTTTTGGAAATTGTAGTTGGGGATTGTTGCAAACTTTTTTGTTGAAGCCAACAAGTCAAAAACCTCTAATTGCAGAGGTTTATATTTATAAGAAACGGATTAAAATGTTTTTACAAATTTTAAATTTATGAAGATTTTAAAAATATTAGTATCCAAACGGCCGTTATAACGGATTAAAAAAACCACTTTTTTTTCTAGTATAAAGCCTCTAGTTCCTTAACCATGTGTCAGATTTTTCTGATTTACGAACTTGTCCAAGATTTTAATAAAACACACATTTTTAAGAAAGGTTTTTTGATCTGGCTCCACAAATGCAACCGTGAGAGCGCCGATTGATTCAAAAGCATTTTGTGTTTTACAAGCTTTTTTGTTGGAGCCGCTCATTCAGAAACCTCCAACTGCAGAGGTCCTTTTTTTGAAAGAAACTGATTAAAAAGGTTTTAAAGGTTTTAAATTTATGAAGATTTTAAAAATGTTAGAATCCCCTAAAAAACAGAGTTTTTTCTCTAGTATAAAGTCTCTAGCTTCTTAACCATGTGTTGGATTCGGCTGATTTAGGAGCTTGTCCAAGATAATAACAAAACGCACATTTTTAGAAAAGGTGTTTTGATCTGGCTTTACAAATGCGACCGTGAGAGTGCCGGTTGTTTCAAAAAAATTTTTTTTGCAAAAATTGCAGAGGTCTATTTTTAAAACAAATTGATATAAAAAATTCCAAAGATTCTAAATTTGTTAATTTTTTTGAAATATTAGTATCCAAACGGCCGTTATAAAGGTTTTGAAAAATCAATTTTTTTCAGAAAAAAGCCTCTAGTTCCTTAACCACGTGTCGGATTTTGCTGATTCACGAACTTGTCCAAGATATTATTAGAACACACAAGTACAGACATTTTTTTGATCTACCTCAACAAATGCGATCGTGAGAGTGCCGGTCGTTTTCGTTATATCTCATATCGTTTATATATATATATATATATATATATATATATATATATATATATATATATATATATATATATATATATATATATATATATATATATATATATATATATATATATATTATATATATATATATATATATATATATATATATATATATATATATATATATATATATATATATATATATATATATATATATATATATCTAAATTTTTTTTTTTTGTTTTTTCGTCTCCGCTTATCATATATAGTCGTTTGGCACAAAAATTTTTCCGAAATTCCGAGATGAAGCCCATTGCAATAGGTAGATTTTTATATGAAATCTACCTAAAACTAGTGGGATGGGGGTGTGACCATAGGGGCCACGCCAAGAACTTTCCGTAAGATTAAAAAATAACCAGTTACTGGATAAGGTATACTTCAGCGGATAGCTTTCCGGTGTACGCAGCAGATTTTATAAATTTTTAAATTAAATATTTACGTCTGATTGCCGATGACACCGCTGTTTTTTGGCTCAAAAAATCATAAATCGCACAGAGAAACTGAACGTAAGTTTTTTTTTCGGATGTCTTTGTAAGAACATTCTGAATTTTTAATTTTTCTATCAAATTTTGATACTTCCGTTGAATATAACATAGAGTGAATGAAAACTTTCACATTGATTATTTCGGGAAAATTGTCGGTGAGATCTAAATTTTTTGATTCCAATCGATGCAGGAACGTTTATTCTGTAATATATTTTACAATCCGACGTAAATATTTGATTTCGTAAATGTTATTTACATCCTTAATAGCAATTATAAAATATAAATAAAAAAGATCAAAAAAGAATTTCATCAAAAAATTTTAAGCTTCATAAAATCTATAATTTCCATGCGTCGGACTGGAAATTCGGAGAATATATCGTGTCCGACAATTAAACAATTGGATTCTACATACTTTTTTTTAGTAATCCTATAAAAAAAAGCTGGTTATGTGGAAGTATGCTGTATTTACGCTCACAAACGCAAATACTGTAATCCTTCATGAATTTTCAATTGAAAAATAACAATTTGTTCGATTTTTATGAAAATGGTAATATTTTACTGTCGGACAACTTGTTCACCTCGTTGTAAGCTTCATTTAACAGCAAAAAATCGAAAGCGGAAATTGTTATGAATAAATTTTAGGTCGCCGTGAAAATGTCAATGTCCGCTTGTCGGACTGCAAAATTGGCAAAACTGTCTTGTCGGACGACGTGAGGACGTGATTTTACATACCTTGTTGAAGCATTTTTCATAAAATTCAGGTGGTTATCCATAAATTTTTCGAAATTGTTATTATTACATGTTTCACTCGGTAGACACCCTTAACGTACCGAAATTTTTGTCGGACAAGTTTTTTCTCTCGCGATTCATGAATTTCTCTTGGCATTAAATTTTTTAAAAATAGAGTATATATAAATTTTTAGCTTAATACGATATTGACAAGTTTAAAAATTACTGGAGAGAAAAAGCCGCGGCTAAGAAAATTATGATAGAGAAAAAAAAGTGGTAGACTAGGCATAATTAAGCCACACAAAAAATTATAGAAGAGTATTTATGAGTTGCTGTTTATGTCGGCGGGCTCCCAGACTATAATTGAAATGATCGCCACAAGTCTTCTATTTTTACGTCAAAGTTTCTTGTGCAATGCGAAGTTTATAATGCATTTCTATATCGTAATTCTTGTAGGAATTTTTGTTAGACAAAAATTCTTGTAGGAATTTTTGCTAGGATCTTACATGAACTATAAAAGATCCTATATAAATCTTGTATGATCTTGTAAACTTTTTGTCCCAATTCTCTACAAGAAATGATCATGATCATGTAAGTTCTTATATAATTTTCCTGCAAGAATTTTCGGTAGGGACAATCATTCAACATACAGCAAAACGGACGATCCAGTTAATAAATAAAGTTAAAAACATACTGCAAGGCCTTCACAATAGTACATTATAATGCTAGAACGTAAAATTTAAGATTTTGGATGTATGTGGAGTTTGCAAATCAAGCCGAGATTTGCCCCCGTATTTAGTCCAAAATAGCGTAAGTCCGTGCGTCATATACTATTTTTTATTCGCCGCAAGCAAAATATTTAAAAAAAAAATTGTTTATTCTAAGTCAAAATTATAAATTTGCATAAATTTTGAAATAAAAATATGTTGAACGTAATAAGTAACCTTTGACAAAATATTTGTTATTTTTTCCAAATTATTGTATGACTATGACAAAAAATAATAACAAAACTTTTGATTGGATTATAAAATTTTATATTGAAAGCTTGCTTTGATAAACATTTTTATTTTTCATATATTTTAACAAATTTAAATGTTTTTTACTTTTATGGACGTAACTATGACAACATAATATAATATAGGGTTAAAAAGTGACACCCTGAACCGCAAATTACAGTAATAAAGTAACTTTAATAAGTAGGCGAAAAAAAACGATTTTATTTTTATTCAATAGATTTGCAAGTTTTACGGTGCATGCACAATGTATGAGGTTTTTCCTCATGAGATTTGAGCAACTTTTTATTATTATTTTTTAATAGAAATACAATGCTTTAAAATGTAGGTAGTTCAATTCTTTAATAATCATGAGGAAAAAGTTACGAAATTTTTAACTTTTTCATTGAGGAAAAAGTATTTCAAAAATAAATTTTTTTTTCTCAAAATAAATTGTCATACAAACTTGGATCTCATGAGTAAAAGTATTTTCATTGTGCATGCATTGTTATAAAATTACTTTAAATCAACTTCAACAAAATATTCCTTATTAGTGAGGTTAAACAATGCTGCTTGTCGATCTAGAAGTACCCAAGTAACAATTCTACACCGAAGTAATAAAATTACCATAGAATATTTACTTTTAGGTGTAAACAAAGTAATTTTATAACTTACACTAAAAAGTAATTTATTGACCTTATAAATCTAGTAATTTTCTTCCCGCATTGCAACTGAAAGTTTAAAACACACCTTAAAATTAATGAAAAGTTATTTACGAGAAATTACGAGCCATTCTTGTTTGTTCAAACCATCGAAATGTTGTATTCGATTAAACGAACAAGTGTATCCTATACTTTTAGGTGTAAACAAAGTAATTTGATAACTTACACTAAAAAGTAATTTATGGACCTTATAAATCTAGTAATTCTCTTCCCGCATTGCAACTGAATACAACTAAAATTTACTGAAGTTATTAACGAGAAATTAGGAGGCTTTTTTTTTTGTTCAAAACAATAAAATTTTGAGTTCGGCTAAGGCAGGAATATTTATATATTTATATATTTATATATTTATATATTTATATATTTATATATATATTCATTCGTGTAATTTTGTAAATTGTGGAAGGAGCATGTTAAAATAAATTACAAAAAGCAAAAGTGAAAATGTGAAAAGTGAGATTAAGAAATTATTTAATTAAAACAGGTACGCAAAGTTAGTAAAAAAGGTAGGTATTGAAAAATCTTTTCTTTTTCTGTGATTGTTAATTTTTTTCGTCAAAGAAAACAGATTGCGGTTTCGTTTTTTCAAAAGAATTCCCACTTGTTTTAATTGTTAAACTTCACGAATGTTTTATATTAATTTTCCATTCAAATGGAAATTTATATTTTTAATACACTATTTTTGAAGATTTTTACTCAAATTTTCTTTTAACTGAAGAACAATAAATTTTTAACCCAATAATTTTTCTTAAGAGACTTCGAGATTCTTTAACTAATATTTTATCATATTTTTTTATAGATTCAAAAAACCATAACGCAGCCAGAAGAAATATTTGCAACTATCTATTTGTTGATTTCTTTCTACAGAAATATTCATGGTCTGGAACAACCATAAAACTAAATTTTTCAAGTAATAAACAAACATTCAATTAGTTTTGTCTCAACTTTGAGCAATTTTCATGCCAGTTATACGGACCATGATGGTTCAAATTTTTTTTCAAAGAGTATTTAAAACATGCGTCTGATCGTATAAAGAGGTATACAGTTTAATTTGATTTGATTATTTGAATATAAATATTTATTTTCATGCCAGCTCTAAAGAAAAAATAAAAACTTAATAATTATAAACTGATTCCTTTTAACTTAATAACTTTAAAATGAAATTGTGAAATGAAATAAAATGAAATTTAAAATGAACCTAATAACTAAAATTATAAAAATAAAAAAGTCAGACAAGTGCGAATAAAATTCGCTCGTCAAGGGTTCCGTGAATGTAAAGAAAACAATATCAAAATAATTTACATAAAGTTGTGTTGTAAAGGGTTTATATTGCCAGAACATAGACACATAAAAACTAAATGGTTCATCGTAAATATCAATAGTTAATGTCAATCTCATCTAAATTGATCGAAATGATATAAAAAATATTACTTTAGGTTAAATGATATCCATAGCTATTTATGGTAGCTAAGGAACGACTCAATTCTGTTAAACAACGACGAAATTTAGGGGTGGAGTGGTGTTAACGCATTAAAAAATAGGACTTTTTTGACAATAATTCAAAAACTGTGCATCGCAAGATTCTAAAATAATTGTAATGTTTCTTAATTTTGGTGTTCTTTCAAATGACACTCATGCGACCCAAAAAACATTTTTTTCACGATTCTCCACTCCTATCCCCTAAACACGTAGAATTAAAACTACTTGAGGCTTCGCTATATTTTTCGTTAAGGGTTTATCAAATTTCCTATCTCTATGAATTTTTTCAAATTTTTCTGTCAATCAACGAAGAAACGTATAGGGGGGGGGGGACTAACTTTTTGTTGCACTTTTTTGAGAATAATTCAAAAACGGTGCATCGCAAAATTCTAAAAAAACTGAATTGTAAAAACAACTGAAAAAACAATTTTTCACCCTTCCCCCCTCCCATCCCCTAAACACATAGAAATAAAATCACTTGAAGCTTCGCTATATTTTTCGTGTTCCATAGAATTATAGGCTCATCGCTTTACTAAAATGTTCAGTTCTTTCTATAGCAACAATTTTTAGTTCTTTCTATAGCAACAATTTTTTTGTGTTAGATTACATAAGTTCGACATTTAGGTCGGTGCTTGAAAAACAACGTATAATTTTAACAATATTTAAAATTAACAAAAGATCAATGTTTGACTTAAACAATAGCATATTAAACAAATATTAACCCTAAAATAATTGCAGGTTATCGAACTTACCATTCAATTAAAACTCAACATTTTCTAAAGTTATACAAGAAATTTATTAAACCAGTAATTATGAATGGATTACAAACGTGGATCTTAACACAAACTAACAAATCACATCAATCTGATTTGAACCTTGAGAATTTACGTCACCTTTTGGGCCCACTTATGGCATACAATACAATACAATATACAATAGATAGTAAAGGACCGTGATAATTTTGAAATAAAGTCTTCTTTTTTTTGGATAACTGGTTATATTCACTCTAAAAGAGTTGCAAAATTAAGAATTGCTCTAAGAATCAGTATAAAGGATGACATGACTAAATATGTACACGCCAGTCCCACTCGATATTGCTATTCGGGTTAAAAAAGCTTTATTTCATCTTACCATTCCTACCCTTTTAAAACGATTAATAAATATGATACACGGGGGGACGGTTTGAATTTTGAACATTTTTGATCATAACTCAAAAGCTGTGCACCGCAAAATTCTAAAAAAAATTGCAATGATTTTTAAATTAGGTGCTCTTTCAAATGACACTTCCTTCGCTTGGGCCAAAAAAGTTTTTTTTTACCCTCTCTACCCCGGTGCCCTAAACACACAGAAATATAATTATTTGAGACTTCGGTATAATTTTCATACAAAATTTACCAAATTTCCTAGCTCTGTGAATTTTTTCAAATTTTTCTGTCAATCAGTGTCGAAACGTAGGGGGGGGGGGAACGGTTTGAATTTTGCACTTTTTTGTTCATAACTCAAAAACTGTGCACCGCAAAATTATAAAAAAAATTGCAACGAATTTTAAATTAAGTGCTCTTAAATGACACCCCACTCGCTTGGGTCAAAAAAGTTTTTTTTTTACCCTCTTTACCCCGGTCCCCTAAACATACAGAAATATAATTATTTGAGACTTCGCTATAATTTGCATACACAATTTACCAAATTGCCTAGCTCTGTAAATTTTTTCAAATTTTTCTGTCAATCAGTGTCGAAACGTAGGGGGGGGGGGGAACGGTTTGAATTTTGCACTTTTTTGTCCATAACTCAAAAACTGTGCACCGAAAAATTCTAAAAAAAACTGCAACGGATTCTAAATTAAGTGTTCTTTCAAATGACACCCCACTCGCTTGGGTCCAAAAAGTTTTTTTTTTACCCTCTTTACCCCGGTCCCCTAAACATACAGAAATATAATTATTTGAGACTTCGCTATAATTTGCATACAAAATTTACCAAATTGCCTAGCTCTGTAAATTTTTTCAAATTTTTCTGTCAATCAGTGTCGAAACGTAGGGGGGGGGGGGACGGTTTGAATTTTGCACTTTTTTGTCCATAACTCAAAAACTGTGCACCGCAAAATTATAAAAAAAACTGCAACAAATTTTAAATTAGGTGCTCTTTCAAATGACACCCCACTCGAAATATAATTATTTGAGACTTCGGTATAATTTTCATACAAAATTTACCAAATTTCCTAACTCTGTGAATTTTTCCAAATTTTTCTGTCAATCAGTGTCGAAACGAAGGGGGGGGGGCGTTTGTTTTTGACAATAACTCAAAAACTGTGCATTGCAAAATTCTAAAAAAAATGCAATGATTTCTCCAATTAGGTGCTCTTTCAAATGACACCCCACTTGACCACATTTTAAATAGTGTTTTTACCCCTCCTCATTTCCACACCCTTAATAAATCTAATTATGAGAAAAAGACACTTTTATATATTTTTTATTAAAACTGTACTAATTTTTCTATCATTTCAAATACATTTGAAAATTTTCGATCAGTTAGGTTCGGAGCTAATCGAGTTAAGAAAACACGAAAAAAACGTCATTATTCAGAATTATACAAAAAATAGTGAAGTGTAAAATTCCAAGATAAATTTTTAAGGAATACTGAAATGAAGCCCTCTCATATGATACCCTACTTGAATCTATAAAAAAATCTATTTTCTCAAAGGTCTCACATCGAACCCCTGTAAACCAAACGAAAACCACTTTAGTTTTATTTGTATCCGTCATTTCATGTGAGTAGATTAGCTTTATATGCACCTCAAATTTCAAGTCCATAGCATTTATAGTTTACGAGATAATCGATATAATGTGAAAAACTCGTTTTACTCTCACCAATAGTGTTCCGTATAAAAAACGGAACCCTAAAAATAATATAAAAATATAAATTAATACTTAACTTATTTTTATAATAATAAAAATTTTAGTACTAATAAAAAATAAAACTGAAAATCAAAAATCTTTTATTTAGAAATTTAAATTGAGAAATAAAATTAAGGCAAAAATACGGTGGGCAAAAGACGGTAATAATACGGTAAAATGATTACTTCTTGGTGATTCTAAGATATAATTATAACGTCAAAATCACCAAAAACAGACGTGTGTTAAACGTAATTAATTTACCACAGTCATAAAATTACGTCATACTGACGTTTTATACACCTAGATTACACCAAAAAGTGAAAATACACTGTAGTGTGAACACCGTTATATCACGTTGTTAACACCATAAATACGGTAAAAAATTGCTTCTTAGTAATTCTTAGACGTAATTATAACGTCAATATTACCAAAATCAGACGTGTGTTAAACGTATTTGATTTACCAAAGTCATAAAACCCGGGTGCATTGACGTATATGACGACGTGCTACTGACGTTATATACACCTAGATTACGCCAAGCACTGAAAATACACTGTAGTATGAACACCGTTATATAACGGTGTATGCACCATAAATTGCTACTTGGGTACATAGTTCTTCTATATACGAAATGTCATTTGTTTTATAACCAAATTGTAATGTTTTGCATTTTGTACACATATTTCACAAAATATAATTAAATTAAAGTCGAGGACGATTCGAGATTTTCAAAAAATAGGTTCTCAAGCATTTTCGAATCGAAAATTAAAGCTGTCTGTTCAAATCAAATTGCCACGTTTTATTGGTATATGGCAAGTCTAGTGTAGTATGGGTGTATAGTGGGTGAATAGTGTAGTGTGGGATGTGGAAGCATTGTTTTGTCTTAAATACCGAACTAACGGACCAGCTTGATTCACTCCAGCACATAAGAAATGTGGCTGAATTATCAATCTACTATAAATATAACTTTAGCGAATTCCCCTCTAATGTAATTCAAAATATCCTTCCATCGTGTGCGCAGTATAATCGACAAACAAGAGCTGCCGAGTTATCCCATCCATTTGTTGTACAAATACCTCGTTGTAGAACTGTGTCCTTTCAGAACGACTATTTTAACAGAGTGGCCAAATTGTGGAACTCAATGCCTCCCTCTGTATTTCCCGATGAATTTTCCCCTCAGGCATTTAAAGGAAATGTCCATAATCATTTAACAAAATTAGTATAGTTAACCCTATATCCCCATTCCTTCCATTTTCCTCATCTCCTTCCTTTATAGTTGACGTGGTATCTTCGGATATTCAAAGATTCTAAATAATGAATATTTCATATTTAGTGTGCTAAACATGTCTAACTAATTAATAATAAAAAAAAAATGCAGTTTAAAATTGAGTCTGGTGTAACGAATACTTTTCGTAATCAATTTGCGATATCTATCTTTTACGACTTGCAAATTTAAACATTCAAAATTTATGGCAATCAACTTATAACAACCACCCAATAAAAAATGTTAGAAATTCTATTGAACTGTTATACAAAACAACAGACAGACATAGTTATTTTTTTTCATATTTATTTAAGTAAATCACTATTAACATAATAAAAGAATAATTTTCATATTTTCTCATTAAATTGGTTGCATGTCAACCCTTTTAACAATTTTTGCTAATCCAATAATGATAGGGGGGAGCCAATTTTCACTATTCTCCAAATCATAAAATAACGAAATTTATTTCTTTTCGCTACAAACAAACTTTGTAGAAAATTACAAAACAAAACAAAACTATATTGTTATAGTTGAATAAGAAATGAAAATATGAAAATTAAATTTTCCTAAATTTTTCGAATAAGGAATAATCAAATTCTTACACGCAATCTATAATTGTATGTGTTAAGCAAACATAATATGAAAAGTAAACGTCTTTTGAATTAACAAAGAAAAGAAACTCCGTTGATTGGTCTTTTTACCAATTTTTCGAATAAATATCAGGATGACACCACACCATTTCAACCCATCTTGTGGAAAGGGTTGTTGATGTTCATAAAAAAAATATCTACAGGATATAAAAATAATATTTGTTATTGTTTTTAACTATATCAAAACAATGTGATATTAAAAGGAAACGGCAATGACGTATATGAAACTGTTTGAATTGTTCGACAATGGAATGTACTGAAAATGGGAGAAAAGAAATATGATGATGAACCAAACGACTGGAAGAGAACATCAATTTTATTAATACAAGAAAAAAAAAACAAAACAATGGTTTGTGGTAGCAAATAAACGAAAAATTCAAAGAAAGGCAATATCGATGTTGATTTTCTGTTTCTTTAAATATTTATTCTTTTGAAATATGGGTTCCCATGAAAAGAATTTTGAATTTATTATCAGACGCCATGGGGAAAATAAATGAATTTGATTTTTCAATAGTTTTCGATTTATTTTGTGTTGGTTTATTTCAGGGATGGGGAACCCTTTTACCATTTTACCAGTCTGGAATGATTACAAAAATGTACGTTAGTACCCCATAGAGTGGGCGACCGCGAGGTAGACCACGACTATAATGAGAGACCGACGTAATAAACGACCTTAAAAACATCAGCTGCCATGGTAATTATGTCGCTGTTGAGAATGACCGTGGTGGATATTCGAAGCTGATTAGCCTGGCAACGCTCCTACATGGAACATGAACGTCGATAAAAAAAATAAAAAAAATATCTGTAACATATAACTTATTATGTTTTAATGAGTTCTTATAATAATTAATATGTTAAATATCACATTTTTGTCTCTGTTGATGCTATTGCTCATCATTAAAATTTCAATTTTTCAAGAATATCAGAAAATTAACTCATTCCACCATGTTTTACCCTTCATTGTCTGAACAAACAAGCTTTTTGTCTCCAAAACATTCATAAATTTAGTTCAACGGCAATTCAGAGTATCAAAACCACCAGAAAAAAGAACAATCGTGAAAACAAGATTTATGTTAAGGATAAGATATAGAATATATTTTGTTTATTTTACCATATATATATAATATTTTGTGAGAAAAAGACGACGATGAACTTGGGTTAATCGAAAAAATAAAGGAAAAACGGAAAATTGTATTTGTCTACCCGAAAAATGACACTATTACATTAAAAATTTGTATTTCAATCTAGAAGATAAATAAAAGATAAATTAAAAACAAAAGCTATTTGCGATTTTGAGATTTTAAGAAAAAGTTGATAAAAAATTAGTTAAGTTGATCAAATTAGATTAATTAGTGTAATTTATATTCAAAATGTTTACGAACTACAAATTTGGGTGAGAACATTGAACAATGTAATCTTGACTGATTTGATTGATGTTTTTACACACCAGCTCCCAAAGTAGATAATAGAAGAAAATTGGGCCACTTCAGCTTGTGGTACTGCTTGACTTGACGTTTGTATAATTTGGCAAAACCTCCGATATAGAAGACTAACTCATTTTTTAGCACAAAAAATCGTGAACTTGTAACGCCATTTTGAAATTAAAACTCAATATAAAAAAAATTCAACAAATCGCCATAACGCCATCTGGAAAAATAAAACTCCATATAAAAAAAATTCAAAAAAATTTAATCAAAAACACTAATCCAATTTTTTGCATATGGCAATGTTCATTGTTTATTGCAAATGGCGTGAATCAGTAGGGCTATGATTACGTAGGTTTTGAGTTTGGAGTTGTAAAGCTATAAATATCGGTCGTCCCTTAAAGGTAGTTGTACAAACAGCACCTTGTTGTATCTTGCATATTGGTGTTTAAGAAATCATTTAGCGTAGTGAACGATGCTGTGTCGAATATTTTTGCTAAGTAATGTTCGTATAAAATTGTTCGTACCCGGTCATATTTTCTGATTACATCACTGATTCGGTTTTGGATCTTGTGAATACAGTAATTGTGCAATGAGCAAGCTAGGAGTTATGTTAAGGAGTAGCTTAACTGTTTTGCAACCGATGTCAGAATTGGGTTTGATTCTAGTGGTTAGTATTAACTTGAGTTCTGGTGGCATACCAATGAAGGAGATTATGCAGTTAGTTTCCAATTGACAAGAATTATGAACCCTTTATGACCTGACCAAAAACTTTTACTGACACCATTGTTTGTTTTGCTTTCTAGTTTTCCGCGTTTACTTATCTTGTGCTTTATGCGATTGAGGTGGTAAATGTGGTCTAATATTTTTAATATTTTAAATCTATTTAGAAACGATGTAGCGAGCTGTTGCTTATGGTTACATAATCTGATCCCAATGGTTTGGGATCTGATGGTTTGGTTTGGGATAATCAATGGTTTGGGATAATCTGATCCCAATGGTTTGGCAGGCTTTTTATTCAGCAATCTGCATTAACGAAAAGTCAGCAAGGAAACCCTTATTCACGGCTGCATTTGTTATATACAATTTTATTTTTATTTTCAATATAAATTTTGTACAACAGAAAAACATTATTTTAAAAATAATAAAATAAAATATTTGAAAAACTTATTCATAATTAGGATAATGTTTTTACAATATTTTTTAGGAACGTGCGCACATAATTTTTTTCTAAAAAATTATATACTATAAAGATATGTAGAAATTAATTATCTGTGTCATCACGTCGGGGGTCACCAATATTGAATCTCCTAGATCCGGGCTGCCACAATCCGTTCTCTCCAGAAAAACACCAAGATGTAATATTCGTAATATACGTTGATATATTTATAATATTGTGCGCGTACAAATAAACTTGCATACAATTGATAACAAATTAAATTTAATTAATTATTAACTGAATGGAATATAGAATTTGATTTATATAATTAGATTAATTATTTAGCAACTTGCACCGTCAAAACTTAAAACACGAGAGAACTGGTTTAGATATTTTTTCAAGGAGGAAATAGAAACAGAACGCTTTTTGTAATTATAATTATTTTCGATAATAAAATTACAGTGTCATTGTCGACTGATTGAATCAGAGTGAGTTCGATATTGGTTCTCAACATTACATTATATAACATTAATGTAATCAAGATCATTTGCGTGTCGTAGCTACTATAAATTATCAAAAGTATTAGGTAGCACATTTTACTTAGCGTAATATGCCTTGCACCCGATATTTGAATCGTAAAATTGAATGTTACAGTATACTATACTCATACAAAAAATATTTTTATATCTAGTTTTCTTAAGTAAATTAAAAAACTGTTCTTTTGATGATTTTGAAAATTTGTAGTGTAAATGTATATAGTTAGTTCGTTGGTAAAAAAAAATTTTGTTAAAAAAATAATTTTTAATAGATAAATGTAACGAAAATCAATCATATTAAACATTAATTTAATAAGTGATGTTAAAATTACTGTCGGTTGAATACGGTTTGAAGAAAATATCAAGCAGTAATACAAATAAATACTTTTAAATTTATCGTTGGTAGCAAAAATTGTTAGAACGATAATTGTTTTATACGTCCCCAAAAAAAAATTATGTAGGGATTAACTTATGACACAGATAATTAATCTTTACAAAATCAATCAAGCGATCACTACTACTAGTGGAGGTAATATTAATTAGAACTGCTAAATATTATAGAAAACCTGTAAAAAATTAAATATATTTGCTTTTAAAAGTTTGAATAAAATTAAAGAGTAAAAATTAAAAAAATTTTATTTAAATTAATTTTTTTAAATTTAATTTTTCTTTCATCTTCATTTTAATTAACAAAAATCAATATGAAATTGAAAAATGCTCTTATTTGTATCGATTATTAAAATAGATCATTTCCCGCTATAAGTCAAAAAAATTGTCATCCAAATTGGATGAAAAGGCTACATTTGACCAAGAAAATGGCGGAGTATATTTTAGAGCTATTACACTGTCCAAATTCATGCTAAATTTTTTTATTTGACCAACATATTTGATCGTGTAATATACGCCTAAAGCAGGCTATTTTTTCAAATTAAAATAACAATACGTAAAATTACTATTTTACGCCATAAAGTGTAAATATTTCAGAAAACATACACAATAAGCCTATTTTCAAAAAAAACACATTTATTTACAGACATGTGTCTTGTGAAATTTTATTTTGAGAAAATTGTAAAAGCTTATAGCTTTCATATGCTATAGTTTACAGTAGAGTAATGCAGAGCAAAGACGTGTAGATCAGTGTAGTGTAAAGTTGAATATTCCAACTATTTCTTCAAATATCAACCAAAACATCAATCATGCATAGAATACTATTTATAGTTTCTGTAATATCAGCAGAGCTTAGTTTTATTTTTCCATTCGATCAAAATGTGAATAAAATTTGGGAAACAATGTTACAGCGGCAAACTTTTATTAGATAAATCTTAAACATATGACACATTACATTTACACTAACACTTTATGTTTCTTTATTAGGATTTTACATTTAATTTGAAATATATTATGTTTTAAGTTTAAAATCGATAACATTTTTTTTAAATAGAAAGCCAAATATATTTAGGAAACTTCTTCTTTTTTATTGCGAACAAGAATGAGAAAAAATGTGTTATCTTTTTTGGAACTGTCAGAATTCTTCCTAGGCGTTAACAATATGTATTCAAAAATGTATTAAGGCTGGTCGCCACCAATACTTTATTATAATTTTAAGGGTAGTTCGCCACAAATACTCCCCCCCCTAGTATCATCGAAGATGAGACGATATAGAAAATTAGTGTGCTGCAGCACGAAGGAAGCGAGTAGGGGTACGAGTGGTTCTGCCTGCTCGCGTAATTGTAGATGCAGGGTGGAATATATGTTGTTGAGGAATGGGGTCAAATCTAACCCTTTTAGTAGATACAGTTGCCTTAGCGTCGCGTTGTTGCGTTTCTGTGGAGGTAGAAGGAGAAGACTGGAATGTGTCCGAAGGAGTAGAATGGACATTATCTGTAGAAGACGAGGTTTCATCTGCGCGACTGAGATCAGTTCTCAAAGTAGCTGAGTTTTGAGTTACATCATCTTCAGATTGTTCCCTAAAGCAAGGTTTTAATCTGTCGATTGAAACTCGAATGTGTTGACCTTTACGGTCAATAACGAAATTTTTATCATCGCGACTGATGACTTTGAAAGGACCTTCGTATGGCGGTTGTAATGCTTTACGTACTAAGTCCGTACGTAAGAAGACATGCGAACAAGACTGGAGATTTTTGGAGATGAAAACTTTGGGAGAAGTGTGTCTTGACGCAATGGCAGGACGAAGGTGATCAAAATGTTGTTTCAATTGTGAAACAAAATCAGATTGAGGAGTGGAGTTAGAATTTTGGCTAAAAAATTCTCCAGGAAGACGTATGTTAGTACCGTAAACGAGCTCAGCCGATGAAGATTGGAAATCTTCACGGAAAGTGGTTCGTAAACCAAGTAGTATTGACGGTAAAATTCGTGTCCAGTCAGTTCTGTCGTAGGCCATTATCGCAGATTTTAGAGTTCGGTGCCAACGTTCGATTAGACCGTTACATTTCGGATTGTAACTTGTAGTACGTTTACGTTCGAAACCGACAAGTTTTGACAACTCGTTGAAGAGATTGGATTCAAATTGGGAGCCCTGATCAGTGACAATTACTGAAGGTACTCCAAAGCGAGAAATCTAATTTGAGTAGAGAGCTGATGCTACTGTTTCAGCTGTGATGTCCGAGATAGGAATGGCTTCAGGCCAGCGAGTATATCTGTCAATAATTGTGACACAATAGCGTTTGTCCTCAGAGGTAGGAAGTGGACCAATAATGTCCATATGAATCTCGGAAAATCTCTGAGAAGTTTGAGGATAATTACCTAATGGAGATTGAGTGTGGCGAGAAACTTTTGCCTTTTGGCAAGCCAGGCAGTTCTGAGCCATTTGTCGTACATCCTTTTTAATTGATGGCCAAATGACTTTTTCTGCAAGTAGTTTGGCAGAACTGTGGACTCCTGGGTGAGATAAATTGTGGAGACTATCGAAAACAGATTGACGAAATTGCTTTGGAATAAAAAGGGGGTGGATTACCAGTAGAGGTATCACATAAAATGGTTTTGGCACTAGAATTGCCAAACGATACTGGAAAGGATCGGAATTGAAGTGTGGGACTAGTGTCCACTAATTCCTTTAGTTCGTCATCGTTGAACTGAGCGTCAGCAATTTCATCGTAGTTAATGTTTTCTGGAATTGATATTTGCTCGACACGAGAAAGTGTGTCGGCGACTATATTATCGATTCCAGAAATGTGGCGAATATAAGTCGTGAATTGACTGATAAAATCTAGGTGGCGGAATTGGCGAGGACTAGCTTTGGCAGGGTTCTGCGACAAAGCGTAGACGAGTGGCTTATGATCGGTAAAGAGAGTGAAGATTCTACCTTCAAGGAGATACCGAAAATGTTTGATTGCAGAGTAAGCTGCAAGGAGTTCGCGATCATAAGCGCTGTATTTCTGTTGCGTTTCGTTGAGTCGCACAGAGAAGAAACTAAGAGGTGTCCAGCAATCGTCAATTTTTTGTTGAACAACGGCGCCAAGTGCCTTGTCGGAAGCGTCGACCATAACTGCAAGTTGAGCAGAGTGTGAGGGGTGAGAAAGAGTTGTTGCCTCACTGAGTTGCTGCTTGCAAAGATCGAAGGCTTGAATGGCGTCTTCGGACCATTGAATGACACGTTTGTCATTCTTTTTGGAACCTTTAAGGAAATCGTTAAGAATGGCTTGATTGCCACCAGCGTGAGGAATGAAACGTCGGTAGAAATTTATCATTCCAAGAAAACGGCGGAGCTGCATAACAGTTTCTGGTCGGTCGTAACGCGTAATAGCATCGACACGTTCAGAAGTTGGTTTGATTCCTGTTGAATCAATGGAATGTCCAAGAAAGTCAACGTTGGTTTTAGCAAAGTTGCATTTATCAACGTTGATAATGAGACCAGCGTCGGAAAGACGCTCGAAAACAGTCCTGAGATGTTTGAGGTGTTCCTCAAAGGTTTCAGAAGCAATAAGAAGGTCATCTATGTAGATGAAAACAAATTTAAGGTCTCGGAGAAGGGAGTGCATAAACCGTTGGAAAGATTGCGCGGCGTTTCGCAATCCAAAAGTCATTCGAACGAATTCGAAGAGTCCGAACGGAGTAGAAATTGCAGTTTTTGCAATATCGCGCTCATCAATGGGAATCAAGAGACGCGGTAGTGTCTTGCGCGCCATGTTTTGAAAGACACTACTAGTATATATACTGTGCACCGAATAGGTTTTAAAGGTTAAAATTTTCATTTCGAATAATTTGCATTTTTTCTACAACTGTATTCAAAGTTATCAATAAAAGTATATCTTATTTAACTATATGTTTCTCATTAGTAAAAAAAAGTCAGCATTCATGCTTTTTTCTGAAAGTTTATAAAATCAAAATTTTGCTTTCCCAAACTTTTAGTAAAATTAAAATGTTTTTACAAATTTTTATACCACGTTGGTAGCATTGATATGAATGTAGTAATATAGTATCATTTTGGCGAATTTTCAAAAACCAACCAAATGTACAGAATTGAAAAACACAAAATTATGCGAATTGAAATTTATTATCCCTCAATATTGGTAATATTTAACAACAGTTAAAAAACTTAAACACGAACCCAGATTAGTTTGCAAACATATAGTTGTTTTCGATAACAAATATATGTTTGTATCCAGAAAACCCATCAAATGTTTTATTAATATATTAAATGGAAGTTGGTAATTATAAAGATATTAGAAAAAAGAATATATTTAGAATATGCTTTCAGTAAAAAGACCTATTATTGATGTGTTAAGAAAACGATGTTGTGAAAACATGTATTTGGTCTATTATGTAAATTTGTTATCTGATAGAACCCAACAAATGTTATATCGATAGTAAATTTTAATTTTTATTTCATTTTATTTTAGAACGTTGGTAGTTATTTTGAAGTGATGAGATTAAAAAATAATTTAGTAGGCTTTAAAATTTTGTGTTTTTAAGCTTTATGAGATTTAAAGAAAAGAATTTGAGAAAATTTTTTATTATTTTGAGGGTTCCGTACTTTGAAAAAATAGAACATAACCCTTATGGTGAGGACTTGATTGTTTATTATCCATTATTCACAACGACTTTCTCACTGAAAATGAAAATATATGTATTTACGTATATTTATGTGGTAAGATAAGGCGAAAATGACAAATATGTGTTGGTTTCGAGATTGAGGTGATATATAACCGTAAAAACTGAAATTTTTTAAAACTTTCAGTCAATCATAGACTATAAAGTTTATGGAAGACACCAATGGTACTTGGCTGAACATAATCAAAAATTTTAAAAAAAATCGTTTAATTGCGAAACACTTAATTTCACATCTTTTTTCGCACAATGTTATTTTGTTTATTATTTATTTAGAGTAAATAACAATCGATTTAAGCTTTTATGCTATCCTCAAGAACTTTTATAAAATTGTTATGTTAATTTTTTAAAATTATTAGTCAAAGACTATAGTTTTTATGTGTGTGTTTCCGTTGTATGTAATAATTTTATTAATTTTCGGATGCATTGCTTTAGACTTATTTTCGAATATTTCTTTTACTTTTTCATGAGTTGTGCATGTCATGAGTTGAGACCTGTTTCCATAAAAACGATACTTTTATTTTTTAAAATATTGCACCTAGGTCCTAGATTGATAAAAAATCGAGAGTAAAGTTCTCTGTAGAAAACATTTTATATGGATAATAATAATTTGATTCTCCCATATTATATTATAACTTTACAAAAAACAGTCAAATCGTCGCAAAAACAACCAAAAGGCTGTAAAAAAGCCGCGCCATGTTTTTCTTTAGCTTGAAACTATCATTTTAACTATAACAAATTAAATTCTTGTATCTTATTCTTTACAAAAACTTCTCAAATCATACAGCACTAGTTATAAAATTTCTTAATGGCATTTTGTTTTCTAAACATCTAGCTATATTATATAATTTAAGTAATACTCTAGAACTACATATCATAATTCTAAAATATATAATAAATCTGCACATATATTAAAATTTATTTAAGCAGAGGAAATATAATTTATTTTTTTTCTATAAAAAACCGCTCACGTTCACTTACATATTTCTTGAACAAAAACCTTGGTGCGACCTTTTCTTAATATGACAATAAAGCCAACCGCATAGTGACTATGGTTGACTCATAATAAACATTATATTGAAATAACCATTGATTAAATAGCAATCTTAAATGAATATCAATGAATGTTAAAATTCAGTACGAAAAGAAATTTATTGATAATGTTATTTCATAGTCATCGTTATATTGTTATAGTTGCCATTTGCTAGATTTTCTTTTCTTGCTAGACAGCAAATCATGTCTTATATAAAATTAAGCATACCGTAATAATATAAAGGGAATTTCAAATAGATTACTATACTTCAGGAAAATTGTAGAAAATATGATACTGACTTAATTAATATAATTAGAAGTCCACTGTTGAATTCATCGGCTTTTCACAGTCGTCTGAAAATAGACCTTAGGAATGACATTATTAAATTAATTGAGAAAAGGTCGCACCAAGGTTTTTGTTCAAGAAATATGTAAGTGAAAGTGAGCGGTTTTTTATAGAAAAAAATAAATTATATTTCCTCTGCTTAAATAAATTTTAATATATGTGCAGATTTATTATATATTTTAGAATTATGATATGTAGTTCTAGAGTATTACTTAAATTATATAATATAGCTAGATGTTTAGAAAACAAAATGCCATTAAGAAATTTTATAACTAGTGCTGTATGATTTGAGAAGTTTTTGTAAAGAATAAGATACAAGAATTTAATTTGTTATAGTTAAAATGATAGTTTCAAGCTAAAGAAAAACATGGCGCGGCTTTTTTACAGCCTTTTGGTTGTTTTTGCGATTTGATGATATGCGCGGACGAGGTCAATAGTGGAGAAAATTTTGCATCCATGAAGTTGATGCGAAAAATCCTGAATATGTGGAATCGGATATTTATCAGGAGTAGAAACATTATTCAGAGCACGGTAGTCACCGCAAGGTCTCCACTCGCCGTTCTTCTTTTTAACGAGATGGAGAGTAGAAGCCCAAGGACTGTTAGAAGGTCGGCAAATTCCTTGGGATAACATGACGTCAAATTCCGTCGTTGCGATGGCCAGTTTGTCTGGAGCAAGTCGACGATACCTACATGAAATGGGAGGACCATGTGTTTCAATAACGTGAGTTACGTTATGTTTCACTGGTTTGGTAAGATCATTTTGGACGTTAAGTCCTTGAAATTTTTGAGAATATCGATAATTTCGATATTGACAGAATCGTTGATCAGTGTAAGAGAAGGTGCAGGAGAAGTGGAGATTTTAGCCAATGTGAATAAGGAGGTTAGTGGATCGACAAGACGTCGGTTTTTAATGTCCACTAAAAGGCCATATTTATTTAGAAAATCAGCTCCGAGAATAGGTATGGTAACATCGGCGACAACAAAGGTCTGACAGAACGCTCGTCTGAGACCAATGTTTAGATTAAGAGATCGTGTACCATACGTGCTAACTTTAGTTGCGTTAGCGGCGTAAAGGAAGAAGTCTGATTTTCTGTGAAGTTTTTCCTCCACAGTGGCGGGAATAACTGATACCTCGGCACCTGTATCAATTAGGAAGTTCTTACGCGAAGAAATGTCGAGGACCAGAAGACGGAGTTGAGAGTGACTGTCATCACACGCCGTCACATGTGAAGAGTCTATTCGTTTTTCTGAAGGAGAAATAGAGGCAGAGGAATCGGAGTGCTTGGAGAACTGTTTGCACTCTGGATCGCATTTGTTTGCATCTCCCTGGAAAATATGATGGTAGTAGCAGATACCATCATACATTTAAACTCGCGACCTGGACCGTGGTGGCGATGGAGAGCTACTCAAATTTCTGTTGTGATTATCGTTTCGATCCTTAGATCTACTCCGATAATTATGAGAAGATTGGGAGAAATTTGGCTGTTCGATGGCATGGAGGAGTTGCACGTTTCGTGCCTCCAGTTCTTTGAATTTTTCCTCAAGTGACATGATTTCACTTGAGGAAGAAGGAGGAAGAGAAGAAGCGGCAGGGTTAGTTACCGCATGGAGCTGAGATCCCCTTAGGGAAGTGAGGACATTGTTTGCTATCTCGGCTGTTTCTAGTAAACTAGTTTTGAGTACCGAAAGAGTAGCTCGAACAGTGGGTGGAAGTTTTTCCATCCAAATAAGTTTAAGAGTTTCCTCTTGAAAGGTATTTCGGGATACAGTAGTCATATCCCGTAAGAGCTGTGAGGGCTTTTTATCCTCAAGGTCCATACCACATAAAACCTTTTTATGCGGTTTGAAGTGCTGCTGGATAGGCGGGCTAGAAGAGCCTCTTTGAGCCTATCATAAGGAAAATCTTGGTCAGGCTTTACCAAGATATCACTGACTAATTTTGCCAGTGTGGGCGTGATCATACTAAGTAGATGACCATACTTAGTTTGTTGGTACTTGATGTTTCCCAACAAGAACTGACCTTCTAGGATAATGAACCAAAGGTCTGGTGTTTCAGACCAGAAAGGAGAGATTTCGATAGCTACTTGGTCACTTTGTGGCATATCTGCCGAAAAAGTAGCTGGAGACGAAAGGGAAGACGGAGCGGAAGTTAGAGGAGGTGGAGGATTTGAAGTAGGACCTCCATGGTTCAATCGTGCCAAAGCGGCATCGATCCGCTTGGCAACCAGTGCCTCAAGCTGGTCTTCAGTATATGAGAAAGTTTGGGGTCCGGAAGATTCAGCAGTATCCTCAGGTTCTGGTGGACTTGCTGAAACTGCTGGGAACACGAATGAGTGGCAGAAAAACCTAGTCATTACGGCAACTAGGGAGAAAAGTATTGCGGCGGATGATATTAAAACCCAGTGTTGTGTCGCAATAGTAATGGCGAATATTGCGATAACTAAAACCCCGAAACAAGAAAGAAGTTTCCCAAATATGTACATTTTTTATAAAGTATTGAAATTGAACAGTAAAAAAAAAAAAATTATCAAAAAAATATTATAATTAAATTTACTATATAAAGAAATAAGAAAAATTGTATTATAGTTTAAAAAATACTTGTACTCCGTATCCAATAGTTGAGTCGCTGGGTCACCAAATATAGCTTTCATATGCTATAGTTTACAGTAGAGTAATGCAGAGCAAAGACGTGTAGATCAGTGTAGTGTAAAGTTGAATATTCCAACTATTTCTTCATATATCAACCAAAACATCAATCATGCATAGAATACTATTTATAGTTTCTGTAATATCAGTAGAGCTTTGTTTTATTTTTCCATTCGATCAAAATGTGAATAAAATTTGGGAAACAATGTTACAGCGGCAAACTTTTATTAGATAAATCTTAAACATATGACACATTACATTTACACTAACACTTTATGTTTCTTTATTAGGATTTTACATTTAATTTGAAATATATTATGTTTTAAGTTTAAAATCGATAACATTTTTTTTAAATAGAAAGCCAAATATATTTAGGAAACTTCTTCTTTTTTATTGCGAACAAGAATGAGAAAAAATGTGTTATCTTTTTTGGAACTGTCAGAATTCTTCCTAGGCGTTAACAATATGTATTCAAAAATGTATTAAGGCTGGTCGCCACCAATACTTTATTATAATTTTAAGGGTAGTTCGCCACAAGCTTAGCTCTTTTTTGGTTTGTCACTAATTTAATACACAATTAAAATTAAATAAATTTGTTGTTAAAGAAATTTAGATAAAAATAACAAACAAAATATTACTTGAATTAAACGTTTTTTTAAAAAGTATTTTACAAAACGTAGCGGTAGCTATGTACACTTAGCAATACGATGGATCAAATATAACTGAAAAACAAAATGTTTAAATAAATTAATATAGAAATTTAAAAAAAAATTGGTTGCTATGGAATTTTAGGAAAATAAATATCAAAAGCAAAACTACTTGGATTAATCAATTTTCTCAAAAAAATATTTTACAATTTTGTGTAAACATATGTATTTTTATTTATGCAAATAATACAGAATCTTACTCGTAAAAAAAATCTTGTATGTAGTTCGGGCATAAAGTATCTTTTTTGCTTGAGAGTGTTGGTAAACGCCTCGAGCAACCATTTCACTCTCAAGCAGAAAAGATCTATTCTACGCCTTTAATACATAAATAGCTATTTGTATATTATTAATACATAAGAGCCGTGTTCGATTTGACTGAAACAACTGAAGCAACTGAAAAATTAAATGCAATTGTTGTTGTTTTTTCAGTTGTTTCAGTCAAATCGAACACACCTAAGGTTAAAGTTTACGATCAGTTTACCAAGCTTAAAATTGCACTTTTTCGCTCTAATGCGTAACTTTCGTTTACTAATTCCATTTCAAACAAAAATTTTTACAAAAATTAATAAATAATTTCACAATAATTTCTTGGCCTACTACTGCATAAATATGAATAAATAGAACACCCGGATAAGAAAAAGCCAAGGGACCAAACCTGGGCCAAGCCTGCGCCACAGTGTTTGAGGTTTGGGCTAGGCTTAACATTTTCAAACGGCCCAAGCTTGGGTCAAGTTTGGACTGATGATACCTGCCTTGGGTCAAGTCTGGTAAATTAAACTTGGGCCAGGCCTAACAAAGCAATTTTTTTCCAGACCTCCTTTAAATGTGTGGAACATGTGGAAATGTGTTGTGGAGAGAGTAACATTTATAAAAATAAAGATAAACATAATATGGCTTGCACATGTTAACAATACATTAGACTGGTGTAATAACGCGCGTAATATATTAAACTGAATTTTGGTTGAGTCCAGGCATTTACAACTGGCCCAGACTAAAACCAAAGTTAACTAGCCAAGGCTTGGCTCGCCAATACGGGCCCGAGATGGGTTCGTTGTTTAATGTTGGCAGATCCTACCCTGGTAATAGTATATTATACACCAAGGGAGAGAAGTGCATGTTTTTCTCCCGAGGTATGTGTAGAGCCCGAGGGTGGAGCCTGAGGGCTACATGACACTGAGGGAGCTGACATGCTCTCGCCCGAGGTGTATATACTATTTTTTGTATAATCACAATATAATTATGAATATTAATTAATTATGAATATTAATTTTTCTCATCTATAGTATGCGGTTTTTACATATATTTGTTTGAATTTTTCCATGAAAACTATCATTTCTTTATTACCATGGTTTATTATATTTATACCATAGGGAGAAAAAGATGCAACGAATTGAACTCGAAGGAATTCGATTCGTGAATAAAACATTGTATGGATTCTCGGCAATCCTCGACCAAAAGTTATACGCTCAATCAGTCAATCGTGCGTTAAATAACGATTTTTTCACCCAAATTTTGTCTATTAATCATATAGTATTAATTTTTTACAAACGTTTGTTTTTCACAGTATGGGACCATTAAAAGTGGGGGTCACAACTTTTGGGTTATAAAATAATTTTCTTAAAATTATCGATTATTTTTTCCTATTTTAAGCGTTTTTCCTAGACTTTTTGGTCATTTAAATTACAGTTTAAGTTCCTAAGCAACAAAAAAAATAAAAACAATATAGAATGACTTTGCAATTTTAACAAAACACAACAATACCCCCTTTTCCCGATTTAATTCATTTGATAAGTTTTTGATATTTATTTATCGTGATTAAAATAATTCAATCGTGCAATAGTTATATAGAAAAGTTTTCTTTGTTGTTAGTTTGGAAACTTTTTTATGTTACCTGCATTTTTTTATTTATAGTTTAGCATTTAATATTTCGACCTTCCTCTATATTCAGGTTTTTGAGGTTGTCGCTTAGTGCAATTATCATAGGTTAGTTTATTTATATTATGAGTAATGGATAAAGTTGAAGGATGTCAGGCGGGAATTCGGAATGTTATAGTAGTTGTATAAAATTGTACAGGAAAGAGTTAAAGTTACTGGAAAGACTAATATATGGTGAACGATTAAATAAATTGAATGACATAATTTGTTATTTTGTGCATACGATTGTAACATAATGGTTGTTCGATTCAATGAGCTGCATTATTTCAATATGTGAATAAACTGTAGTATAAGGACCCAAGTAACAATTCTACACCGAAGTAATAAAATTACCATAGAATATTTACTTTTAGGTGTAAACAAAGTAATTTTATAACTTACACTAAAAAGTAATTTATTGACCTTATAAATCTAGTAATTTTCTTCCCGCATTGCAACTGAAAGTTTAAAACACACCTTAAAATTAATGAAAAGTTATTTACGAGAAATTACGAGCCATTCTTGTTTGTTCAAACCATCGAAATGTTGTATTCGATTAAACGAACAAGTGTATCCTATACTTTTAGGTGTAAACAAAGTAATTTGATAACTTACACTAAAAAGTAATTTATGGACCTTATAAATCTAGTAATTCTCTTCCCGCATTGCAACTGAATACAACTAAAATTTACTGAAGTTATTAACGAGAAATTAGGAGGCTTTTTTTTTTGTTCAAAACAATAAAATTTTGAGTTCGGCTAAGGCAGGAATATTTATATATTTATATATTTATATATTTATATATTTATATATATATTCATTCGTGTAATTTTGTAAATTGTGGAAGGAGCATGTTAAAATAAATTACAAAAAGCAAAAGTGAAAATGTGAAAAGTGAGATTAAGAAATTATTTAATTAAAACAGGTACGCAAAGTTAGTAAAAAAGGTAGGTATTGAAAAATCTTTTCTTTTTCTGTGATTGTTAATTTTTTTCGTCAAAGAAAACAGATTGCGGTTTCGTTTTTTCAAAAGAATTCCCACTTGTTTTAATTGTTAAACTTCACGAATGTTTTATATTAATTTTCCATTCAAATGGAAATTTATATTTTTAATACACTATTTTTGAAGATTTTTACTCAAATTTTCTTTTAACTGAAGAACAATAAATTTTTAACCCAATAATTTTTCTTAAGAGACTTCGAGATTCTTTAACTAATATTTTATCATATTTTTTTATAGATGCAAAAACTTTCTCGTTTTGGTGGTAAAAACCATAACGCAACCAGAAGAAATATTTGCAACTATCTATTTGTTGATTTCTTTCTACAGAAATATTCATGGTCTGGAACAACCATAAAACTAAATTTGTCAAGTAATAAACAAACATTCAATTAGTTTTGTCTCAACTTTGAGCAATTTTCATGCCAGTTATACGGACCATGATGGTTCAAATTTTTTTTCAAAGAGTATTTAAAACATGCGTCTGATCGTATAAAGAGGTATACAGTTTAATTTGATTTGATTATTTGAATATAAATATTTATTTTCATGCCAGCTCTAAAGAAAAAATAAAAACTTAATAATTATAAACTGATTCCTTTTAACTTAATAACTTTAAAATGAAATTGTGAAATGAAATAAAATGAAATTTAAAATGAACCTAATAACTAAAATTATAAAAATAAAAAAGTCAGACAAGTGCGAATAAAATTCGCTCGTCAAGGGTTCCGTGAATGTAAAGAAAACAATATCAAAATAATTTACATAAAGTTGTGTTGTAAAGGGTTTATATTGCCAGAACATAGACACATAAAAACTAAATGGTTCATCGTAAATATCAATAGTTAATGTCAATCTCATCTAAATTGATCGAAATGATATAAAAAATATTATTTTAGGTTAAATGATATCCATAGCTATGTATGGTAGTTAAGGAACGACTCAATTCTGTTAAACAACGACGAAATTTAGGGGTGGAGTGGTGTTAACGCATTAAAAAATAGGACTTTTTTGACAATAATTCAAAAACTGTGCATCGCAAGATTCTAAAATAATTGTAATGTTTCTTAATTTTGGTGTTCTTTCAAATGACACTCATGCGACCCAAAAAACATTTTTTTCACGATTCTCCACTCCTATCCCCTAAACACGTAGAATTAAAACTACTTGAGGCTACGCTATATTTTTCGTTAAGGGTTTATCAAATTTCCTATCTCTATGAATTTTTTCAAATTTTTCTGTCAATCAACGAAGAAACGTATAGGGGGGGGGGGACTAACTTTTTGTTGCACTTTTTTGAGAATAATTCAAAAACGGTGCATCGCAAAATTCTAAAAAAACTGAATTGTAAAAACAACTGAAAAAACAATTTTTCACCCTTCCCCCCTCCCATCCCCTAAACACATAGAAATAAAATCACTTGAAGCTTCGCTATATTTTTCGTGTTCCATAGAATTATAGGCTCATCGCTTTACTAAAATGTTCAGTTCTTTCTATAGCAACAATTTTTAGTTCTTTCTATAGCAACAATTTTTTTGTGTTAGATTACATAAGTTCGACATTTAGGTCGGTGCTTGAAAAACAACGTATAATTTTAACAATATTTAAAATTAACAAAAGATCAATGTTTGACTTAAACAATAGCATATTAAACAAATATTAACCCTAAAATAATTGCAGGTTATCGAACTTACCATTCAATTAAAACTCAACATTTTCTAAAGTTATACAAGAAATTTATTAAACCAGTAATTATGAATGGATTACAAACGTGGATCTTAACACAAACTAACAAATCACATCAATCTGATTTGAACCTTGAGAATTTACGTCACCTTTTGGGCCCACTTATGGCATACAATACAATACAATATACAATAGATAGTAAAGGACCGTGATAATTTTGAAATGAAGTCTTCTTTTTTTTGGATAACTGGTTATATTCACTCTAAAAGAGTTGCAAAATTAAGAATTGCTCTAAGAATCAGTATAAAGGATGACATGACTAAATATGTACACGCCAGTCCCACTCGATATTGCTATTCGGGCTAAAAAAGCTTTATTTCATCTTACCATTCCTACCCTTTTAAAACGATTAATAAATATGATACACGGGGGGACGGTTTGAATTTTGAACATTTTTGATCATAACTCAAAAACTGTGCACCGCAAAATTCTAAAAAAAATTGCAATGATTTTTAAATTAGGTGCTCTTTCAAATGACACTTCCTTCGCTTGGGCCAAAAAAGTTTTTTTTTACCCTCTCTACCCCGGTGCCCTAAACACACAGAAATATAATTATTTGAGACTTCGGTATAATTTTCATACAAAATTTACCAAATTTCCTAGCTCTGTGAATTTTTTCAAATTTTTCTGTCAATCAGTGTCGAAACGTAGGGGGGGGGAACGGTTTGAATTTTGCACTTTTTTGTTCATAACTCAAAAACTGTGCACCGCAAAATTATAAAAAAAATTGCAACGAATTTTAAATTAAGTGCTCTTAAATGACACCCCACTCGCTTGGGTCAAAAAAGTTTTTTTTTTACCCTCTTTACCCCGGTCCCCTAAACATACAGAAATATAATTATTTGAGACTTCGCTATAATTTTCATACAAAATTTACCAAATTGCCTAGCTCTGTAAATTTTTTCAAATTTTTCTGTCAATCAGTGTCGAAACGTAGGGGGGGGGGAACGGTTTGAATTTTGCACTTTTTTGTCCATAACTCAAAAACTGTGCACCGAAAAATTCTAAAAAAAACTGCAACGGATTCTAAATTAAGTGTTCTTTCAAATGACACCCCACTCGCTTGGGTCAAAAAAGTTTTTTTTTTACCCTCTTTACCCCGGTCCCCTAAACACACAGAAATATAATTATTTGAGACTTCGCTATAATTTTCATACAAAATTTACCAATTTTCCTAACTCTGTGAATTTTTCCAAATTTTTCTGTCAATCAGAGTGTCGAAACGTAGGGGGGGGGGGGACGGTTTGAATTTTGCACTTTTTTGTCCATAACTCAAAAACTGTGCACCGCAAAATTATAAAAAAAACTGCAACAAATTTTAAATTAGGTGCTCTTTCAAATGACACCCCACTCGAAATATAATTATTTGAGACTTCGGTATAATTTTCATACAAAATTTACCAAATTTCCTAACTCTGTGAATTTTTCCAAATTTTTCTGTCAATCAGCGTCGAAACGAAGGGGGGGGCGGTTTGTTTTTGACAATAACTCAAAAACTGTGCATTGCAAAATTCTAAAAAAAAATGCAATGATTTCTCCAATTAGGTGCTCTTTCAAATGACACCCCACTTGACCACATTTTAAATAGTGTTTTTACCCCTCCTCATTTCCACCCCCTTAATAAATCTAATTATGAGAAAAAGACACTTTTATATATTTTTTATTAAAACTGTACTAATTTTTCTATCATTTCAAATACATTTGAAAATTTTCGATCAGTTAGGTTCGGAGCTAATCGAGTTAAGAAAACACGAAAAAAACGTCATTATTCAGAATTATACAAAAAATAGTGAAGTGTAAAATTCCAAGATAAATTTTTAAGGAATACTGTAATGAAGCCCTCTCATATGATACCCTACTTGAATCTATAAAAAAATCTATTTTCTCAAAGGTCTCACATCGAACCCCTGTAAACCAAACGAAAACCACTTTAGTTTTATTTGTATCCGTCATTTCATGTGAGTAGATTAGCTTTATATGCACCTCAAATTTCAAGTCCATAGCATTTATAGTTTACGAAATAATCGATATAATGTGAAAAACTCGTTTTACTCTCACCAATAGTGTTCCGTATAAAAAACGGAACCCTAAAAATAATATAAAAATATAAATTAATACTTAACTTATTTTTATAATAATAAAAATTTTAGTACTAATAAAAAATAAAACTGAAAATCAAAAATCTTTTATTTAGAAATTTAAATTGAGAAATAAAATTAAGGCAAAAATACGGTGGGCAAAAGACGGTAATAATACGGTAAAATGATTACTTCTTGGTGATTCTGAGATATAATTATAACGTCAAAATCACCAAAAACAGACGTGTGTTAAACGTAATTAATTTACCACAGTCATAAAATTACGTCATACTGACGTTTTATACACCTAGATTACACCAAAAAGTGAAAATACACTGTAGTGTGAACACCGTTATATCACGTTGTTAACACCATAAATACGGTAAAAAATTGCTTCTTAGTAATTCTTAGACGTAATTATAACGTCAATATTACCAAAATCAGACGTGTGTTAAACGTATTTGATTTACCAAAGTCATAGAACCCGGGTGCATTGACGTATATGACGACGTGCTACTGACGTTATATACACCTAGATTACGCCAAGCACTGAAAATACACTGTAGTATGAACACCGTTATATAACGGTGTATGCACCATAAATTGCTACTTGGGGATGTTGGGTATGTTATTGATTAAAAACAGACAAACGTAATGTTTTATTGTTATTTTTTTCAAATACTTTTTCAACTTGCGATAAACTTACTTAAGGTCGATATTTTTTAGCAAGGTCTGGTCTTTTCTAATATTGTTTTGTTGTCTTACTTGTTTAAGAATAGTTTTTATCCACGATTTATAAAGAATATATACTTTCCATGCGTATACATTTTATTATAATTGTATTCATTCCACTTTATTTATTAAATTTCACTTTATTTATTTCATTCCACTTTATTTATTAAATATTCCCCTAACAAATTAAAAACTTGTTTTGTTGGTATAGTAATATAAACAAGTTAAAACAAGAACAATACATATATAAAATCTAAAGTAAACAAACATATTTTGTTTTATTTTTCATTTCATGCATTTATTTCAATATAGCGCTTTAAACTTTTACAGGAAAACTGGAAATTATTTGAAATATTTTGAAGTCGTGGATAAAATAGCATCTTGTATTCGCTTAGGATGAAGGCAATTCTTCACTCGGATGATTCCCTCCGCTCGCTACGCTCGTTCCGGGAAACTTCATCCTCGTGAAGAATTGCCTTCATTCTAAGCTCATACAAGAATATACTATTCTTTTTATTAAAAGTGTGTCGTAATATATATATGAAAATCCATTTCCGCACGCTTATTTTTACTTACCGCACACTTTTTGAAATAATCAATTTACATGTCATGGATAGTGTGATGTAATTTATAATTTACTGTGATAGGAGTAGAAAGACGTAATTTACAACTCTCCTTCTAGATTCGACCACTTATTTATAAGCAATTTTTTCTTATTTATTAGCAAACAATTTTCTTTCATCGTATCTCCACCAGTTTTCTTTTAATAGGTATTCTGGTCTTCAACGGTTCTGGTTTATTTGCCGTGAAAATGTACATAACTTGTTCTTCATTTTAAAGCGTATTGAGCAGATCAGTAAGGCGATTACATTCATCTTATAGCGTGTCAACTCGAGATATACTTGATATACACAATTTCTCGTTGAAAGCCATTTGTTACGAATTTGAAATGTTCAACAATGTTATTTATATACGAACTGATTCAAATAACAATAAAAGTCCTCCTAATAACAGTAAAAGAATCTCCTAATTCAATCGTTGAAATTTACAAATTATTTTAGTAACAACAAAAAAAAACTTGTCCTAAAAAGGTTAAATTTATTCCACCATTCATATAAATATTAGCTCGCACTTCAATGGTTGTAATTTCTTCACCTTTAACCTCTTGGAGTTTACTCAGGGAAACACAGACATTTGTCTTATCCTTATTCAGCTTTCAGAACATATCTTAAGCTTCTTAAATAATTCGATGTCATTAGGAAGCATTTTGAAATCAATCAACTAAATTTAACATTTTTTTGTCTCACTCATCATAATATAAAAAAAAACAAAAAACAATTTATTCTGTTTGTCGATCTTAAATGTTGAATCATCAAGTTAAAAATTGTCAGCTAATCCAAATAAGCATTATACCAAATGATATCATTCCACACAATCAACCTAAAATTCTTAACATTCAATGGGAATCATGAAAACGATTTTTGTATTTAAATGGATTATTTTTCTAACAAAAAATAAAGTTTTTCTTATGAGTTTGAAGAAACTTTTATTTTATTAAAATGAAAATCTTATTTTTTCGAATTTCTTTCCTTTCTTTTCAATAGTTGAAATTGACATGTTTCTGTAATCCACATTAATTATAATAAGCGAGGAAAAAATGATGTATCAACAATAGAGAATTTGGTTGGGTATCGTTTGAGTTTGAGTTTGTGCTTCTAAGTTTTTTTTACTTTCACATGTTTTCTGACAACTAAAGTGAAAGTAAACTACCGATGTTGTTTTTGTTTGTTTTATGTCAATTTTTAATTTTTAAGATGTATGTACGTACAATTAGAGAAATGTATATTTCGCCCAGGAATGTGCATGTCAAAACAGATTTGCTTAAGTCCTTGCTAGCTGATCATAATTCTCTTAATTATTCTAATGAATTCATAAATTATAAGTCATTTGGAGATTGTCACACAAACCTGACAACAAAGTTTTCGTGTTGTCGTAAACTGCAAAGAATTATTATTTTATCCAATAAATGTTGTGTTGTGAATTTAACGACTAATTTTATAATAAAAAAGACATTTTACTGCCTCTAATAATCGTAACAATAAATACGTTGATACAAACCAAACATAAAAATGGGGCTGTGAAAATTTTTCAAAAGAATTTATGTCCCAGATGAAATCACATAAAATATTGTATTCTTCTTTTTAAAATGAAGTCATAAATTGTCGAAATCCTTAATTGGGTGTAAATATTTTGTTTGTTGCTATCTTTTGAAAATAAAAAATATATCCCACTAGCAACATGTGTAAGGAATCTGATCCGAAACGGCGCCGGCTTTCTCTATCATTGATAAGGTCCGAATCGGGCACCCTGATTACGTTGTCTTAATACTTTGAAAAAAAAAAAAAAAACCAACCAAAATCAAATTACAAGACAAATGGATATAACTCTAGTGAATTTCAACCAAAAGAAATTTATCGAACGAAATAGGGCTCAGATCATGAACAAATGTGCTATACTATACCCTGATTATAATTTTGCTTGATAAGCTTTAATATTGGTTTGCGATTTTTGTTTGTGATTCAAAGTTGGATCTTGAGTTAACGATGCTTTTTGATTTTTTTTAAAGTATAACCGCTAACCCTCTGCAATTGGATGGTTTTTATGTAGGTTGTGCTGAGGGAATGTTTTAATGGTTCGCGTTGATATTCATGTCTTTCAATGGATTGATGTTGAACTTAATTCGATTAGACTTTTAATGTTTCACATTGGTTGGTTTGATTTTGTGTTGTAAATAACAGATGGTAATCGAATGGGTTTGCTGCTTCTCGCATTATTCATGAGAGTATTATCATTATTGTTTTATGTAAAATCGAGCAAACATTTGTACATGCCTGTCGTCGTACCAGTTTTCGCGATAAATCACCGTGTTGAAATTTTCTTAAATAGTGTTGATGACATTTCGGTGTGCGTTAGATGTTGAAATTTGTTGTTCTGCCTTCTCTTTTTTTAGTCGCATAGCAGTGTATGGTGATTGCATTTCTTTTGTTTCCTAATTTTTAATTAAATCAAGCTTATTTCATTCTGCAAATAGTTTCTTTCCATTAGAGAACGGTTTCTTTTGGTTATGTTGTTCCTAATATTCCTTCTTCTTGTTCTCTGAGTTAGATTAACTAGATATGATTATAGATAAGTTTCTGCTGTTTCACTCATTTCTATTTTGACATGATATGCTGGATGTAACTGTTAGATCGGCGAAGTGCCAGTTTTTTATTTGCATACTATTGCAATCCAAAATTTATGACAGCATTTTCTCATTCTATGTATCCTTGTGTCATGTCATTACAAAGGTGGAAACTTTTATGCTACTATTTTTTAAAATGAAACATGAATTTATTTAAAATTATTTATGAAAACGAGTGTCATTCATATGACTACCACGGTTTTTCAAATATGCATCCATAACTTAAAATTTTCGATGGTTTACAATGACGACGGTGATTTGGCATCTCGTTGAAAGCAAAGCCATGACTTTGAATCAACGTAAAATCGAATGCGCTTCGTGTAATTCTATAGCTTTCGCCTTTCATCATTAAACCTTGTCCATGCATTCATTTGTAACCATTCCTTCTGTTATCCAAATAATCTCAAAAATAACATATCGATAACCCTAAATTTTCAATATTATAAAACGATTTTTTTATATATATTATAGTAAACATTTAACTGTTATCTCTTTTATCCTTTTATACAATAACGCATATTTTTATATAACAATTGGAACAATAATTTAAAGAAACGTTTATTGTGCTTTTGTGTTAGAAAAATATAAATATGAATATCGATATAAAAATTCATAGTAAATGGATACCGATAAAAACATTCTAAATGGCATTTTGTATTGATCTGACCCACATTAAATTTATTCGCTATATGATCTAAGAAAAATGTCATCATGTGTATGGATAAGTTGCGTTAAAGAAACAAAGTCAGTCAATGGTATATCCATTTAGCTTAATATCGTAGTGTTCGGTCGTGCAAAATAATAAAAATATCACGATAGTTTACGTCAAACTTTTTTTTCTGCTTACTTCACTGCGTTGAATACTACGTCAAACTGGACCGAACTACACTTGTGTTTTTGTTTTTTCTGAAGATGGTTTATTTCTTTAATATTCTATATATTTTTCCAAACTTTACTTTACATACTCAAAACTATCACCTTTTATTCCTTCAGTTTGTTGTGCATTAAATTCACCACTATTAGGTTTTCCACCTTCGTGTAATGAGACAGCTAATACCAAACGAAATTTATTCCCCAATTCCATGGTATATAGCCACGACTTAATATCCAGCATTAAATACATTTTAAATGATTTTTCCCTTCCGGATCCATATCTTTTATATTAAAAGTATCTTCATATAATTTTCCTTCCATTTTTGTTTATTGAGGTGATAAAAAATATATCATATATGTATCTTGAATAAAATAATATTGTTTACTTTTAATTATCTCTTAATATATTTTTTATGACCACAAAATTACATAAACTTCCGGAAAGTTTATCTATTCGATTTAAATTTACATAATGTACCGGTCATACAATTTGATCGAATTTATAGCTAGAGTTTTCTATCTTTGTTTCTTTTTTATATACCTTTATATACCACTTTTACGCACAATACAATAATTCCATATGATTTCAAAATTATCTACAAGAAAAAAACGATCCATAACACGAAATCAAACAAATAAATATTGAACAACCGTAATTCAATATGACGAAAGCTGATACATTCATAATATCAAGTTTTTATTATTGATACAAGTAAAAAAAATGAATGTGTGATGCAACGAATCAAACAACTTACAATTGCATGAGCATACAACAATTTTTATGAATAAAATGTTATAGCTCACACAAAAATGTTTTAATTACTGTATGACAAAATGTCTATAAATTTGTTGGATGACTTATTGAACTTGTTGTTTTGTGTTTGATGTTGTTTCCCAATATAAACTAAGAGTTGAAATAAGACCGGTCGATGAACAGCGTGGTTTAAGTGCATCAAAACTCACAATGATGTGCAAATTAATACAGCCTGAGTAATACTTTTTCACATCCACCGCTGAAACATTAACTGGACAACAAAAAAATTAAATAAAACTAAATGTAATCGTTTCCTTGTAAACATAAAATTATGAAAAAATTTTGTGTGTAGTTTTTGTTACTAATTTTCTTTATATGACTTCATTGTTGCTGCTTTTTTGTTTCAAAGAAGACATTTTTTTTTTTTTAATAAAAATCAATAAAATATCAAATAAAAAAGATTAAACAAAAACTTTAATATTCCACATTAATGACAAAAAGTAATCCTTGACAAAACAAAAGAAAAACATATAAACACAAAGGAAAACAAAACCTCTCTTATTCCAAGATTTTTTTTGACAATATATTCGAAAATTTTCTTTTTTTATTTCTTTTTTATTTCTTTTTGTCTTTTTGTATTGTAATATATTTTGGAATATATTAATGACCATACGACCATACCATACGTGACTCGAAATTTATTAAGATAAATAAGACATTGTGGGCGGGTTGAAATTTATTTGTGTGGTTTCTTAACTTTTCTTTGTGCTTAAATGAGCTTCGATCGTTCTCTAAATTTAAAGTTTATTAAAACATTTCCGAACTACAAATCTTTGCTACATGAAATATATTTTTACCTGATGATGGATATTCATTAAACGTAACCGAGATAACAACTTTAAACTGTTCGATGGAGATAAAACTCGGTAAAAATGACGCAAAATAATAAAAATTACAAAAGTTTTTGCGAAAAAGTTCTAAACATGCACCCGAAAATAGTGAAAACAAAAATTTAGAACTACCTTTCTAGATATTTGTGCTGACTTGCAACCACACAAGAGAACAATTGTATGTCGTATTTTTCATATGCTATGTCAAAATATGATCAACTATGATTGTTTTGCGAAAATGTTTTTCCTATAACGCCTACTTCCCCTGCCCTCAAATAAAAATAAAATTTGAATGTGCGTTCCAACATTGTGTGGTTTGAAGAATTTTTATACTCTCACTTTTAGAAAAAATAAATAATATCTTCTACATTTTAGAAAATGTCAAAAAAAATTAAAATTGAAAAATTTTCAACAAGAATTTTACATTAATTGCTTTGTATGGAACATGGAGAAAAATTGACAAGTAAGAGAACCATAATTTGTTTATTCTTTGAGAGAAATTACTTTTTCTTATTTAATAAACCGAAACAAATTCCATTGCATATTAAAAATTTTCTTTAAAGTTAAAAGAACAAATATTCACATCACTACAACCAAAAGAAAAAGAATTCCAATCCATGAAAAACTAAAACAAAAAATAATAAATTTTCCTTTGAGAATAATTAGATGTTAAAAATAAAATGAAAACTTTTTTCCAAGTTAAGAACCATTAACAAAAAAAAAAAACACAAACTGTTGTATGGTTCCAAAATAATCGAATAATTTTATCCAACTTCATACAAAAGAATATTAGAAAATAATAAATATCTCAAAGCGATTGCGCGCTTTTAAATTCGAAAAATAAATTCGAAGATTCCCTTTTTTATATATTTATTTCAACTTATTTTTTTACTCTTATCTAACAGAAAGTTAAAATATTTTGTATATCATTTAAACGTGATTCGTTGTCTTGAGTGCAAGGTATTTCCCGGTTTAAAATACACATAAAAAAACAAAGGAAAGTTAAGCTATTTTAAAAGTTTAAAAGTTTTTTGTTGTAAATTTGTTGTTTTTTAACTTCTCTGTGCTGTGTATGTTCGTTTTTGGATATTGAAGTGTAAAAGTTCGGTTGAAAGTTTTAATTGTTAATAACGTGAGAGTTTCTATTGTTTGTGATTCAGTTAATTCTTTGAATTTTTCAACGATTTTTCTGTAAGTAGGGTTTATTAGCTGAAGTGTTGGAAAAATGCATTTTGTTAGAGATAAGAAAAAAATGATTTTTGAATTCATTTTATGATAGTGCTTATTGCTTATAACAGTTTTGATAGAGTTTAAATTTCGAGGGTCTTCTTTCTTTATTTTTTCAATTATTATTTACTACAATTCAAACTACATAAAATTCCAAATGAATGGTTTCATTTAGTGAGCAAAATTATTATGTTCTAAAATATTAAATGAAATACAAAGGAATAATAATAAAGGAAATGTAAAGGAAAGCACTCATTTTGCTTATGAAAGCCCAAAATTTATGTAACATCAATTACTAACGACAACGGAAATATTTTTTCAAATTCCTTTAACTGGTTTAGCTAGATTATTTAAATATGCTGGGAATTGCTGTTGTCGACTTTTTGTCTTCATTATCAATTATTCATTCCATCCCATGAGTATTTTAAGATGAAATTAATAATTTTATTAAAGGCAAGTAATGAAAATATTAAAGGGGTTATGTGTTGAATATTGTTAAATCTTTGCATTTATTGTTCAAAACTTTAACTTCTTGTGACGTACGAGGTTTCCTTAATATTCAAACTATTTCAATAGTTGCATTGTTTTAAAAACTGTTTGATACTGCAAGATAACACATGTATTGATTTGTATAAGTTCGACCGATAAAAAACTTTTTGTGTATTGGATTGGAACTAATATACCACAAACACCAATTAAGATTAATAAGAGAGAAAAAAAAACTATCCAGCTTGACCTCGTATTAACTATATATAATTCAGTCAATGGAACACAAACTATTGTAAATAAAACATACGAACTTTATGTTTATGCCAAATTACTATTGGAATGAAAAAATATTTAAATTTTTAAGCTGCGTCCAATTATGGTCAACGTTTTGTTTCTATCTCGCGACAAACAAAAACACAAAATTGCAGCTTTGATAGTTAAACTTGTTCCAAAATTTGATAGATAAGTGCGTAAAATAAATTGGAGAGATATTGGTAGTGTTCGATCGTGCAGAATTATAAAAAAATCACCATATTTTACGTCAATCTTTTTTTCTCTAAACTACACTATGTTGAATATTACGTCAAACCTAACCGAACAGCTAGAAGAAAATAATAATAAATTATTTTGGTTTTATACGTCAAACTTTATTAACGCGATTTTTATACAACATTTAATAGTCCCTGGGCCCATGCCGATTTCATGTGATGATTACCACATATTTTATACTTCGTGAGGCGCCTATTCTTGACGAGCTCGAGAACCTTTGTTCTGCGATTTTTCTCAAATCGGTAACTTTTTCGTTCGGCAAGCTCCAAAAAATACCGATTGCCCGCGATCTTGTAAATTTGCTACCACATTTTTGTTTTAACTGTGGTGGTTGGAAAATTGTTTTAGAACACAAGGGTAAGCTTGTTCGACCAAAATATATCTGCTATTGTCGAGTCCGATAACTGACATTTTGGTATGTTTTGGTTGTCGGACTAGACAATAGCAGACAAATTTTTGTCGGACCTCAACCCCCATAGCTAAAAAAAACAATAATTTACAAGATCGCGGGCAATCGGCATTTTTCGGAGCTTGCCGAACGAAAAAGCGGCCGAATCGAGAAAATGGAAGAACAAAAGTTTTCGCACTCGTCAAGGGCAGGTGCCTCACGAAGTATAAAATATGTGGTAATCATCACATGAAATTGGCGTGGGCCCAGGTAATATAACTCTATTTTCTCCGTACAATTAAATTTGTTTTCTTTTAACTTTAAGATAATAGGTTAAAAATTAGTTAATATTTCATTATGAAGCTTAATATTACAGATAACTTAACTTTAGAATTAGAATACTTAATTTAATGACTTTCAAAAAACTTTGACATTTTAAACGCGTAAAAAGTTTTTTTCATGACAAATGAGTACTTTAGTACTATGCAACTGACAGATAATTCATGAATTTGTTATCACGTTTGCTCGACCGAACACAAAGTATCTATAACATTTTTTTAATCCTCCTTTTACAATCCATGTCTACTAGTGTAGAAAGTCAAACTGTCGAGAACTGTTTGCGCTGTCATACTGACAAAACACAGAAGAAATTTTTGTTTAAAGAGCTTATAAATGAAATGGATCAACGAAACCAATTTTCTCGAGTGGTTTCAATCCAAAATGCTTTAATATCTGCCAAAAACATCACAACCAATATTGAAGAAAACATTTAACCTATGTTTTCGTTTTAAATTATTTAATTGTTTTTAATTTATAATTTAATAAAACTGGGTGGGTGGGTGTAAATAAAAACAAATCAAAATGGAGAAAACAAAAATTGAATATGACATATCAGCGATCGCCATTTTTTATGCCTCTTTTCATACAATTTTAAAGTTATATTCTCTAAGGGTCTTTCAGATCGAATTAATTTAAAAGTTTCCAAAAATCGATGTTAAAATTGTGTTTTTCATAATTATCTGTATTTTGTACATGTTCAAAAATATGGTTTTGCATCAAAACATGTGGAAATTTACAATAACATATCTAGAAATTGAATACCCAAGTTCTGTATCACAGGCGGAATAAATGTTGTTCCGAATCTCACTACAAAATGTCAAAACACTTTTGTTTGAAATATTTTTTATGCAGTAACTATTTATTATTAAATAATTTTAATTGAAATAAATCGTATTTACATGTTTGTAAATATTTAATAGTTATTTACATATCGAGGGCAGAAAGAAGAAGATAGTGCCACGGTTCATATTTTATTAAGCAAAGGACGTAATCTTCCTTTCATCCTGAGTGTATGTACAATTGTCAAATAAATCAGTTTTTGAATTTTATAAACTCGCTAAACATTTTGAAGATTCGAAAACAAACTAAACATGCCATGATTTTTACTATAAACTTCATACACTGAATAATTCATTTCTATATATCAGTACCTCGGAGGTAAACTGCACTATGTTCTATGTAATTTACTAGTAACATAGTGCAGTATATTCATTCTAAAACAAGGACAGAAAGAATAGAATATCGATCACGTGACCGAAGAATATTCCAAACGGCATGTATTTAAAGAACATAACTGGAATATACGGATTGCATTTTTTACAGCATCGCATTTTTCTTTAGTTCTTTAGAAAAATTTGTGCAAATGCATTGCAACAATGAAATTATAGTTTATCATGGTAATTATTTGTATTCAATCTTACAAAATATTAATATTTTTATTTTGTCATTATAGTAAATGAAAAATTTATAAATTTAATAAGCTAATAATTTAACTATTACTGAACATATTTTATATTTAATTTTATTGTGAATGATAATTTTTTAACTACTAGCTTGAGAAATCGTCATTATATTTTACTCAATTGCTCCAATGAGAAGTAATCTTTCTCACCCTAGGTCAATAATAATAATAAAAAATTACCTAGGTTAATAATGCCAAATTTTCTTTTATTTTTAATTGAAATGAACCAAAAAACACAAGCAACTAATAATTGCATTGCCTTGTTTCATTTTATTAGCATGAAACTAAACTTCCAGGCTACTTGATATTTTAAGATATTTAAAAACTAAAATGGAAAATGACTATATCAAAATCTAATCAAATCAAATATGATAATTAGTGTTAGTAAGTAATTAGTATAGTTAAAAACGTTATATATGTATATATATATATATATATATATATATATATATATATATATATATATATATATATATATATATATATATATATATATATATATATATATATATATATATATATATATATATATATATTATATATATATATATATATATATATATATATATATATATATATATATATATATATATATATATATATATATATATATATATATATATATCGGTTAAGAAGACAAATATAGACCTCGAATATTATATCCCTCGGCGTACGCCGGGCTATAATGTTCTCGGTCAGTAATAGCTCACTTCTCAACCTTGTTATATAATGTACTATTATTATTATCAAAATTAATTATTAAATATATTTGAACACTGATTTACAAACAAAAAATTAATAAACAATCTTTCAACTTACAAAATCTTACGTTTATCAACAGAATATTCTTTCCTGCGCTTGATTCAGTTCAAAACGAATGCCTTCTGTATATTCTGTAAATTACAATAACAAACAAAAAAAGGAATAGAATACATGGAATTGATAAAAGAACGCTTTATGTCAATTTTAGAATATGTATACTGAATGGTCGAATGAATAAACGAAAACACGGCTAATATCATGATTATTTTATAGCAACTGGCTTTTATTTTATGGCGTGTAGTATATTTTTCCGCCACGATCGCTAGGTTATAAAATGTGCTGTACAATTCATTTGTGCATAAATGTGTATTAAGGGGTATTTATGAATAATGGTTTTAACTACTCTTTAAAATCTACAGATTCTACTTTTTAGAGTTTAGTTAGAGTATTTTTTAGAACAAACACTCGATACTTTAAGCCCGAATCACATATAAAGTTATTTGTACGAGTAAGATTCTGTTTTATATGTTTCTGTAAGATATGTTTTGAGAAAATTTACCTAAGCAGTCTTTGGTTTTTTATTATTTTTTTCCTAAATTGCAAAGCAACCAATTTATTTAATTTTATTTGTATATTAGTTTACTAAGCACCAAAACATGCTTGGATTAAACAATTTTCTCAAAAAAATATTACAAATCACTTAACACATATCTGTAAACATTTAATATATGTGAGTTTTCTTTGGAAATGGAGTTAAATTATTTCTTTATTATTATATTTTGGTTAATTTTTCTTTTTGTAAAATGCAATTTTTCGATTCAATCGGGTAGCAGACTATTTTTCCAATTAAAATAACAATGCGTAAAATTACTTTTTACGCCCTAAAGTGTAAATACTTCAAGAAACATACACTCAAAATTCAAAAAAAAAAATGCGTTATGACTATTTCCAAAAAAAAAAACATACATGTGTTTTGTGAAATTTTATTTTGAGAAATAAATGAAGAAAATATTACGTGAATATAACAATTTTCTCAAAAAATATGCATATGTACTTAACAACACGATAGATCAAATACAACTGAAAATGAAAAACAAAATGTTTTAAATAAATTAATATAGAAATTTAAACAAAAGTATTGGTTCCTATAGAAATTTAGGAAAATAATTATCAAACGAAAAACTACGATTTGTGGCGTATGGTAACTAAAAAATTTAAATTTACGTTTTAATCTAGTAGCTAATGAAAACGAAAAACAATAGTACATTATGATGCTAGGACGTAAAGTTAAAGATTTTGGACGTATTTGGAGTTTGCAAAACGAGGCGCTAGCCGAGATTTGCACCCAAATTAAGTCCAAAAAAGCTTACGTCCGTGAGTCATATACTATTTTTTATTCGCTGCTAGCAAAATATTTAAAAAAAAAATTGTTTATTCTAAATCAAGTTATAATTTTGCATAAATTTTGAAATGAAAATATGTTGAACAAGAAACCTTTGACAAAATATTTGTTATTTTTTTCAAAATAATTGTATGTATAACTATGACAACAAAATAATAACAATAATTTTAATTGGATTGTGAGATTTTGAATTTAAAGGTTGCTTTGATAAAAATTTCTATTTTTTATAGAATTTAAACAAATACAAATGTTTTTTGCTTTTTGGACGTAACTATCACAACAAAATATATGGTTAAAAAGTGACACTTTACGGCCGCAAATCACAGTAATAAAGTACCACTTTAATATGTAGGCGAATAAAAAATTAGTTTTAGTTTTCAGTTTCTTTTCAATTTTTCGTTTTAATGATAAAATAGTAGTTTATGCAACAAGTACGCAAAATATGGTTTTAGCGGACGAATCGTAATGTTTCCGGACGAGGCGCTAGCCGAGTCCGTAATATGAAGATGAGTCTGCTAAAGCCATTTGCGTACGTGTTGCATACAACGTTTTTTAGTATTAGCTCTTAGGATTTTTTTCTAATTTATTGCTTAATTTGTATTCTTGCGTACCTAAATTTGATTTTTGAACAAAACTTATCAAAGCAATTGTGATTATAATTTGAAAATAATTATAATATAAAATGAAAACAAATTTTGAATCCGCCAAAGTGTTGTCATAACGACTTTAAGTACTAGGCCGCTAAAATACAATTTTGCGGACTCTAAACAGTTCTAAAAGTAATCATTTTTCGGAGCTAATCCTAAAAAAGTACTTTTTAGTTTTTGTCTAAAAAAACTTGATTTTAAAGTTTAATTATTATGTAAAAATTCTCATGTAAATATTCTTAATTAATGATATTTTTAAATCTAATAACTATTTCAAGATTTTGTGCATATATTTTGTGAATTTATTAATGTACGTAATATTAATAAGAACTGATTTATTTGTTTACAATTAAAAATAATAAGGAACGTTTTATTTAACTGATGTTATTCATTTTCTTTGATGGAAGTGATAGCTTCTAACTAAATTCGTTGAATTAAGATCGAATTGAAATACATTATGAGCAATATTTAAACGAGAATAGCGAGCTGTTGAGTTATAGTATATACGCTCACATATCAAAGCGTAATACTCTACTATAGCGCGAATGACTAGCTATAACGATGGAAAATTATTAAAGCGAGAACTACTAGCCTTAAATAATAATAATATATAGACGGCTTGAATGACTAGCCATAGATTATACAATAGACAAGACCTAGCTTATCAAGTTGTTATTTTTATCCCTCCCACCGACTAATTATGTTCCATTTGACTCGAATATGAAGTGTATGCAGTTTTACTGAAATCGGAAAATAATTATCCACCGCGCAGTGGCGTCGAAGATAAAAAAATTAGCAGAATAATAGGATTTTTTATTTTTATCAGACATAAAACATAACCTTAAAACATATATATCTCAGAATTTTAATTTTTTTATTAAAAGTTAATTAATTTACGATTCCAACGAGCCTAAGTATGTAGAAATCGATCTTAGGAAATCGTTTTTATCGAATTTGTTCTTCTTAAATCCAAAAAAAAATTTTCAGCGAAAATTCCGGAAAAATAAATTTTTATGTTAGATTTGGACGTTGTTTGAGCAACCCGAATTTTATTTTGGGATACTTGCATGCGCAGCATTAAAACAAAAAAATGAAAGGATATCGAAAAAGAAGTTACGGTTACTTACTACGGACTGTTCAACAAATTTCAGAAGGCATGGGACGATGGTAAAACTAATCCAAAAATGTTCAAAAATGGAATATCGGACAAAAAACTGGGAAATAAAATACCAAAACACACGTGTGAAACTCTAGTAATTGTTTGTCGTGAATAGTTGAAAAAAACACACCCACGCAGCGACTATAAAGAATTTTTGGAACTTACTTTGATTTTTCTTGGCAAAACCATTGAGAATTACAAATTCAAACGCCCAGGTCCGACAAGTCACGCCCGCTATATGGCTAAAGCCATTTATTTCCTGAAGATATTTATGTTTCGTAATCAGTATGATATTGCAGTTGGAGATTTAAATAAAGTTCGTGACGTTTGCATTTATCTCATTATGTTGTATGTAAAAATATAGTTCAAACACATAGATGGAACAGCAGCCGAAAATCAGGATTTGGATTTCATCCAATCGGCCGTCGCTTATAATAAATTGACAAAAGAGTTTCAGAAGAAATGTTGAGCAAAATTTGTTATCATCTTCACTATTTAACGGAAGAAAATATTGACATGGCTTTTTTCGACCCAAAGATTTCGTTTGATGAAAAACGAAAAATAGTTCAACACCTTGAGGTCCCAGCACGAGACATTCCCATCGCACCCCAAACTCGCAAAAAAGATTTTGACGCATTCAAACATATGCGACTTTTTGCTAATAAGAACATCAGTGATTTTGTCACAAAGAAAACTCATAATTTTTTTAATCGATTTAGAATTTGTATTGATTTTTTGTTACATGACCCATCGGAATAGTCAACGAATGAAGATTTCGTCAAAGCTATGTTGTTTTGCCAAAGTTTGCATGTAATTGTTAATGATACCGCCGAACGCGATGTTAATTTGATGACGGAATACAACAACATTCTAACTAGAGTATTCAGTTATTCGATATTTTGAGTTATCTGAATATCGAATAACTTTTTCTTTAAATATCCGAATATTCGGCTAGTATTCGAATAGTAAAAGAAGTATTAAGAACTATGAACAAAATCAAACAGGTTTAACATATTATGCATTTTATTTTATTTATTTTCTTGAAATATGCATTTAAAAAAGAGAAGTGCATTTAGATGTTTAAATTTTAGACTACTTCTTATTTCAGATATCCCGCCGTTGAGAAACCCCTTTCAGTTTTTGTTGAAGTTGGGCTGATAGTCAGTGGAGCATTATTCAAATTGTCTAATTTATCTGTTCTTTTTTTGAACGAATTTAACTAACAAAAATGTTTTTTAAACTATTAACCGCGGTATTCATTACCACTGTTACTGTATTGTATCTAGTGTCGTGGAATCTGTAATTGAGCTAATCGCTAGTTGCAATATATTTTTACTTTGATTTTCTGATCCATTCGTTTCCTAATTTCGTTGAGTAATATTTTACTTTAATCACGGTTCAGTTCCGTTAGAGAAGTAAATAAGATTTTGTATATACCTTCGGCTGTCATAAGTGTTGAGTTTTTATCGCTAAGTAACTTAAAATTATTTCCCTTTATATATTGAAATTTCTTAGTTTTACAGTTTGAAAAAGGAAGGATGGGATGGAAAACAGTTATATTTTGGGAGATAAAAAATATTCGAATATTCGCGTATAAATATTCGAATAACGAATACTTAAAATATTCCCAAATTAATCGGATATTCGAATAATCGAATGTTCGGATTTGAATGCTCTAATTCTAACTAAAGACGAAGAAGGTACACAATACACCATTCAGGTGGTCGAAAACTACAGATCCAAATACCCATCATACAATAAATCTAATTTAATGCATTGATTTTTTTGGAAAAATGTTGCTTTTGAATAAAAATTATTACAAATTTAATCATAAAAATTATTTTTTTCTCTTTGAAAAAAAATTGTTATAAATTAAAGACTCGTACATGTAAGAAGAAAAATTAAGATAAAATCGCTTTCCTAAGATCGATTTCTACATATTTAGGCTCGTTGGAATCGTAAACTAATTAACTTTTAATAAAAAAATCAAAATTATGAGGTATATTATGTTTTAAGGTGATTATATCTGATAAAAATAAAAAATCCTATTATTCTGCTAATTTTGTTATCTTCGACGCCACTGCGCGGTGGGTATTTATTTTCCGATTTCAATAAAACTGGAATCACTTCATATTCGAATCAAATAGAACATAATAAGTCGGTGGGAGCGAAGAAAATGAAGGTTTGAAAATTGTTCATACATATCTGGTCATGCCTATTATACAATTTTATCCACGACTGCTATAGAATATATGCTTTCCATGTGTATGTCTTCCATTGTAATGTTACACCTTCTCTCACTTGTTGTAGAATGTAACGATCGTTACATTCTACAACAGTTCTATAGTTTATTAAATATTCCCCTAACAAAATCAAATCTTAACATTTTTGGTATAGTAATATCAAAAGGTTAAAATGAGAACAATACATATATAAAATATAAAATAAAAAATTTAATATTTTCCGTTAAATTTTTATTTTATATTTATATATTGTTCTCATTCTAATCTTTTGATATTACTATATACCAAAAAAAATTAGGAATTGATTTTGTTTTTTGTATGATGTCTATTGTTTTGTTTTTCTATGATCTCTATTATGTATTTCATTATGGTGATAAAAACTTTATAGTAGGCAAACTGGAAATTATTCGAAATATTTTGCAGTTGTGGATAAAATTATAAAATATCATCTTGTATTCGCATAGGATGATGGCAATAGGATGATGGCTTGGATGACTTCATCCTCCTGAAGAATTGCCACCATTCCAAACTCATACAAGAATCTACTATTCTCAAACAAATATTTTACCATTTGGTGTAAATGTATGTATTTTTATTTATGCAAATAATACAGAATCTTACTTACTCTCTTTGTAAAAACTTTGTTTTCTTTAATTTTCTATTAAACTTATTAAATAAGTTATTTTCGTAAAGTAACAAGAGATTGACATTATGTTAGAATCTTACTCGTACAAAAAAATTTGTATGTAATTTGGTCATAAAGTATCATTTTTGCTTGACAGTGGAATTATTGCTCGAGGCGTTAGCCGCCACCGAAAAACGACCTACTTTGCGCCCTTAATATATAGATAGTTACTTTTTATTCGCCTATATATTAAAGTGGTACTTTATTACTGTGATTTGCGGCCGTAAAGTGTCACATTTTAACCTTTTAACCATCATAGTCATGTCCAAAAAAGTAAAAAACATTTGTATTTGTTTAAATTCTATAAAAAAAAATAGAAATTTTTATCAAAGCATCCTTTAAATTCAAAATCACACAATCCAATTAAAATTATTGTTACTATTTTGTTGTCATAGTTATACAATTATTTTGAAAAAAATAACAAATATTTTGTCAAAGGTTACTTGTTCAACATATTTTCATTTCAAAATTTATGCAAAATTATAACTTGATTTAGAATAAACAATTTTTTTTTAAATATTTTGCTTGCGGCGAATAAAAAATAGTATATGACACACGAACGTAAGCTATTTTGGACTTAATGTGGGTGCAAATCTCAGCTAGCGCCTCGATTTGCAAACTCCACATACGTCCAAAATCTTCAGCTTTACGCCCTAGCATCATAATGTACTATTTTTCTTTTGAATGTTGTCTCAAACTTTTACGATTTAAGGCCTAAAATAATAATTTTATGCAGTGATTTGAATAAGAAAAAATATCTTCTTTTTCCCCGATTTTAGAATCGGAATATTGCGTTTTATACTCGCACAAAAAGAGTATTTTAATCGATCAGTGTGTAATGAAATAGTTTATTCTCAAGCAAAAGTTTAATTTTAGTGAGGCACGAGCGAAAACTTTGCGAGGGAAATTTGCGAGGGAATAAAATTCAATACACATGAATTGATTACACTACTTTAATCTCTAACAAAGACTTGTGTATAATATAAAATATAAACGTTTTCTTTAATTAAAACAGTAAATCTTTATTGTTTTAATTGATAAATCGAATTTCCGATCAAAAAACAAACAAAAGCATCTTTTTAACAATTAAAAAAAACCCTAATGATAAAAAAACCCCATCCCATATAATCAACCAAATTCAACTAAACCAAATAAGACAATTTAACTTAAAATTTAATTTTTTTCGCCTACATATTAAAGTGTTACTTAATTACTGTGATTTGCGGCTTTAAAGTATCACTTTTCAACTATTTATTTTGTTGTCATAGCTACGTCCAAAAAAGTAAAAAGCATTTGTATTTGTTTAAATTCTAAGCAAAATAAAATTTTTTATCAAAGCAACCCTTAAATTCAAAATTTCATTATCCAATTAAAATAGTTGTTATCATTTGTTGTCATAGCTACACAATAATTTGGAAAAAATAATAAATATTTTGTCAAAGGTTACTTGTTCCACATATTTTTATTTTAAAATTTATGAAAATTTATAATTTTAATTTTGAATAAACAAATTTTCTTAAAATATTTTGCTTGCGGCGAATAAAAAATAGTATATGATGCACGGACGTAAGCTATTTTGGACTTAATGTGGGTGCAAATCTCAGCTAGCGCCTCGATTTGCAAACTCCACATCCATCCAAAATCTTTAGCTTTACGTCCTAGCATCATAATATACTATTTTGAACAAAACGTATCAAAGCCATTGTGATTATAATTTGAAAATAATTTTAATAAAATCAAAACAATTTGACCAATTGGAATCATACCAATTGAATAATGATAATTTTTTTATAGGAAAATTTTCATTAGACAATAGGTTAAGTTCATTAGAGGCTATAGGTTAAAAAGCAATACAATAATAAGACTATTATTATGGAAAAACATACAAATAAAGCTGATAATAATAAATGATTGCGCTGTCGTTGAGTGTCACTTTTAAACCTATAGCTTTCCAACCAAGCTATAAATTACATAGTATAGCTTTCCAATCAAGTTATAAATCACAGCTCTTCTTTACGCTATAAAGTATAAACTATCCAAAATCTTCAAATGTTTTAATTACTTTATAAATAAAAGCTAGTATTTCTCGTTTTAAGCTTCCATCAAGAATTCCTTTGAAATTCTTTTAACAAGAACTTATGAAACTGATACGAACTCCTTTGAGATTAAAGTATGTTGCCAAAGTCACAATATACAGATGAAATCTTAAAAAGTCAAACTCAATTCGAAACAGAATTTAAGATTTATTTAAAACTGGCATTGAATAGATTTATCAATATAACATTTATTTTACATTACAATTTTTGAAAACTTAACATTACAATTTATTGTGTTGAACCGTCATATTAAACTTTTTTATATATCTTCTTATATATTAATACGCTAGATTAAAACTTTGTGGAGCATAAGGCTTTTTTATTCGCAGATGGATTCAATTCAAATTTTCACAGCTAACTGATATTAGTGTAACCTATATTGGGATCCGGATTCAAACAAATCGGATCATAAATAAAAAAGTTATTATATACGGAAAACTTTTTCTATACATATGCATTATAAGTTTACATACATATAAAAATATATTTGCTATCGAACAACGAACAACAAAAACGAAACTTAAAACTTTATTTTGTTATTCTTTTTTATATTTAATTTTTTCTCAGCTGTTAGTATATTTATTTCTTTGAATGTGAATAAACGTACATATTGTTTTTCTATGTTTTAAATTTCATTTCGAATTTTTTCTTATGCGTAAGATAGGTTTTGAGTTAGATCGTGTGAATCCTTTTGTTCGTTCTTTTAAATCAATGCATGAATTTTGTGAAAGACCTGAGAATGTTACTGCTGATGTGTCAATGGTTATAAAAGTTAACAGAGAATGTGATATTCGTCGTTTTAATGATGCTGTTCAAACTGATGTGGTTGCTATTTTTAAAAATGATGAATTTTGTTAAATTTGTTCTTATATATTAATACGCTAGATTAAAACTTTGTGGAGCATAAGGCTTTTTTATTCGCAGATGGATTCAATTCAAATTTTCACAGCTAACTGATATTAGTGTAACCTATATTGGGATCCGGATTCAAACAAATCGGATCATAAATAAAAAAGTTATTATATACGGAAAACTTTTTCTATACATATGCATTATAAGTTTACATACATATAAAAATATATTTGCTATCGAACAACGAACAACAAAAACGAAACTTAAAACTTTATTTTGTTATTCTTTTTTATATTTAATTTTTTCTCAGCTGTTAGTATATTTATTTCTTTGAATGTGAATAAACGTACATATTGTTTTTCTATGTTTTAAATTTCATTTCGAATTTTTTCTTATGCGTAAGATAGGTTTTGAGTTAGATCGTGTGAATCCTTTTGTTCGTTCTTTTAAATCAATGCATGAATTTTGTGAAAGACCTGAGAATGTTACTGCTGATGTGTCAATAGTTATAAAAGTTAACAGAGAATGTGATATTCGTCGTTTTAATGATGCTGTTCAAACTGATGTGGTTGCTATTTTTAAAAATGATGAATTTTGTTAAATTTGTCAGATGAAGATAGAATTGATGGAAATGAAATGATTAATAAATTTGTATGTACTGAAATCCCTGATCCCATTCTTTTTCCTAAATTACATGAATATGTGAAACGTCATATGATGCACGAACCATGTGGTGCTCTAAATCCCAATTCTGTTTGTATGAGAGTGGTAAATGTAGTAATAATTTTCCAAAACCTTTTTCTGAAAATATTAAAGAATATGTGAATGGTTATCCTTTGTACCGTCGACGTGATAATGGTATGAGTGTTGATGTACGTGGTGCATCTCTTGATAATAGATATGTTGTTCCGTATAATATTTACTAGGAAGGCCCGGCGTGCTTCGCTACGCTTATAAATAAAGTTTTTGCGTAGACATTTTGTTTGTTGACGTAGAAGCAATGATTTCAAAAAGTGGTAACGAGAAATGCTAGCATATAATTTTTAATTTTTCTTTTTAAATATATGAATGAAAAATAATCAGAACTCTAGCTGATCAGTTCGGATATATGAAAAATTAGCGATCAAATAAGTTTTCAAGTAAGCTTATTTTATCTCTAACTTATTTGATCGCTAATTTTTCATATATCCGAACTGATCAGCTAGAGTTCTGATTATTTTTCATTCATATATTTAAAAAGAAAAATTAAAAATTATATGCTAGCATTTCTCATTACCACTTTTTGAAATCATTGCTTCTACGTCAACAAAATGTCTACGCAAAAACTTTATTTATAAGCGTAGCGAAGCACGCCGGGCCTTCCTAGTTTTTTTTAAAACGAGAAGTTTCAATATTTTAGAAAAATAAGAATGAATAATTTTTGTTTTCTTTCTAATAAAGTTACGTAAAAACATCGCCAACTAAATTTGAATTTTTAAAAGTTAATTTAGATGTTCGCCACAAACTCTATATTTTATTGTCATAGTAACTTCCAAAAAAATAAAAACATTTAAAATTGTATAAATTATATAAAATAATTTTTTTTATCAAAGCAACTTTCAATTCAAAATTTCATAATCCTAGCAATAGAACATTATATAACAAGGTTGAAAAGTAAGCTATTATTGACCGAGCATTTTTAGATCCTGAGTAGGGCCTCCAAATTTCTCGACTTTGTAAGTACCCGGGTAGTCGAGTATTTAATTTTTGAAGTACCCGTGTAACCCGGTTACCCAGGTATTTGAAAAAGTAATAAAATAAATCTAGAAAAGTAATGGTATGGTGGTGGTGCAGCCGTTTAGGGTCAATATATTTGAGTTTCTTTTGTTAATTAGCTTTTACGAAGCCACTTTAAATAAATTGAAGATTGTTCAATGCAAAAATTGGTGTGGGAATTTTTTAATAAATAACTGAATATCAACCAGGACAGAGACTAGAGCATTCAATACAAAATACAAATATATTTTACACAATAAACATCGACAATACTGTTATTGCGATTATTTAAAAACGGAATTGAATATCCTCACTTTTATAACACAGCCAGAAGATAGTGCCATAACATCTTTTTAAAATTTGTTTTTGTTTCATGTAAAGAAGCTATTCAAAAATTTCACCAATGGCCAATGGCCAATCAATAATAACAATTTCAATTTCTTTAGATCGGTAAATTAAAGAAATTTTATCATTGGTAATTCTATTATTCTAATTTTTTTAATACTAACACTAATTATCATATTTGCTTTGATTAGATTTTGATATTAGTCATTTCCCATTTCATTTTTTAAATATCTTAAAATATCAAGTAGCCTGCAAGTTTAGTATCATACAAATAAAACGAAACAAAGGAATGCAATTATTATTTGTTTGTGTTTTTTTGTTCATTTCAATTAAAAATAAAAGAAAATTTGTCATTATTAACCTAGGATTATTATTGTTATTGTTAGACAGCCTAATATTTTACCATGGCTAATATTTTTACCATGCCTGACTTTGTTTTTATTTTCGTGCATGAAAATGCTTGTAGAATCTAGTTAAGGAAATGTTTGCAACTCGATATAAAGAAGAAAGAAGGTTCCGAAATCAAGGCTTTAAAAAAGACATTATGCGCAACACAGTGACTCTTTGCATATAAGCCATACTATTTCAAATTCTAGCATCAGGACTGAAAAAAATAAAATGATCGAAATACCATCATCCAATACCCTTTGATTTTCTTACGGAAATTTTTGAAATTAAATATCTAAAAAGTGATAGTCGTATCTCTGATAAAAAAAATAAATCAATACGTAGCCAGTCTGTATGTATGGGCGTGTGTGCATGGCTGTGTCATGTGTGTATCGTTATTATTTGTAATTACAAAAATTGTATCTTGGAAAAACAAATCCGCAAATGCGGATCACCCGCAAACCCACCTAAACATAAATATGGAAGCACTGAATTCTTTTCTTAGAGACCCAACTCGTATATCAAAATTTGTATACTAACCAATTTGAAATTTTGGTGAAGCAAAAATAAAAAATTCTCATTTCTTATAAAAGAACTAATTTACTTATATTTTTGTTTTTCAAATTACTCCTTTCATTTTCAAACGACCAATCTTTATAAATAATTCATATGCATTGAATAAACGAAAAACCCTTCAACTATGACATACAATTTTTCCTACACTTAAACTTTAAATTAAATAACACTTTCATACGTACATAAATGATAATTCATTTTCAAAGGAACATCAAAATTCAATTAAATTTGAAAAACTCGCCACCTGTTTGTTTTCGAAATACTTTTGAACCCTTAAAATTTAAATTTGTTCAAAAAGTACTCTTTAGCTTTTTTTAATTTTTACCATAAAATCTAATTAACATTTTTCTTCATTTTCTTTAGTTTAGATTCCTATTTTCTTGATAAAAATTAAGATGCTTGAGAAATAAAACAACAAAATGAGAATTGAGCACTTTTTGTTTTTCTTTTCCGTAAGGAACGCCTGAATGCTGTTGTGTATATATACTTATTCACAAATGTTTAAATTTGGAAGCGCAACTTTTTTTTTTGCTATATATTTTAATTTCGAAAATCATTTAACCGTTAATCTTCTGTAATAAATTATTTAAATTATTGTTCTGCATTGATTCTGTACTAAACAATTAAATATGGATTTATTATATGGCAAATTTTTCCAAATTATTTTTGATATTACAAATATTTTAATGGATTTGTTTATTGGAAACATTTTGTATCCGTTACATATGGAAAAATGTATGTTCGTCCATTTGTCATAACAGAATGAATAAATTTTTTATAGGAAATGGATTTATATTAATTGAAACGGGGTTAAATGTAAATATTTGATTATTTTTGTTGAATATGTTTGGGATAGTATGAATATTTTTAATTATTTAAAATTTATTGGCTATGTTGTTATTCTCAATTTAGAAACTTGTTAGTAACACTGATCACATTCCCATATTGGATAAAACTATAAAGCGATTATGTAATATAGAATTTTTAAAATTTGTTTACAAATCCCTAATTTGTTTTATGTTACAGTTCTTTTTCAACCCAAAAATTATCAGCAAACCAACGTCCTAATTAAATAATCATTTCCCTCGAAAATTACCAAAATTCGAAACCTGAAATCAATTCATATTCGATTCAGTATCAAATTGCATGATTTTTGGTTTGTTTTATATACGTAGGTTAAAAGGATATAAAAAATCTACCCAAGGTAATTTAATCTTCATCTAGAGTACGATAATTTTACCTTTAAATAAACAATTACCTTTTCTTAACTAAGTACTAAACTTTTTTGGAATTCAATTTCCTACTCGAAATTACACATATGTGTATTGTCCTTATTTGTATTACAACATAGGAGTTGTTTTAGGAGTATCAGTTTGAAGATATTTTAGGTATTATTTTGGGACTTAACTATTGTTTGTTTTATTATGTGTCAACCATTTTAAGATTTTCTGACAGTGAATGAAAGATATGTAGTGTAAAAATGTGTGAGTTGATTTTAATTTGTCTGTTTTTGAAATAACACAAAAATTTCAAAGCTCCATAATTTTGTTTTGTCATCTGAATTTATGTGCTTATATGATTGAAATTTTAATTTTAATTATTATAAAATAATCAGGAAAAAAGATTAATAAATTATCCTTCTCAGTGTCAAATTAGCTCGAAATTTAATTTATGTTTTGTTGATTTTTCAATTTGTTTGTTTATTAACACAGAATTATATTATTTTGATAAGGATGAGTAATACTGGGAGCGTGGGTCATTTAACATAAACGGGATCACAATTTTGTGAATTAGATATGATATATATCAGAATTGTTGCTAATCAAATATTCATTTTCAGACTTACGAAAGCAGGAAACAGAAATATTTTTGATTTATTCAAATTGTTTGTTGATCTTGTCTAGCCTATCGCTGTTGCTTTATTGTCTTTATTTGTGTGAATTGCGATTTTTTTTCCAAACATTCAACCGCTTCTTTAAACAGCAACTTTTTTCTTCAGCACCTGTTGGCAAAACCAATTGTTTTAAAATCTACTAATAGATTTAATTTGATAAACTATTAGTTTAACCACTAGTTTTATTCAATCTTACTACAAATGTATTGCGTAATCAAACCAACCAATGATTATATCAGATATAAAAGGTGGGTTCGATTTGACTGAAATATCTGAATAAACTAATAAGAACAACAACAATTGCATACAATTTTTCAGTTGCTTCAGGTGCTTCAGTCAAATTGAACGCGGCTATTGTATTGAACAAAACTGTTCTTTTGCAATAATCAAAAGAAAAAATTAACTGATAGATTAACAAATTCTTGCTTTCTTGTTTTATACTAACCAACTATCAATTATCAATTATCAATCAACGGTTATCACTGGGTTGATCTGTGACAAGCTGTTGTAACATCACTTTTGACGATTCTATCGTATTTTACGCTAATCGGTATGCTGTAACACAAAACGACTGTCGTAAATACGATAATCTATCACATTGAATTTTGTTGGTGATAAAGTTTTGTTTTACGATAGATTGAGTTTTTACAGTTTATTTTGACAATAATTAAAAACACAAACAGAAAATAAAACAAAATTATTAAAATTTTATAAAATATATTGAACGAAAAAACAATCTATAATCTTCTTATATATTAATACGCTAGATTAAAACTTTGTGGAGCATAAGGCTTTTTTATTCGCAGACGGATTCAATTCAAATTTTCACAGCTAACTGATATTAGTGTAACCTATATTGGGATCCGGATTCAAACAAATCGGATCATAAATAAAAAAGTTATTATATACGGAAAACTTTTTCTATACATATGCATTATAAGTTTACATACATATAAAAATATATTTGCTATCGAACAACGAACAACAAAAACGAAACTTAAAACTTTATTTTGTTATTCTTTTTTATATTTAATTTTTTCTCAGCTGTTAGTATATTTATTTCTTTGAATGTGAATAAACGTACATATTGTTTTTCTATGTTTTAAATTTCATTTCGAATTTTTTCTTATGCGTAAGATAGGTTTTGAGTTAGATCGTGTGAATCCTTTTGTTCGTTCTTTTAAATCAATGCATGAATTTTGTGAAAGACCTGAGAATGTTACTGCTGATGTGTCAATGGTTATAAAAGTTAACAGAGAATGTGATATTCGTCGTTTTAATGATGCTGTTCAAACTGATGTGGTTGCTATTTTTAAAAATGATGAATTTTGTTAAATTTGTCAGATGAAGATAGAATTGATGGAAATGAAATGATTAATAAATTTGTATGTACTGAAATCCCTGATCCCATTCTTTTTCCTAAATTACATGAATATGTGAAACGTCATATGATGCATGAACCATGTGGTGCTCTAAATCCCAATTCTGTTTGTATGAGAGTGGTAAATGTAGTAATAATTTTCCAAAACCTTTTTCTGAAAATATTAAAGAATATGTGAATGGTTATCCTTTGTACCGTCGACGTGATAATGGTATGAGTGTTGATGTACGTGGTGCATCTCTTGATAATAGATATGTTGTTCCGTATAATATTTATCTTCTTGCAAAATTCAATTGTCATATTAACGTGGAAATATGTACGACTGTTAAAAGTGTGAAATATGTTTACAAGTATGTATATAAAGAGTATGATTCTGCCAATGTTGAATTGAGAGTGAATGGAGAGAATGCAGTGAATAATGATGATGCGATTGTGGGAAATGAAATTCAAGATTTTTTGAATGGACGGTATGTTGGTTCGACTGAAGCTGTTTGGCGCATATTTGAATTTCCAATGCATTTTCAATCTCATACAATTATTCGACTTGATTGTCATTTGCCTAATAGACAAAATGTTTATATCAGGAATGGTAATGTGGCTGGCACAGTCGCAAATGTATCAAGAACAAAATTGTTAGCATTTTTCCATTTGAATTCCATTGATAATTTAGCTAATGAGTTTTTGTATACAGAATTAATTATGTTTGGTATGACCAAAGTAAATCGTGGAAAAGAAGACAACGTGGGGCTGATAAAGTTGTTGCTCGATTATATATGGTTACTCCAAAAGATATAGAACTGTTTCATATGCGTTTACTTCTGTTGCATGTTCGTGGTCCAAAATCTTTTTTTGATCTACGTATGTATGAAGGTGTACCCTACCCTACTTTTGTTGCAGCATGTGAAGCTCGAGGTATTGCAACAAATGATAATGAATAGCGTGAATGTTTACTTGAAGCTTCAGAAATTCAATCACCAAAACAGTTTCGTCAATTATTTGCATTTATCTGTGGTTTGGATGTTCCTCCGAATGCTTTAGCTTTTTTTCTTGACAGGTCATGCAGGTTGTGGCAAAACTTTTGTTCAAACGGCAATCATTCATAAATTTAATTCACTAAATCTTTCGTGTATTGTAACTGCCTTCAGTGGTATTGCATCAACTCTTTTGATTGGGGGGCGAACTTTGCATAATGTTTTCAAATTACCAATTCCATTATTAGAGAATTCAATGCCAAATATAACTCCAAACAGTGTACATGGCACATATATTAATAATGCATCAATCATTATTATAGATGAAATTTCAATGTGTTCTATTCATGCTTTAAAATTAACTAGGAAGGCCCGGCGTGCTTCGCTACGCTTATAAATAAAGTTTTTGCGTAGACATTTTGTTGACGTAGAAGCAATGATTTCAAAAAGTGGTAACGAGAAATGCTAGCATATAATTTTTAATTTTTCTTTTTAAATATATGAATGAAAAATAATCAGAACTCTAGCTGATCAGTTCGGATATATGAAAAATTAGCGATCAAATAAGTTAGAGATAAAATAAGCTTACTTGAAAACTTATTTGATCGCTAATTTTTCATATATCCGAACTGATCAGCTAGAGTTCTGATTATTTTTCATTCATATATTTAAAAAGAAAAATTAAAAATTATATGCTAGCATTTCTCGTTACCACTTTTTGAAATCATTGCTTCTACGTCAACAAAATGTCTACGCAAAAACTTTATTTATAAGCGTAGCGAAGCACGCCGGGCCTTCCTAGTACATATTAAAATGCGAGTAATATTTGGAATTCTTGGTAATCTTGAAATCGTTAATTTTAATAAATTTTCACAACTGTACGAAACAAATATCTGCAAAAATACTTTTTTATTCGCCTGCATATTAAAGTGTTACTTTATTACTGTGATTTGCGGCTTTAAAGTATCACTTTTCAACTATTTATTTTGTTGTCATAGCTACGTCCAAAAAAAAAAAAAAGCATTTGTATTTGTTTAAATTCTATGAAAAATAAAATTTTTTATCAAAGCAACCCTTAAATTCAAAATTTCATTATCCAATTAAAATAGTTGTTATCATTTGTTGTCATAGCTACACAATAATTTGGAAAAAATAATAAATATTTCGTCAAAGGCTACTTGTTCCACATATTTTTATTTTAAAATTTATGAAAATTTATAATTTTTATTCAGAATAACCAATTTTCTTAAAATATTTTGCTTGCGGCGAATAAAAAATAGTATACGATGCACGGACGTAAGCTATTTTGGACTTAATGTGGGTGCAAATCTCGGCTAGCGCCTCGATTTGCAAACTCCACATCCGTCCAAAATCTTTAGCTTTACGTCCTAGCATCATAATGTACTATTAAGAATAGATTCAACTTTTTCTTACATGCAAATTTTCTTAAATGTAATAATATGGTAACTTTAAGTATTTTATTTAACTTTAAAAATGTAACTTTGAGGAAAGTATAAATGTTATTCACATAAAAAAAATTGAATAAAATAAAATTTAAATTAAAATAACTAAATTTAAATTTGCAGAATGACATTTATATTTTATAAAAAATTTCGAAATTGATTTAGAACGTTCTAAAAAAATTCCGAACTTGGTGTTGCCATACTTAACTGACCGATAAACGCTAACGATGTGATGTTACTGGTTAATTTTACACACCTTGAATTACATTTGAGTTATATCGGAAAAGGTATGACAACTCGAAAGTACACTAAACGTTAAAACTACAAAATCTGATATTGAAAACTGAAAATGTCACCCACTAATCGGATCAGTGTTCTGTTAAGATTCAGAATGATGATAATATTACACTACTTATTTAGAGTGACCATTCGTACTGATTTTATCAGTACAGTACTGATTTTCTAGCTTCTGTACTGATAGACATATGCGGTACTGATTGTTACTGATTTCTAAAATTATGTAATGAAAGTACTGATTTTTAAGAAAATTGTTAAATTTTAATTTAAGTTCCAATTTAAATATGGAAATAAAACTATACGAGTCACCGTTTGGTATGAACTTGTAATAAAAATGACTTGAAAAAAAATACTTTTATTTTTGAATTGTGGCAATTACACACGAAAAATATATATAAAAATTCTAACCCTGTGTTTTCCCAAGCAATCGTGGCGGAAAGTTGTATTTTACAAACTACTGCTGTTTGTCTCAACTTAACAGAACTTCCTTAAAACTACTAAAAAGTAAAAACAAGGTTTTTCTACTTCGCTTTACACATTTATCTTTCGACTTAGAAGAGATATAGGAATTAGTCGAGACTAAGGATAGTACATATTTTAACTTTTAAAATTTTGTACTGATTTCACTTAGAAAAAAAATTTTCACCCTATACTTATTACATCAGAAAAGAACTCAAAAATGAAATTTGTGGAGAATTTAAACTTAATCAATTGACAATTGCAAATATCTTAGAATATCGTTGTCTATCCTAAAAATGATTTATCTAACGTCTACTGAAAAATTTAAGTCCACACATTACATAAATGTTTTTTTTAGTTCCATGGTTGTTAAATGAGACTTAGATTGATGAGATACCCACGAAAATTTCAAATTGATCCAAGTCAAAGGCAAATGTCGGAAAAATTACCGAAAAAAAATTTACTAACGTTTACTAACTCAAAGAAATAACCATTACTCAATACCTAAATAAAACCACAAAAATGTTATCCATTAATGATAAAATCTACAACTTTCAATAAATCATGAACATTAATCAAAATAAAGTCACATCAATGTCGTTTTACACATACAAACAAAAAAAGGAAGAATAATGTTATTCGAGTAGTCAACCACTAAAAAATAAATTTGTTACCAAATACTTAAAAATTTATTGACAACAAAATCAATTAACGTCAATCAATCAATATATACATACAATAAACAAAAGAATAAAAAAATTTCCTCGCCATAGAAAATTTGTAGGATTATATATAAAGTTTTGGACTTTATTCCATGCTAATTCGGTTTTCTTTATAAAAACAAATTGTTATATCGTGTGTCATAAATTGATAAACAAAACAAATGATACGTTGTTTTTCTTTTCGATTAGTATGGTAAAAAAAAGCTAATTAATTAACTTTAATCAATATTTATATAAATGATTTAAGTTTATGGCTCTAGGCTAGACAGAGATCACAAAAAAGCACAAATTTAAGAGCAAATTAAAAATTCGAAATTAAAAATTCGATTTGACTGAAATCAAAAATCCTTAAAATCTCTGCGTTATGTATACATATAAGTAAGTATAAAGTTAGAGTATTTTTATAAACATTTTTTTCTAATGTATGTAGGAGCAAATTTTCTAATTTTTCTAATGTATGTTAAAGAAAATGCCCTATTTTAAATGATCCGGCCCTGGTCCGTTTCAAGTAGGGCTGCCTGATCCGGTTTGTATAGTTTGAGGCATTACATTACTGATCAGGATCTGTTCAGTGTGCCTGATACGGTCCGTATCAGTAGTAGGGAAAGCCGTATCCGGTCCAGATCTGAGCGCTTACATAATGCTAGTCGGGATGTGAATAAAATTTATTTGGATTATTAAAAAATAGACGAGCATTATTACTCAAATATAAGTAAGAAAACCGATTTAATAACTAATTTATAAAACATGTAGGTAAATACAATAGGAAAGTATTGGAAAATGTTTCTAAAACAGGATATTTCTCTATATAAACATAAGACAAAATTAAAAAAAAGTAAGTCGGTATAGAGGGACCGTTTCATTTTACGAAATAAAAATGTTTGCAGCATGACGATTTTATTGTTGCTAATTTTAATGAGGGATTTTGGTTTTGATTTATCCTTTGAACATAAAACACATTCAAGTCAAAGATTTATTTATACCTTGTTCTAAATAGCAAATCATTTTCACATACAAATCAAAATTTTTCAACGACAAAATCTAGAGAATTCAACAAATTCTTCATTTCATGTCATAAATTTGATGATTTATTTGAAACTCAACAAAAAACTAAGGCGGAAATAATATTAATTTTGTATATTTTTTGTTAAGAATATCACAAACGTGAACCCTTATAAATCATACTTGAGAATGAAATATAACAACTAACACAGAATTTATGTAATCTCTTTTGTCCGACCAGCAAACCTTTAAAAACTTCTACCTGTAACGATTTTTCTGGAACGTATTTGTTATAATTTTAAAGAATAAATAGGATTTATTTTGTGCTTTCCTAAATTAAGAATTAGTATTTTTAATGAAAATTTAAACATATTTTCACACTCAATATTAAGCTGACAAAAATCGAATGAAAGCTGTATTAGTATGAAACATTTTATCCTCGTGATTTGGAAAATGATCAACTTTTATTTGATTTCAAATTTTTTTTCTGTCACGTTCAATAATAAATAAAATTTTTCTTATATTTTTCTAGGATTTTGTACTTTCAATATCTACAAAACATATTGATTTAAAATTTATGAATTTTGTAATATTATGCTATATGTATATAGATGAATCTAGTAATAAAATAAATTGAATATTGATTCCGTTGATTTGGATTCATTCATTTGCTAATACTTATTCATCTCAAATTAAATCAAACAAAATAAATATTCTACCTTGAGAGAACCAAACAACCTGCAATACTTTAACCAAACAACACTGCTGGTTACATTTTAATTAAAATAAATTTATCGCTCAATTGTTTTTTTAAAATAAAAATACCATAACAACAACATTGTTCACTTAATTGGCTCGATAATATTTTTGTATTATTTCATCCAATTATGTTGTTTGTAATCCCATAAATATGAAACAACAAAAAATGGATATTAGTATAACACAAAATAATAATTGAAGGAACAAAATATTAAACCGAACCAATTTTTGTACGTCATTGCATAAGGGTGTATCTTAAATTTATTTGGAAAAGGAAATATGTGGTTTTGATAGATTAAGGTATATTCCAAGTAAATAAACAACTGAACGTACGTCCGAAATTAATAACGAAAATAACGGTGCGTTTGTTAGTTTTTATATGTTTTTCTTAGTAATATAGCTATTTCTGTATACACTCAACTACCATAGTTTTCTTTCGAACCGTCATACGTAAGATCAATATTAATTCCATTTATATCAACTCCAAATTTTTAATTCCAACATTTTGAATTAAAAACCCACAAATTTTGATTTTAAATTTCAAACCCCAAAGTTTACATTTCCAATTTCTAAGCATCTATAATCCAATTTACTTCGATTGATTATTAAAATTTCAACTCTTTGGATTATAGAACAGAATTTTTAGCCGTGCCAAAAATTTAAAAATTTCAAACTATAGTTCAAGAAGATTAACAACAAAACCTTAATTTTTATACCTTTATCTCTTGAAATATCCTTATCATATTCTAAATCCTTAAAACTTTAAATAAATCAACAAAATTTTCATATTTTTGTTTTTTTTTTCGTTGAATAGTTGAAGCAGCAAAAAAAATTCAAGCAGTTTTTCGTCGAAAAAAACCAACTGCAGAAATGAAACCAAGTGATTCAAATAAAACATCAACACCAGTAAAGCCAGTACCATTAGTGACAGAACAACATAACAACATCAATGATGAACCATCAAAAAATGAACTAGAAGCTGAATTTGATCCAAACGACAAAGGTAAGTTCAAAGAAAATAAATATGATTTAATTTGGTTATTATTAATTTACGTTACGAGACAAGAAATGTTGTTAGTTGTGACTCTAAAAAGTATAATCCCTCAGTAAACAAAAACTTAAGACGAAATAAATAACAAAATTAGGTTACTTTTCTTGAATTTATTATTAATGCCAACTTTCTTTAAGTCTTTTCGTTTCTTGTTTTGAATTTGTACAATATGACTGTTGTTGGACCAAAAATATCCTAAGTAAGATTCAACCTTTTTGGGTATTTTAATTACATTTATTTTATTGGAAAAAATACGACTAATAAAGGTTGCATCAAACCTACACAAATTAGAATGTTACAAAATATTAAAATTAGTGTCTGTGTTAGGGTTTCATCCGAATTAATTAGAATTATAATTTGGTTTTTATTTGTGTTAAAATTCAGTTTGAATTAGAATTTCACCCTCAACGTTCACAAAGATTTTTTTCATATTTAATGTAAGCTTTATCCTATTTGACTGAAAAACTCAAACTTAGATGAAGATTTCGACTTAGACTAAGACTTAGAATCAGACATAGACATAGACTTAGATTAAGACTTAGACTTAGACTTAGACTTAGACTTAGACTTAGACTTAGACTTAGACCTAGACTTAGACTTAGACTTAGACTTAGACTTAGACTTAGACTTAGACTTAGACTTAGACTTAGACTTAGACTTAGACTTAGACTTAGACTTAGACTTAGACTTAGACTTAGACTTAGACTTAGACTTAGACTTAGACTTAGACTTAGACTTAGAGTTAGACTCAGACTTAGACTTAGACTTAGACTTAGACTTAGAATTAAACTTAGACTTATGTAATAATTTGAACTTTTAAGAAATGTATTAATTATTTATTTTGCCGGATAGCTAAAAAAAAACTATATGAAACCTGAAAACACGGATTTTATACACAAACAACCCATCTTCACCTGAAAACTCTTATGTTTGAAAATATCACAGAATACAGAAAAATAATTAATTGCTACTGACATGAAAATATAATTTAATCAAACGCAAAATCGAAAATTTATACAAATCAAAATTAAAAGAAACTTACATTAATAGCTGGTGTTGAATGTTGTCTTGAATATTGCATTCGTTGTTATTTTTCACATTTAATAGAAACAAATTTTCTTTCTCCAACCGGCGTCATTATCTTGCAACGGCAAAAATAAATGTTATTATTATTTACAATTCCGATGCCCTGATAACAATCCCATAGCTCAATTTATGGATGTCATATTTATCCATAGAGGTCCATAATAAAAGCGTAAGCAGGGCAATCACATCGATTAATTTCAATACAACATCACAATTTGCAATATTTCGAAGACGTCGTTTTATCACTTGAGAATAATACTCATACAAACAATTCTTGGTATCCAATGGAGTACAAAAAGTGGGATGAACGGTTTCATCAACCCCACTTAAATAACTACTTTCACATCTTATATATGTATATTTGTGTTTTAGATTCAAACTTTTTTTTCCCACTTTCCTTCCTTTTACTAAAGAAAATAATTTTCACTCCAACACATTACACAACAAAACAAATAAATAAAAACTCCAAATAAATATCACTGAATATACATTATGTATTTAATAACAATAAACTTCCACTTCTCTTTTCTTTACATCATACTAATATTTATTTTTTAAATTATTATTTTAATTACTTTTCTTTTATTCTTTCCATGCATGATTTACTATTAAAGTTTAAAATTTTACTAACTATGATTTAAATCATTTCACTTCAAAATTATACTAATCGATTTGGTTATCAAAATTCTTATTTTTATATCATATTTTCTGCTTATGTTTCCCTTTCCAACAATCACCAATTTCTCCAACGTATAAAAGAAAACATTAAATCAAACATGTTTATTGTTGAAATTGAGTGACGCAACTAAATCTCAACAGTAGCATACAAAAATGTTGCGACCTTTAATAAAATTAATGAAATTATAATTGAAAATGAAGATTATTATTTATAGAACAAAATTGAAATAGTTCTGGCGTTACACTTAGACTTAGACTTAGACTCAGACTTAGACTTAGACTTAGATATAGATCCAAACTTGGATTTGAAATTTGATTTTAGATTCATGCAAATTACAATAGAGCTCCATAGTTTGGTTCAATAAAGAATTTTTCATTAAAATAAGTTGTCTTATTAATGAGTTACAATCCATTTATTGTAAACAAAATATCAAAACCATTCAATATGCCATAAAAAGTGGAACAATTTGTACACTTAAAACATTTTTAATGTTAACATAAAAAAAAATTTATTATTCTTAAAAAGAAAAAATATGCTGAAGCAAGTTTTTTTTAATAACACTTTGAAACCATTGGATGTGATCCAACAATTTCTAGAGCTTAGTAAAATTTCAAAATTATGGAATAAATTTATTTCTTTATTGTGTTTCATCCTTTTTAGCTATTGTTGTTTGCCTTTCTTTTTATTAGTTTTGTAGGAAATTTGAAAACTTTCAAAACTTTTGTTTTTCAATTTAACTTTAATTTAATTTGTTTCCAAGATTGATTTTTTCCGATGGGCAATATACATTTTGAATACGAACTATTTTCGGTGCGAGATTTTATTTTTCACAAAAAATAATTCTGCATTACCTTGTTTGTACACTTGGTTTCGACATTAAAAACCACCAGTATTTCACAATATTTTCGACTTCCAAAAAGAATACCAATACCTACCTTAGATAATGCAAAATGTATTTGACTTTTCATTAAGAAGTATCATGTTCCAAAGAAGAGACAAAGCTTCTCAGTGTGAGATATTTGCTAATTGAGAGAGATATTTGCACATGTAAAATAAAACAAAATGTACCGAAAGTTAAAAAATAAATTAATAGAATAACTTGACTTATTTTTATAGAATTTGTATTATTTTCTTGCAAGGTAAGCAGAAATAAAAAAAATCACTTTTATATGGTTGCTGTCTAATCGTCTCTTTAAAACCGATTAAAAATGAACCAATCGATTTACGTAAATTATCATAAACCGAATATAACAAAAAAGTTTTTTTTTCAGTCTACTAATTTCTAACATGTCTGTGTGGTCTGCCTGGATGGTGGATCCATTTTAAAAAAATTTACAAATGATTCAAAATCCATTCGCATCATGCTGAATAATTTTCAAAATTTGTTGATGATTAGTAGCATAAATGGAATTTAAAAACAGCTCTCTAAGCATCAGCATTTTTTTCCAAAAACTGGTTGTTATAGTGTATGACTCATTATTCAACGCCAAGTGCAGTAATGGCTTTGGTTTTACGTTTCGTATCTTAAAGTTCATTGCGAGTGCTCCTCGTCTTAAAACGTTTGGTGAGTGAGATAAGGAACAATTAAATAAAGTACTCTAACAACATTTAATTTGAGTGGAAATAGACAATTCATGTTCTGCTAACACTTACCTCCCGAACTGTGAATTACTTTATGTAAAGAATTAATTCCTTACGTGTCCTAAAATCATTGTAAATAATAAACACTCTGAATTTTAGGAAATCTGAAGAATTTAAAGAAGCTGTAATAAAATCTGGCTAGCAAATATTAACTTATTTAATAAAAAAAATCATATCCGTATATAGCCATAAATATAGTCGCCGACAGTATTTATATTTTGATCCTATATATGATTATAAAATTTTTAGAATTCCATAAAACAATATCGAAAAAGTTGATAACAAGGCAAAACATTGTTTACAGAAAACCAACCGAATTCAGTTCCATTGTATGTTTCATATACGCAACTTAAATAAACTTTTACATAGCATAATTCCCTACAAAACGTTTATAATTTTTACATAAAAAGTCGTATTTCACATGGTTTTATATTTACACATACAATCACGCTCGTGAGCTCGTTGAAAAAAACGTTGAAAGTTAAAAACAAAAATTGTAGTGCTATCATTGGAAAATTCTGTGAATACATGTAAAAATTCAATGTTATTTTATTTATATACATATCTGTATATTCAACTACTGTTTTATTTTACTTTACTTCTTTTGTATGTTTTTATTATAATCTTTAGGTTAAGTTTTTAACTAACAGTTTTCATTTCATCAACATACATTTACTTCTTGTCTTGTTGTGAAAAGAAAAGCTTTTGCCTTACACAATTTAACAAAACCAGAACAATTAAAAATTAAAATTAATTCTTTACCAAAACCAAACTCGATATAATATTCTTAAATTAATAGCGAACCCAAATTATATTTTTAAATATTTCAAAGTCAGGATCAATCAAAAAACCAATCCACATACAGCAAAGTTTTGGTTTGTATCGCTAGTATAATTATATTAAAATTGATACATTAAATGAATACGCTACTATATAAAGCTTGGAACCCGAACACAAGGAAAAAAAAAAGAAAAATATTTTGGAAACTACAAACGACATAGATGTTTGTAGTAAAATTTTTTGTTTGTAGTTGTAATAAATATCACTCAAATCATTACAACAAGTGAATCCCCTACACAGTGATAATTTTGATAATCCAAGTGTACAAGATTGTTCGAAATCGTTTATAGTATTTTATAGTAATAATGAATATTTTTGAAAATTTATTTTTCACTCAAAAAATAATAAATGTGCAGTTGAGCAAGTGAAAATATTCTTTTGATTTCAGAAACTACAAACGACGTAGATGATTGTAGTAATTTTTTAGTACTGATAAATATATTTAGAAGTTTGTTTGTAGGCTCAAAAGATGTTTTGTAGCCTCAAAATTTAAAAATGTAAATTTGAGCCACTACAAACCAAAAAATTTTACTACAATCATATACGTCGTATGTAGTTTTTGAGATCAAAAACAAATTTCAGCGCTTTGCTCACTGTACTTTTTTCTAGTTTTTGAGTTAAAAAAAGATTTCCAAAAACATTCATATGTATTTACTTAAATTACTACAAATGATTTCGAACAATCTTGTATACTTGGATTATCAAAGTTATAACTGTGTGAGGGGATTCACCTGTTTTTATGATTTGAGTGATATTTATTACAACTACAAACAAACAAAAATTACTACAAACATTAACGTCGTTTTTAGTTTCTGAGATCAAAAGAATATTTCAACTTTTTTCAACTGTAAATGTTTTTATTTTTTGAGTGAAAAAAAAATTTCCAAAAATATTCATCATTACTCTAAAATACTAAAAACGATTATCAAAACTATCACTGTTTGTAGACGATTGCTGTTTTTATGAATTGAGCGATTTTTTTTACAAATTTTAACACAATTCGAAATATTTGTCTGTACCCAAACAAATTAAAAATGTACAGTTGAGCAAAAGGTTAAAATATTTATTTTGGTACAATCCTAGTTTATCCCTCCAAATAGATTTGCGTTTTTTTTTCAGATAAATAGAAAGATTAGGTCCTCTGCATCCTAATTATGAAAAAAAAAATTTGAAGAAATGAGGGGGTCAAAAGTTATAAAGGATCAAACTTTCAATTTTACCTTGGTCCCCCCTTTGGTTTTTTTTTTAGTTTTTGTTTTTTCATTTTTTTTTTTTTATTTTTATTTATCAAAAATTATAAAGGATCAAACTTTCAATTTTACCTTGGTCCCCCCTTTGGTTTTTTAGACTTTGAATTCAGTTTTTAAATTTTTTTTTGACTCAATTCTGCGATCTTACACAATTTCGATCAGAGATAGCACCGACCCCCCAACGCGACCCACCCCATGCGTCCCCCCCCCGCGTCCTCCCCCGCGTTTTCCGCGTCCCCTGCGCCGCGGACGCGCGAGGGGGGCGCGTGGGGTGGGGGACGCGTGGGGGGGCGCGTTGAGGGGGGGTTCTCGATCGGTGCTACCTCTGATCGAAATTGTGTAAGATCGCAAAATTGAGTCAAAAAAAAATCTAAAAAATCAATTCAAAGTTTAAAAAACCAAAGGGGGGACCAAGGTAAAATTGAAAGTTTGATCCTTTATAACTTTTGACTCCCTCATTTCCGAAAATTTTTTTTTAATAATTAGGATGCAGAGGACCTAATCTTTCTATTTATCTAAAAAAAAACGCAAATCTATTTGGAGGGATAAACTAGGATAATGCCTTTTTTTTAGGCACAGAAACTAAAAATGACGCAGTTGATTGCAATAAAATTTGTTTGTTTGTAGTTGTAATAAGTATCGCTCAAATCATCAAAACATGTGAGCCCTACTCTACACACAGTGATAATGTTAATAATCCAAGTATGTAAGATTGTTCGAAATCGTTTGTAGTATTTTATAGTAATGATGAATCTTTTTGGAAATTTGTTTTTCACGCATGTACGTACAGTTGAGCTAAAAGTTGAAATATTCTTTTGATCTCTGAAACTACAAACGATGTTAATGTTTGTAGAAAATTTTGTTTGTTTGTAGTTGTGATAAATATCACTCAAATCATCAAAACAGGTGAATCCCCACACACAGTGATAGTTTTGATAATCCAAGTACTCAAGACTGCTCGAAATCTTTTGTAGTAGTTTAAAGTAATGATGAATATTTGTGAAATTTTTTTTCACTCAAAAATTAAAAAATGTACAGTTGAGCAAAACGTTGAAATTTTCTTTTGATCTCAAAAACTACACACGGCCGCGGCGTAGATAATTGTAGTAATTTTTTTTTCGTTGTATTGGATCAAATTTTGGCTCAAATTTACATTTTTCAATTTTTTGGCTACAACAAAACAACTTCTAAAAACATATATCAGTACTACAAAATACTACAAACGATTTCAAACATTCTTATTTACTTTTATTATTAATATTTTATTATTTCCACCTGTTTTGTTAATTTCAGTGATATTTATTACAAATGCAAACAAAAAATTTTACTGCAATTATCTACGTCGTTTGTAGTTTCTGAAATCAAAAGAATATTTCATACTTTTGCTCATCTCTAAATTTTTAGAGTTTGTAGTTGTAATACATATCACTCAAATCATAAAAACAGGTGAACTCCCTACAAACAGTGATAATTTTGATAATCCAGTATACAAGATTGTTCGAATTCATTTGTAGTATTTTATCAAAAAATAAAAAATGTACAATTGAGCAAAAAGTTGAAATATTATTTTGATCTCAGAAACTACAAACGACGTAGATGAATGTAGTAAAAAATTTTTGATTGTAGTGTCTCAAATTTACATATTTAAATTTTTTGGCAACAAAAAAACTTATTTATCAGTACTACAAAATACTACAAACGATTTAAACGAATGAAGTCACCTTTTTTGTTAATTTGAGTGATATTTATTACAACTACAAACAAAAAAAAAGTCCGAGCGGCAAGATGTCCGCTAGAAATAGATAGAATTCGAGATCAGACAGTTTTGTGTACAAGTAGAATCTGAGGTACCAGATTAGTTTAAATAAAACAAACTAATTACAAATAGATATCGAACAAATTTTAAAAAGAAAATTAGTTACATATAAGCAAAACTACATCTATCCAATTTTGCAACAGAGAATTATCAAATTTACCATAGAACATATGTGTGACAATTTATGACACTACATATATGAAAAAATACACGGCAAAACTACTATAAAAGGAATAAATTTGTTTTTCTTTGAAATAAACTATTTTAATATTTTGCAGTAATATGATATAGAATATGTTGTGTTGTGCAATTACTGCAAAATATCAAAATAGTTTATTTCTAAGAAAAAAAAATTAATTTCTTCAATTCAAATCTTTATATTTTTTTTTTCATTGACTGTTATAAGGTTTTTGCAAATTGATGTTCTTGAGGAGTTGCAAACGTTTTTGTTGAAGCCGAAAAGACAAAAACCTCTAGCTTCAGAGGTTTATATTTATAAGAAACGGATTAAAATGTTTCCACAGAGAAGGAAGAAGTTTTAGTTTAAGAAGTTTTTAAAAATTTTAGTATCCAAACGGCCGTTGTAACGGATTTACAAAACTTTTTTTGTCTAGTATAAAGCCTCTAGTTTCTTAACCATGGGTTTAATTTTGCCGATTTACGAACTTGTCCAAGATATTCATAAAACACATATTGCGACACATGCGACCGTGAGAGTGCCGGTTGATTCAAACGCCTTTTGTGTTTTACAAGCTTTTTGTAGGAGATGCTAACTCAGAAACGTCCAACTGCAGAGGTCTATTTTTTTGGAAGAAATTGATAAAAAAGGTTTCAAAGACACGTTTTTAGAAAAGGGTTTTTGATCTGATTCTACAAATGCGGCCGTGAGAGTGCCGGTTTTTTCAAAAAAAAAATTTTTTTTCCAATTTTTTTTGTTGGAGCCGCGTACTCAGGAGCTTCCATCTGCAGAGGTCTATTTTTAAAATAAATTGACGAAAAAGATTCCAAAAATTCTAAATTTGTTAATTTTTTAAAATATTAGTATCCAAACGGCCGTTATAACGGTTTTAAAAAACCAATTTTGTTTAGAAATAAGCCTCTAGTTTCTTAGCCACGTGTCGGATTTAGCTGATTCACGAACTTGTCCAAGATTTTAACAGAACACACATGTACAGACATTTTTTTTATCTACCTCAACAAATGCGACCGTGAGAGTGCCGGTCGTTTTCGTTATATCTCATATCGTTTATATATAGATATAAATTTTTTTTTTGTTTTTCCGTCTCCGCTCGGAGACGTCATATATACTGGTTTCATATGGTTATGGTTTCATAAATGTTGGTGCCAAACCACTATATAATCATATATAGTGGTTTGGCACCAACATTTTTCCGAAATTTCGAGATGAGGCACATTGCAATAGGTAGATTTTTATATGAAATCTACACTGAAAAAAACATGTCCTATTTCCAATCGAAATGCAATTGTCTCAACCTCACCGTGCGGTCACATATGGCGAATCAAACTACGAAATTGCTTCAACAACTCTACAATTATAAATCGATGAAGTTGAGACAATCACACGAAATATTTATGTGAAAATAAAATATAGTTCAATTAATCTCAAATACTTAAACTTTAAAATGAAAAATTCATGATATAAGGCCAAAGAAAAATTTTTTCAGGGAAATAGTTATTATCTTTATTCAACTACTGTTGTATTGGATATAACTTTTTATATTTTAAATAAACCTCATTCTGTTGTTAGGAAAATGTTATCGTGTGGTTGTCCCAATCACAGTGAAATTGATTGCAAATAATTTTTCTTTGCATGAATAATAAACTGCCAACTTCGTGATGAGGTTGTCATGAACTTCAATTTTTTTTTCAGTGTACCTAAAGCTGTATTACAATCATCAACGTCGTTTGTAGTTTCTGAGATCAAAAGAATATTTCAACTTTTTGTTCAATATAAATTTTTTAATTTTTTGAGTGAAAAAAATACAAAAATATTCATCATTACTCTAAAATACTACAAACGATGTCGAACAATCTTGTAGACTTGGATTATCTGTCTGGATTATCACTGTGTGTAATTTTAGTGATATTTGTTATAACTACAAACAAAAAAAAAAATTACTACACACATCTACGTCGTTTGTAGTTTCCAAAAATATTTTTCATTTTTTCCCTTATGTTCGGGTTCCAAGTTCACTCAGCTAACTCAACTCTGCTAAATTTATCACCATCGATTTCGATCTACTTCGAAAATCATTAGTTCCTTTTGATAATGTTTAAAACGATGTTGTTGTTGTTACTATAAAATACTATTTTGCGAAACTGATCTTTGACATATCAAAAAAAGATATCTTTCAATTTATTCAAAAATTTTCTTTTCTATTTTCATAATTCAATTTTCCTTTCCGTTGTATATCATATTACAAAATTTTTCTTTTTTTTCTTTTTTTGTAAATATCAATGTGAATTCGAACTGTATCGATTAAGACATATTTTATGTACATAATATAAAAGGAATAATATCGGAAAAACATATTTTTCAATTTTCCTTCTTTTGAATTTCGACGACGAAGACGTCAGGAAAAGGAAAGCAAGTTTTATTTTCCTTTTAATATTTGGAGCGTGAATTTTTTTTGTTTTTATTTTTTTTATATCTTTCAATTTTTCGATTAGTTGAGTTTCGAATTTTTGTGTGTCATTATTATATTTGAAGATAACTGTTTCGTATTTTAATTATATTGTTTGTTACTTAATTTTATTGATTTCTTTCGGTTTTTGTTGTAAAACGAAAAAGAATAGAAAAACTAAATCCACATTAATGGTAATGGAAACAGAGAAAATCGATTTCGGTATCTATTTTGTGAAAGCAGTTACCGATACGCCTGAAATATATAAAAGTTTTCGGTTTAGTTTCGGTAGAAAAAATTACTATCGCTATCGAAAAAAAATTAATATCGAACAATGAAATGTTGAATGAAATATTCATACACAATTTTATTTAACTCAAAATCTCATTTCCGTTTATTCAAAGCAATAATAGTTCTGCTCTCAATGTTTTATTATTCGATGTTTTAATTAAATTCAATAACATAAATTAATTATTTACTAAAAATGAATATTTACAAGTTCAGAAAAAAGACAAAATAATAATAAATGTTCTACGACTTTTATAATTAAATATCGAATTCATTCAAACAATTTTTCATTAGTCAACACAATAGTGTTACCATACATGAATTTGTTTATTTGATTATAAATAAAAGTTTTTTATGTGTAGTTAATTTTAATGTAATTTAATGTTTTATTTGCAGTTGATAACTGCAAATTTAATCGGAATTGTTAAATTAGTTTCTAGCAATTTAATTTGCATAGAATAATTGTTTTCGATAAACATAGAGATTTTATCGACTTCAAAGTTAGCTATTATTTTGAACTTTGATAAAATTTAAATGCATAATGTGTTTGGTTTTAGGTAGCTACAAACAAAGTTGGAAAACTATGGTACTATGGTGTCAAATCGACCAACTTGTATAAATATTCGTTGAGTAGAATTGATATTGTACTGTACTCATATAGGATTCGTTTTCGAAATTGTAAAACCAACTTTTTCTTTAAATTTGAAAATTTACAAGACATTCCAGCAGCAACACTTAAATTAAGCGATCTGTTTGTAACTGCGACTAACTGGTTGAATTCGCACATCGAAATGAAGATTATAAAGATTTTGTAAGAAGTGAAAGTGTTATATTAATTGGACCACAACCGCCAATTGTTCTGATCCTGAATCACTCAATGAGTTTACTATTTTGTTCTTGTCAGATCCATCTTCAGTTGAAATCAAACCTCTCTCTCTATCTCTCTCTATCCCTCCCTCTCTCCCTCTCTCTCCCCCTCTCTCTATCTCTTTTATTTCTCTCTCTCTCTCTCTCTCTCCTTATATATGTTACGTTTATAACTAACATAAACCTTTTACCCGTTACCTCTGAAAAGTTTTTTAACCGGTTTAGTTTTATCAAATCTCATCCGACTGCTGCGTTATATTTTAAAGTGTAGTAGAAAACCGCATCGCCTTGGCATTTGATAAATTCTAATTTTTAGTTTTTTATTTACAGTTTAAATTAACGTCTCTGACTATCCAAACATACCATACCAACTAGACTCTAGAGATTAGGGTAGTAAAATAGTTTCTACGAAAAATTTATGAATGTTAATATTAAATGTTTGGGTTGTAGCATTTTAAGTGTAGCATTCCACAAATTAAATGATCTGATTAAAAAAATTTATGGCACAAATTAAAAGTTCTAAACGCAAAAGGCTTCCAAACTTTGATTATATTGGTTGATTCAACCGTAAGGACGTTCATAAATAATGCATTTGTAAACGATTATCAGCAGCCTGGTTAACGTTATTATTAAATAAAAATAGCAGTTATTAATTTCGAATCGTAAATAGGGTTTACAATCCCGGGATCCTGGGATCCCGTGCAATATTACTTCAAAACCAATCCTGGGATTTACATCTTTCAATCCCGGCAATTCCGGTTCTATTGATTTAAAATTTAGTATTAAGTAGAGGGATTATTTGCTTGCTATTGATGTAAGAATTAAAATACATTTAATTAAAATACAAATTTGCCTTAATAATTTTAGTTGGAACAAAAACAAAAACTCTTTTTGTGGAAAAAATTAACAGAAATATTTTTATCCACGACTACTAAAGAATATATACTTTCCATGCGTATGTCTTTCATTGTAATTGTATTCATTCCACTTTATTTATTAAATTCTACTTTATTTATTTCATTCCACTTTATTTATTAAATATTCCCCTAACAAATTAAAACCTTGAGTTGTTGGTATAGTAATATAAACAAGTTAAAACAAGAACAATACCCACATCCATTTCTCTAACGCTAGACTAGCGTTAGATATAGCGGTTGATCTAGCGTTAGATTAGCGTTAGATTTGTATGAAAAATGTCCAAATTGTCTACCGCTGGAGTGAATCTTTAATAAATAGATGGAGTGCTAAAATTAATAAATAGTGCTAAAACTAAAATGTTATTGGCGAGACCTCTGGTGGAAAAAATCGAAATATAATAAAAATAATAATTTATCTAGTGCTCATAGACAAAAATAAAATGTACACAAACATAATTTCAAGATTTTTTATAGTTTTTTTTCAAAAAAATTATACTATTTTACATATTTACATTAAATTAAATGGACTTATATTTATGTTATTTATTTATTATGTTTTTGACAATGTTGGTTGGTTGGCTGGTTGGTTCTGAAAATATATAGGAATCCTGGTATCTAAAAACTGGAAATAAATACTTTATTGGAACTTAAACATTAGAATTAAATTTTATTAAATTTTTACTTACCCGATGGTTATACAAATCTTTTATTATTTAAATATTTAAATATTTGGGTACATATATGGCCAGGCGATGTCAGAAAAATAATAATATTATTATTTGTCTATGGCGATATATTCTTTAAATTAAACTGTTGTTTTGTTTTCAAAAACAAATTAATTCGCAATATGACAGTCACATTACTTTTTAAATCGTTCTAAAAGAGTTCTAATCTAGAGCGGAGACACATTTTTCATTAAAATATTATTTAAGACTATTAAAAAAATTAGAACAAACCTGAGAAACAAATAGAGCGTAGAATTTAGGATAAAAATGAATATTCGGCATGGAACTGGGTACATATATAAAATCTAAAAGAAACAACAAACATGTTTTATTTTATTTTTCATTTCATGCATTTATTTCAATATGGCGATATAAAGTTTTCCAGGAAAACTGGAAATTATTTGAACTATTTTGAAGTCGTGGATAAAATAGCATCTTGTATTCGCTTAGGATGAAGGCAATTCTTCACTCGGATGATTCCCTCCTCTCGCTACGCTCGTTCCGGGAAACTTCATCCTCGTGAAGAATTGCCTTCATTCTAAGCTTATACAAGAATCTACTATTATCTATTTTGCTTTAACTGATTTTTTCATTTATACGAAAAAAAAATGAAAAATTCGAAACTCCCAAAACATAACGTGTTTAATCTTTAATGTGATAAAACTTACGTACGAGTATATAAAAAAACTTTTTAAGAGAAATCGGTGAATATATGTGCCCATAATTATGAAAGTGGTCTAAGTCAAAATTTGAAAAAAATGAGTTTATCCGTTGAATCGCATCAAATTACTTCAAACTAAGTTATTCCAATGTAATTTGTACGATATTGTCAAAAAAGACCCGTTACAGAGTACATGTTATTTCAACAAAAATGTAATTCATCTAGAGTTAATTATGATAGTAATCTAAGACAAAATTTGAAGAAAAAAAACAAAAAAGTCGAACAAAACGTCAAAAATAATTGCCAAAACGTTGTGTTGCATAGGTCCATAAAAATGAACAGTTCCTCCTAAATGTCAAAATTGCTTTTTTTAAGTGAAAGTTAATGGTGACAAAATAATGAGTTGTAAAAATAATTAATAAATAACATTAGAATATCGAAGTTTGCTTTTGCGTTAAGTCATTTATACGCCGTTCAGTTAATTATGAAAATGGTCTAAGTCAAACTGTAAAAAGCATATTTCGGAATGATATTTATACAAAATTTCACATGCATAATAAACTTTCATTATTGAAGACTAACAAAGCCCTAAAAGAAAATTTTTCATAATAGAGAAATGATTTTTAATTTAATCATTTGCAAACCTTTAAATATCTCAAAACAAGAAATGTATGATTTAGACCACTTTCATAATTATGGGCACATATATAAAAAAAAATCGAATTTTTTCAATTTTCTGAAATACGGTATTTTTTGCGTCATAGAAAAAAATATAGGACCACTTCGGCATTTATCTTAATCGAATACAATTTAAATCATCCAAATCGAATGAGTAGTTTTTGGGAAATCGGTGAACAGGCATTAAAAATACAGCTTTTTCCAATTTACTAAAAAACTATATTTTTCACGTCATAGAAAAAAATACAAATTAACCTTCAAAGCAACCTTAATAGAATGCAATTTAAATCATCCAAATTGTATGAGCCGTTTTTGAGAAATAGGTAAACCAACATACATCAACATTTATCAAAAAACACAGTTTTTTTCGTTTGATATTTTTACGTTATAGAAAAATATGGGACCATTTCGGCATATATTTAAATAGAATACAATTTAAATCTATAAAATCGAACTAGCCGTTTTTGAGAAATCGGTAAACAAACATCAATAGACATAAAAAAAACCCCAAGTGAAACACAGAACCTCCTTCTTTTTTGAAGTAGGTTAAAAAAGGGAATTACAAGTCTGTAAATTTTTGTATTATTTCCCGAGTTTTATACAAGTGCGAATTTTTATTTCTATTTGATTTAATCAATGTTAAATAATAGAGTTTATTTATTTATTACTTCGGTCTGAAAGACCTAAGTATTACATGCATGAGCCAAAAGTGAAATTCTTACCCCCACTTTTTTGGCATTTCTCGACGTTTTAGGACCTACTGATTCTAAAAAAGCATAAAAAATGTATGTCTGTCTGCCGGCCGTCATTACCTGCGCTGCAGGGAAAACCGCTGGAGGGATTTCAAAATTTTTTTTTCTGAAAATAGGTATACTCAAGGGACAGGTCCAACAGGACGCTGTGTTCGATAACTGTACCGGAAGTATGTCAAAAAAATCATTATGTGTCAAAAATAGCAAATTTTCATATTATTGACTTAAAAAACATTCATTTTAAGTGATTACGAGTAGGAACATTAAATTTGGAGAAATCTTGATGGCAGGGATTGGTATATGAGACCAAAAACTATATTATTGCATTATAAGTTTGTCAAAAAAATGTTGTCAAGTGGGTCAAAAGAAAGATTTTTATTTACTTTTTTACCCAATTTTTTGGAAAAAAATAAAATTAATTATTTGTTTGAAATGAAATTTTATTATTATTGAGAATTGAGAATTACGGCATTATAAGTTTGTCAATAAAATGTTGTCAAATGTGTCGAAAGAAAGATTTTATTTATTTTTTAACTCAATTTTTGGAAAAAAATAAAATTAATTATTTGTTTGAAACGAAATTTTATTATTATTATTGAGAATTATGGCATTATAAGTTTGTCAAAAAAATGTTGTCAAGTGTGTCAAAAGAATGATTTTTATTTATTTTTACCCAATTTTTGGAAAAAAATAGAATTAATTATTTGTTTGAAATGAAATTTTATTATTATTATTGAGAATTATGGCATTATAAGTTTGTCAAAAAAAAGTTGTCAAGTGTGTCAAAAGAAAGATTTTTATTTACTTTTTTACCAAAGTTTTTGGAAAAAAATAAAATTAATTATTTGTTTGACATGAAATTTTATTATTATTATTGAGAATTACGGCATTATAAGTTTGTCAAAAAATGTTGTCAAGTGTGTCAAAAGAAAGATTTTTATTTATTTTTTGACCCAATTTTTGGAGAAAAATAAAATTAATTATTTGTTTGAAATGAAATTATATTATCATTATTGAGAATTATGGCATTATAAGTTTGTCAAAAAAATGTTGTCAAGTATGTCAAAAGAAAGATTTGTATTTAGTTTTTACCCAATTTTTGGATAAAATAAAATTAATTATTTGTTTGAAATGAAATTTTATTATTATTGAGAATTATGGCATTATAAGTTTGTCAAAAAATTAATGTCACGTGTGTCAAAAACTGATTTCATTTATTTTTTTAGCCAATTTTTTGAAAAAAAATGTAGCTGTTTTTATGACGTATATGTAATTGAAAATGAAATTGGACCTGGAAATTTTTGAATTTGTTATAGTTTTTGAAATGTTTTCGGAATTTTGAAAAAAGTTTGTATTTTTGATTTTGTAATAATTTTTGCAATATTTTTAGAATTTTGGAAAAGTTTGAATTTTTAAGAATTTTTGGAATATTATTGGAATTTAGAAAAAGTTTAAATATTTGATTTTATTCTAATTTTCGGAATATTTGTGGAATATTGAAAAGAGTTTGATTTTATTTAATTTTTACAAAATTTTTGGAATTTTGAAAGAAATATGAATTTGTGATTTTGTAATATTTTTTCGAAACGCTAAATGGAGAGGTTTTTGAGCAGGTTGCTGAGTGTATCATCTTTTCACTAAATTATGTTAATTTATGATCTGTTATAATTTTCTGGCAACGTATTGATGTTTCGTGTTAGTTCTGGCAACGTATTGATGTTTCGGTTTTGTAACACATTTCTAAACAGAGATAAAAACATAATTGTAATTTAACAAAGAGTATTGTAAAACGATTTTTATTTTTTATACCAACTGATTTTCGGCTCCAAAAACATAGATAAATGAGTTTTTGATTTTGTTACAAACTGGTTGTAATCCACTTCTAGAGCCAATATAGAACTTCATTTAGTTATAGTCTAAACTCTATCTTTAGTCTAGAAAATCGATTGTGAAGGTCAGACAAACACTAATGTCTCGACAATAGGGTTTTTCGTTTAACTTTTCCTCAGTATGGAACCCTTAAATTATACATTTTCTTGTTCATAAAATATTATCTTCTTCTCTACAATTCCCAAACGACTTTTTTTCAAAGCACAAATCTTATTGATTTTGTTTTCTATTATAAAATTTTTCCTTTATCAAAAGATTTGAAGAAATAAATAGTTTTTTTTTTGATTATCTGTTTTTTCTTAGTGAATAGAATTAGTTTCTTTAGTCGAAACTTATTCTTTTGTTGTTTAATTCTCTAGAGATTTGTAAGATTTTGTCCTGTAACTACTGTTTACATGTTGACATTTCTTTTTGGTTTTATTGACTTTTATTTATTGAATGAATGTCAATTTACAAAAACTATTGAAAAACGCTAAAAGTGTTCTGAGAATTTAGATTTTATCTTCTTTGAAAGCGATAACCAGAAAATTATACTTATTTTACTTCTCTGTTCATTTTCTAAAAGACTAAAATTTCTTCAAAACTCTTTAAATCCTATCGCATTCCTTATAAAAAGTACAGAAGTGTTCATGTAACAGCTAAGAAAAATACAAAAAAAAACGATTCCTTTCTTATTATATTTTACACGTATATAAAAAAGAACTAGGTAAATTATTATTATTTAAGAAAATCCATAGTGAAAACTATTTATTTTTCTTAAATAAACTAACAATGAAGATAACAAGAAGAAAGAGAATGAAAAGATTTTCTTTTTCACTTTTTATTATTTCTTAAGAAAATTCATATAATACAAATTTTTATTTTTGTATCGTTTTATAAGAAAAAGATGATTTTCTTTTATTATTTGTTTTTTTATGTATTTTGTGTCATCTCATCAAAATCATTTGCTTGTTTTTGAGTTTAAAATTAAGATGTGGAAAATTTTTCTGATTTCATTAATCATGAAGAATGTTTATGTCATAATTAATTAGATTTAAGAAGGAATTAAAAGTTACAAATTGCTAGTTTTATGTTGTTGTATGATAATTGAATATATATTTACACATGGAATTCAACATTAAATGTTTTAAGTTAAAAATAGGTGAAATTTATTATATATTTGATTAATTGTTTCAAACAGTTAAGTATCTTGGATGTTTGGTAGCTGTGATGAGTCCAGGTATAGCCAGGAGCTGTATCCAGGTATGATAGCGATGATGCTAGATGCCAGATGAATATCCTACTGAAAATTCTATAATATCCTTGAAGGGTAAGCTGCGTTCGTTCCGGTTATGACGTCAAAATCCAGTAGAAGTGTGGCGAACATCAAAACTAAAATCATTTCTCATAAAAATTTAAAATTTAGCAGGCGATGATTTCGTTAACATTTATTAAAAAAACAAAAAAATATATTTTTTATTATTCGGATTTTGTTTTCTTTCCAAATAGTTTTGATAAAATGAAAATTGTCACGCCTTGTATTTTTTAGTAAATGTTTTATGTAATTTTATACTTAAAAAAAAGGAAATAATTGTAGAGTAACACATTGTAAAATTATTGTACAACATTCTGGAACAATTATAATAAACATAAATTGAAAGGTGAATTGATGTTTGAGGTTATTATAAGGTTGGTGTCACATCAATCATCAAGATAACACAATTCAAGATTAAGTATAATTATATCTTGCAAATCAACAATTGAATTTGTGCAGATAGACGCACAGCAAATATTCATAGCTAATTTTACTCTACAATCAAGAGGCCACCACAACAAGTTTTCTGTGGTCACTCCTGCCACCAAAGCAGCAAGCATTCTCCATCAGCTCTTCGAGAACCAGCGTTTATCAAGTCCAACACAGCTCCAAAGAAGTATATTTGTTTCTCGATCACAAATGGAAATGATAATTAACAAACTGTAATATTTTTCTTCTCTAATAGTTCATTTAATTTGCAGAATTTTTATTTATCATAATTAAAATATACACTGTTGAACAAAGTTGAATCTTATTAAATATTTATCCATATTAGATTCAAATAAACAGTATTCTGTATTAATAACAAATAACGAGTGTATTTTGGAGTAGATTAATATATTAACTATAACGTAAGTATGGCGACAAACTCTTTTCAATTTGTTCTTAACATTATTCGTAATATAATGACAATTAGCTTACAATCTCAATAGTTTAAAATGCTATTTACCATGATAATGTTGTTACTGAGTAACTTACCAATAATGAAATTGTTATAGTTTAAATTTAGTAAAATTAACAATTATGTGGAATGAAAAGAAAAACTTAATATGAGAACAATTGACAACAACTTAAAAAATCATGGCATTCTAATTAACAGGCAATTCTTCCAATTTATACCGAGAGTTTCTGAATGTTTTTATGAAATATCCGCGATGCGATGCGTAAGGAAATTTTTGTGTGTTGAAATTATATTTATGTAATTAACATGCAAAACGGAAGTTTATCGCCACAGATGTAAATGGTGAATCGTTGAATTTGTTTGATTTATAATAATTGATGTAACAAAAATGTTGTCGACAGTTATTCAAGTTGTTGGTAATATATCAATTGACTCAATAAAATTGCTGAAAGGGCTACTATGGCTTATGTTATGGTATTAATCACAATAGAAGTAACACAATTATAATTTGTGTAAATTTTTCTTATGGATCTAAATTTTAACTAAATTTTCTTTTGTTAAACACTAAACAACATCTGTAGTGATTGTTACAGACATCTGCTTTTTTTGAATAAAATTTTATAACGAAACAAACATGTACGATTTTGTTTCCTATATTTAATATCAATTTAACAAAAAAAGTTGTAATATTAATTGACCTCATTTATGCTCGGTTGCTTGAACGTTTACTAAATGAGACATAGCTAAATCGTCAATAAAAAATATCTCTCAAACCATTTTCACGCCGTTTTTTGACAAAAACAAACAAACACTTAACTAAATAACAAGATGAGAAAACTTTTTTGAATCTGTATGCCAAAACTAGTTAAATGGAGAATTAAAAAAGTTATCGGAGATTTAAATGTTCAAGCAACCGGGCATTAAACTATAAATTTTAATTTCCAAATTTTAAACCATTATCTTTGAGTATAATCACGGAACTGTCTCCCAATTACAAAAAATCCAAGTAAATATCAAGAAAATTTCATGAATCAACGTTACACAAAATGAGATAGAAAATCAATAAAAAATAACATTCCGGACCGGGTGAAGGGAAAATATGAAAAAATAAAAAGACGAACAGTTGCATCGAATGCATTGATTCGCGTAGAAGAAAGTTGTTTAAACATATGGTTTGGAGAGTTGTATTGAATGCATTGGTTCACGCAGACAGTTATTTAGACAAATGAAAGCCCTTAATATATAAATAGCTATTGTTGGGATTTTGTTATTGAGAAGGGAACGAATTTATTAATAACGATTTGAATAGTTAATTTTGGTTAATTTTGATTTTATGATTCGCTTTGGAGTGAATTAGTGTGTAACTTACCTGAACTGAATTGTATTGCGGAATTTGCATGTTCCAATTCTAATATTTAGTTCATACTGAACTTAAATTGAGCTACTGTAGAATGTGTGTCTGTTAGAAAGTGAAGACAAAAATAGGTTCAACGTAAGCATATTTTGTTAATAATAGTTTGTAATTAAACGTTAAAAATTAAGCCGGTACGGTACATCTTTACTTATGACCAAATTTTCGATTTTGATCATGTAAAAAATTTTCAATGTCAAAAAAATGTTGATTTGATGAATATTAGAGCAATTAGCTACAATCAATTCATTCAGAAATTCATATCTATTGGAAAGCGGCTATGGATATCCAAAACTTCCTTCCAGGATATTTTTTCAAAAATCTTTTAGACAAAAATATCGTAAGTTATATCCTATAATTTTTGAAATACATCATGATTTAATATACCAGTCAATTTGCTTTTTTTTGTGGAAATGGGGGTGAAATGGGGTGAGCTTTCAGGGGTATAAAATGGTTTTTCATGATTTTCAGCGAAACTAGACCTTCTGTCGAAAAAAGTTTAAGGCAAAAGTTGTAGGTAATAAAAAGGTCTATAACTTTTATGCCAGCCATTTTTTCACATAACCTAAAATTGACGGTGAAATAGAAAAAACTGAGAGAAAATGTCTTTTCGTTTTTAATTTTTCCCTCCCACAAAAAAATTTTTTTTTCACACAATTTGGTGAAAACGTACCTTATTATGATTCTAATAGGCTGTATTTTTTGGAAATCAAAATATTTATTTTTACTTTTAATTTTGATTTTAAACCAAAAAAGTGAACTCCTTTTTACACGAAAATTCACCTGTATAGAAAACAGTTTTTTCAAAAAAAACATTAATCATTAGTTTTATTTTTGTTATTTTTGTACTCACATACAAGAAAATTGACCATAAATCTGATCCCCAGGTCTGGGACGAAAACCAATAAATTAATCATTATGTTTGTTGAAACACCTACTTTTAGATTGTGTAAAAAAATAAACATTTACATAACGTAAACACGGAAACATTAAGCAGGAAATGCCAAAAACTTGATTTTAAAGAGTTATTTTTCAATGATTGCTTAAAAATATTCATTATATTTGTTTAAATTTATCGTCGAAATCCTTGAAAAATATAAACTTTTGCCATGGTAATGTTAATTTTTTTACACCATCTAAAAGTAGACGTTTCAACAAACATAACGATTAATGTTTTTTTTGAAAAAACTGTTTTCTATATAGGTGAATTTTCGTGTGAAAATGTCACTTTTTTGGTTTAAAATCAAAATCAAACGTAAAAATAAATATTTTGATTTTCAAAAAATACAGCCTATTAGGGACATAATAAGGTACGTTTTCACCAAATTGTGTGAAAAGAAAAATTTTTTACGGAAGATAAAAATTAAAAACGAAAAGACCTTTTTTCCTCGGTTTTTCCTATTTTCACGGCAAATTTTAGGTTATCTGAAAAAATGGCCGTAATAAAAGTTATAGACTTTCTTATTACCTTCAACTTTTGCCTTAAACTTTTTTCGATAGAAGGTCTAGTTTCGCTGAAAATCATGAAAAGCCATTTTCTACCCCTAAAAGCTCACCCAATTTCACCCCCGTAGGTCGGATCACCTTTAATTTATGTTTCCCATCACTTGCGCAATGTTTTCTTATTTATCCAATAGTTTTCATCCTGCTACTATTTTATTCCATTTTGTGCCTGTTTTTAAGGTATCTAGACTGGTCTATAAATGTTTTGACCGATATCAAAGACAATAGAATCTTTGTTTAATAGGAAAACGCCTGCTTTGAATAAAAATGTTAGCGCTTAGTAAGAAACGGTCACCATCTTTTTTCAAAATTTTCATAGAAGATTTTCATTAACCACACAATGAGGTCATGAAAAGCTTTTGGGAAGAAAACATGAAAATAAGTAGGAATTGTTTTATATATTACTTGCATTATAGAATAAACAGTGTTGATTGATATAACGATATTTTTATAAACGACAGGCAATCATGTTTAGGTTCTCATAAATTAATTCATTTATTTATATATTATAACCGTAACATAAAAGTTCTAATAAAAAAACAAAATATTTGTAAACGTTAGATAGAATGTCTTGTGATAAATTCTTCTATTAAACTTTTTCCATTTGTTGTTATTTTCGTTTGGATGTTTATATAAAACCAAACCAAAGAACTCATATAAAAATGATTGATGATCATTTAAGAAATTCAATCAACGCAGAAAAATAATTCTAATGTGTAACAATATATGCCTGAAAATATTCTTTACTTTACCGAGAAAAAAAAATTGAGTATGAATTGCAAATGTGGTTGTAAATTTCGTTTCTTCTTTTCCTTTTTTACATATAGGGTTCAAACTAGTAGATTTTTATACAAGTGGTGAAAACGTCTCTTTTTGCGTGACTGAACGGTGTGTCCACGAGACGCGATAGCGTCGAGTGGAATAAGTTCAGGAACGCAAAAACGTTTTTACCACGCGTAGAAAACGCTATTTTTTCTACGCTTGTAAATATAAATGATAATATTTACAAATTCATCTACTAAAAACTTACAAAACGACATATCTAAATTTGACTGTGTAAAAAATAAACAAGATTGTATTTATATAATAGCATTTTTACCAGTGTAAAATAATGTTATTATTGTGTTCGCCTACAGATGGAATAATAACAGGCGAACACAATAATAACATTATTTTACACTGGTAAAAATGCGATATATAAATACAACCTTGTTTATTTTTTACACAGTCAAATTTAGATATGTCGTTTTGTAAGTTTTTAGTAGATGAATTTGACAATATGAATCATGAAAATAGTTCATATATTTTCTCTAAAAACTTTTACAGATATTACAGATATTTTTTTTACCGACGTCATCGTTTCGTTACCGAAGTCATCGTTTAAAGTATAAATTTAAAAAATTTTAGGTAAAGTTTCAATTTTTTAATAAAATTTATTTATTTAATAAATTTTTTTTTATTTTTTTTTGGCGGAAAGAACTCAGAGAATATATTTTATATCTGACAGTTAATTATCGGAGCAAAAAATTATACGATATATCTGATACAAATTTTATTTTATCACTCCGATTTCTCCGATATAGAAAAAAACACTCATTATTAGTTTAATTAATTAATTACACACAATTGATATAATGATTAGTTTCGATTCGATTCGATGCGATCAAAATATTCAATCCCTTCAAAATACTGCGATATTGACAGAAATAAACACAGCAACCGAAACAACAACAGAAACAGTAAATCAAATTCAATCTCAATTCTGCAATTTTTAAAGCAGGCTTTGAAATATGAGTTATGTAAAACAAGTTATTATTGAATAACAAAGCAAATGTTGCATAAAAACTAATCTTCTTATATATTAATACGCTAGAACAAAACTTTGTGGAGCCGAAGGCTTTTTTATTCGCAGATGGATTCATTTCAAATTTTCACAGCTAACTGATATTAGTGTAACCTATATTCGGATTCGGATTCACACAAATCAGATCATAAATAAAAAAGTTATTATATACGGAAAACTTTTTATGTACATATGCATTATAAGTTTACATACATATAAAAACGAAATTAAAAATTTATTTTATTTTTTTATATTTTCTTTTTTATATATTAGCGAACAACGAACAACAAAAACGAAACTTTTTTTTCTCATTCATTTCAGTCGTCTTTTGTCTTTGAACAAAGGACGGTTTTCGAGTCGTCGGAATAAAAGAGATTATATGCGTAATATGCGTAATAATGTTGATTTTATGAATGATATTTTATGAATGATATTTATGATGATATTTTATGAATGATATTTATGATGATATTTTATGAATGATATTTTCTTTTTTATATATTAGCTATCGAACAACGAACAACAAAAACGAAACTTTATTTTCAAAATTTATTTTCTTTTTTAAATCATTCATTTCAGTCGTCTTTTGTCTTTGAACAAGGACGGTTTTCGATATTATTTCGATTATTTTGTTTATTGATATAAAGATATTTGCGTAATATTTTTCTTTGTTTTCTTATTATAGGAGGGCTATTATTTTGAAAACGTACATTTTTTTGTTGATTTTTAAATTTTTGATTTTTAAAAAATCTGAAATTTTGATATTTTGTTGGTATTGACGAAAGAAAAAAAGTTGTTTCTGCTTTATTTTTTGTGTACTCTGAATCGGCGTTATGCGCGGTTGAATTTTTGAGGCTTTTTCACGTAGTTTTGGTAATGGTTTAAGACTTAAAACTTTTTTTTCTTTTTTTATATTTATTTTCTCTTAGTTAGTTTATACATTTCCTTTGAAGTTTAGAGAATTTAGTTTATGAATTGATTTAGGGGTCGATAGACGTAATATTTTTCTTTGTTTTTTTATAACAGGAGGGCTATTATTTTGAAAACGTACATTTTTTGTTGATTTTTAAATTTTTGATTTTTAAAAATCTGAAATTTTGATATTTTGTTGGTATTGACGAAAGGAAAAGAGTTATTTCTGCTTTTATTTTTTGTGTACTCTGAATCGGAGTTATGCGCGGTTGAATTTTTGAGGCTTTTTCACGTAGTTTTGGTATTGGTGTCAATGTTTTGTGAACAGGTGCCACAAATTTCATCCGACTTAAGTATATTTTTGCAAGTAAAAAGAAAAATAACTGAATAATTGAAACTAGGAGGGCCCGGCGTGCTTCGCTACGCTTATAAATAAAGTTTTTGCGTAGACATTTTGCTGACGTAGAAGCAATGATTTCAAAAAGTGGTAATGAGAAATGCTAGCATATAATTTTTAATTTTTCTTTTTAAATATATGAATGAAAAATAATCAAAACTCTAGCTGATCAGTTCGGATATATGACAAATTAGCGATCAAATAAGTTTTCAAGTAAGCTTATTTGATCACTAACTTATTTGATCGCTAATTTTTCATATATCCGAACTGATCAGCTAGAGTTCTGATTATTTTTCATTCATATATTTAAAAAGAAAAATTAAAAATTATATGCTAGCATTTCTCACTACCACTTTTTGAAATCATTGCTTCTACGTCAGCAAAATGTCTACGCAAAAACTTTATTTATAAGCGTAGCGAAGCACGCCGGGCCCTCCTAGTTTTAATTCATATCTAGAAACTTTAAAACAACTCTTGCATCATAATTTATTTCTATAGAACTGCTATAAGTGTAACTAGTGCAACTTGTTACAATAATAAATAAGTAATCGTAATTTTCGTAAGCAGTACAAATGTTAACCGATTTTAAGGTTTTCTTCTTTGTTTATTTGTTTTGTAAATCATTTTTTTTGCATTTATTTTATTGTGATAAAAGTATTGAAATTAGAAATGAAATTAAAAAAGATTTTTTTATTCGCCTACATATTAAAGTGTTACTTTATTACTGTAATTTGCAGTCGAAAGTGTCACTTTTTAACCATATATTTTGTTGTCATAGTTACGTCTATAATAGTAAAACACATTTAAATTTGTGCAAATTATATACAAAATAGAAATTTTTATCAAAGCAACCTTTCAATTCAAAATTTTATTATCCAATCAAAACTTACATTATTTTTGTTGTCATAGTTATACAATTTGTTTGAATAATTCAAGTAGTTTGGTCAAAGGTTACTTGTTCAACATATTTTTATTTCAAAATTTATGCAAATTTTTAATTTTGATTTAGATAAAACAATTTTTTCCAATATTTTACTTGCGGCGGATAAAAAATGGTATATGACGCACGGACGTCAGCTATTTTGGACTTAATGTGGGTTCAAATCTCGGCTGACGCCTCGATTTTCAAATTCCACGTTCGTCCAAAAACCTTAGCTTTACGTCCTTGCAACATAATCTACCATTTGGTTTTCTCTGTTTCAAACATAACTTTTGATTTTCTAAAGCAGGATAACGCAAGCCTCTATGAAAATAAACTTTTTATTCATTTATTTTACCATAGAAAAACATTTTTTACACAAAACTGATAATAATAAGTTTTATATTTTAAAAATTGTAACATTAGAAATTAAAAATTAATACAAGCTTCGTAATTGTTCAAAAATTATTTAGTTATCCAGATTAATTATTGTGTGGAGCTTTTCCGACTAATTTTAAAAACTATATTGTTACGTTTTTTCAACCTTACTTCGAATTGGCCTTACTCTCAATTTGATAAAAGCAAATACCAATCGCCTTCATGGGTTCGATTACTGATTAGTAAGTAAAAACACCAGGTTTTATTAAGTATACAACACCTTAACTGTTCCACAACATCAGGAAAACAATACAGCAAACAATATTCCTAACTAGAATATTCTTCCAATAGCTTCGAAACAACAACGGTTGATTGTAAAAATTTCCTATTCACAGCTTCCAAAATAATACACAAAATATTTCTACTCAATAACACCCTTAAACTTTATTCACAAAAACTAATTTTAAAAATAACATCTTCTATTAACACAGTCTTATATGCCCGGCATAACATTTCGTTTACAATTAATCTTCATTTAAAATAATCCCTTAAACTATTTGCAATATTGGACTTTTTACATCATCCATCGCAGGTTAATATAACAAAACTAATCTAATTTTGAAAGAGGGATTTCTTATATACGATTCTGCATAATTCTCGATTATTCGAGGCAACTTCTTAGAAACTTTGAGAAAATATTAGATAATTCGATTATTTTACATTATGCTGATTTGATTCATAAAGTAATTTAATTGTATTTCATGTTGACCCTTTTTCTAAAAAAAGAATGTGACCTTTGTTTTATTTTTGAAATATTTGATATCGAAAATTAAGGTTTTGTATTTCATTAGTTGTATGTAGAATCGTAATAATATTGTTTGTACATACAATTGTACCTCTTCATAGGTTAAAAATAATATCGCTGTTTGTTAGAAAAACAAAACTATCCTGGAAATTTTAGATATGTATGTGAATTTAGTATAATACAAGTTTATGTTTAAATAGAGAAGGAGATTGGCAACCAATTCAACTTGTTATTGTCAAATTAAACAAAGAGCCAGTCAAAATACAGTCTGACACCAAAAATGTTACTCAAAAATAATATATTCACTTTAGCTATGTCTAGGAGCTGGTAACAAATAATAAAACAATTAGTATATAAATCCTTTTTTATTAAATTTTTTATAAAAAATGTTATATAAAGCATCACAATTCAGAACCTGTTTATGTAATACATAAATATATTCACTAAAAATCTTGTTTTTGAGGTTGCTTTTATTTACTTTATTTTGAAAAGTGATTGAAAAACAAATTGTCGTTTAAAATTGTTTTAAAAAAATACAAAAATTTTAATTTAATAAATTTTTTAGAGATCCAAACAAACGCTTACAGAATCGTTTGTGTGCGCCTTGTTATATGTTAATATGAAACTTTATATATTCATATTGAGTAAATTATCAACCATTCGTTGCTTATCGTTTCCTTTTTCGTTATTTTTTGCTTCTGATATAATTTTCGTACCTTTAGGATCTTTTCATATAAATTTGTTTGTCACCCACTATTCACATCGTTTCCTTTGTTTTCCAATTGTTTGTACAAACACACATAAATTTGTCAAGAAAAATTATCTTATTTGTAAACTTTTATACCTTTTCCTTCTGTTTTTCATCTATTTTTTGTTCTTTTACATTTTCTTATGTATCTTAAGTGGCATTTTTCCTTGAGGGAAGATGTTGTGTGTTTATTATTAGAAGTAATGAAAAAATATGTTTGTGAAAGAAGAAAAATTCAACAAATTTTTTAGGTTCGTTGATTTCTGTTTTTATATGTTATTAAAAGTTACAGATAAATTTGAATTAAGGCCAACAGCTGACAAGAAAAATCGTTTATTTTATATTTTTTCGATAGGGATACAGTACATTGTTATACTTAAAATATGGAGAAGCTGAAATCTCACAGCTTTGAGATATCAAGACTTCGGTCTGGGTTAAGGATTTTCATATAGTTTTCAGCAAAAACCTTTTATGAGGGCATGGTTTTTAGTTTTGGGCAGCGATGTAGATCAAACATAACTCTTTGTTAAAGTACAAGTATTTTTTTATCTCTGTTTAGAAATTTATTACAAAACTAACACGAAACATCAATACGTTGCCGGAAAATTATAACAGATCATAAACTAACATAATTTAGTGAAAAGATGATACAATCAGCAAACTACTCAAAAACCTCTCCCTATTCCTCCGCATGAAGGGATCAGTTTTTATTGTTTTGAAATTTTTTTTTTTGATCTACGGGTGTGACAACCCCGCGTACTCCAGTCCCTGCTATTGACATACGAGTTAACGTGAGATATCACATACCACTGGCAATAGCAGTGAGATATCACTAGCCAAGGTGACATCTTAGGGGTGGTGGCGGATGAACTGTATTCAGTCAACGGTAGCACCCTCAATCTTAGCTGTGAAATAATCCTTGATGATGAGACGTTTTTGCTTCCTTGAGGAAACAAGCCTTCATATAACTATGTGTGGGCTTTAATCTTCAAGAAAGACGGTGCGTCACAGGATCAAGGAATATGCAACCAGCTGGATTATTGGCAATTACATTTTTGTTTTGTTTCAGCAAATTTTTGTAAAAATTTGCTATTTACATTTTAATTTACTTTTATTTTCTCTATTCTATCATATTGGCCTATGTCATATTTTTTCAGTAATAGGGTTTTTTGTTTAGTTATCCATTCTTTAACAAAAAATATAAAAAAGGAAGATTTACGCCCATCAACACCTTTGAACGTATGTTGTTGTGGGACCTTGGTCTTAAAAGGTTTTTATGTGTTATTGTGACACATATTGTAATTCCTACTACACAACACATTTTATTCAAAAAAAAAAAATAAAATCAAACTTTTTTCAAAATTCCAAAAATATTCCAAAAATTAAAATAAAATCAAATATTTAAACTTTTTCTAAATTCCAATAATATTCCAAAAATTCTTAAAAGTTCAAACTTTTCCGAAATTCTAAAAATATTGCAAAAATTATTACAAAATCAAAAATTCAAACTTTTTTCAAAATTCCAAAAATTATAATAAAATCAAAAATTTAAAATTTTTCGAAATTCTAAAAATATTCCAAAAATTCTTACAAAATCAAAAATTGAAACATTTTTCAAAATTCTAAAAATATATATAAAATTCAAAAATTCAATTTTTTTTCAGAATTCTAAAAATATTGCAAAAATTATAACAAAATCAAATATTGGGACTTTTTTCAATATTCCAAAAATTAGAATAAAATCAAATATTTTAACTTTTTCTAAATTCCAATAATATTCCAAAAATTCTTAAAAATTCAAACTTTTTTCAAAATTCTAAAAATATTGCCAAAAATTATTACAAAATCAAAAATTGAAAAATTCCAAAAATATTCAAAAAATTAGAATAAAATCAAATATTTAAACTTTTCAAAATCCCAATAATATTCCAAAAATTCTTAAAAATTCAAACTTTTTCCATAATTCTAAAAATATTGCAAAAATTATTACAAAATCAAAAATTCAAACTTTTTTCAAAATTCCAAAAATTATAATAAAATCAAAAATTTAAAATTTTTCAAAATTCTAAAAAAATTCTTACAAAATCAAAAATTGAAACTTTTTTCAAAATTCTAAAAATATATATAAAATTCAAAAATTCAATATTTTTTCAGAATTCTAAAAATATTGCAAAAATTATAACAAAATCAAAAATTGGGACTTTTTTCAAAATTCCAAAAATATTCCAAAAATTAGAATAAAATCATATATTTTAACTTTTTTTAAATTCCAATAATATTCCAAAAATTCTTAAAAATTCAAACTTTTTTCAAAATTCTAAAAATATTGCAAAAATTATAACAAAATCAAAAATTGAAAAATTCCAACAATATTCAAAAAATTAGAATAAAATCAAATATTTAAACTTTTTCAAAATCCCAATAATATTCCAAAAATTCTTAAAAATTCAAACTTTTTCCATAATTCTAAAAATATTGCAAAAATTATTACAAAATCAAAAATTCAAACTTTTTTCAAAATTCCAAAAATTATAATAAAATCAAAAATTTAAAATTTTTCAAAATTCTAAAAAAATTCTTACAAAATCGAAAATTAAAACTTTTTTCAAAATTCTAAATATATATAAAATTCAATTTTTTTCCAGAATTCTAAGAATATTGCAAAAATTATAACAAAGTCAAAAATTGGGACTTTTTTCAAAATTCCAAAAATATTCCAAAAATTAGAATAAAATCGAATATTAAACGTTTTCTAAATTCCAATAATATTCCAAAAATTCTTAAAAATTCAAACTTTTTTCCAAAATTCTAAAAATATTGCAAATTTTATTACAAAATTAAAAATTCAAACTTTTTTCTAAATTCCAAAAATTATAGTAAAATCAAAAATTAAAAATTTTTCAAAATTCTTAAAATATTCCAAAAATTTTTACAAAATTAAAAATTGAAATTTTTTTCAAAATTCTAAAAATATATATAAAATTTAAAAATTCTATTTTTTTTCAAAATTCTAAAAATATTGCAAAAATTATAGCAAAATCAAAAATTAAAACTTTTTCCAAAATTCTAAAAATATTGCAAAAATTATTACAAAATCAAAAATACAAACTTTTTTCAAAATTCCAAAAATATTTCAAAAACTTTAACAAATTCAAAAATTTCCATGTCCAATTTCATTTTAAATTACATTTACGTCATAAAAACAGTTACATTTTTTTTCCAAAAAATTGGCTAAAATTAAATGAAATCTTTTTTTGACACACTTGACATTATTTTTTTGACAAACTTATAATGCCATAATTCTCTATAGTAATAATAAAATGTCATGTCATACAAATTATTAATTTTATTTTTTTCCAAAAATTTGGGTCAAAAATTAAATAAAAATCTTTCTTTTGACACACTTGACAACATTTTTTTGACAAACTAATAATCCCCTAATTCTCAATAATAATAATAAAATTTCATTTCAAACAAATAATAAATTTTATTTTTTTCTAAAAAATTGGGTAAAAAAATAAACAAAAATCTTTCTTTAGCCACACTTGGCAACATTTTTGACAAACTAATAATGTCCTAATTCTCAATAATAATAATAAAATTTCATTTCAAACAAATAATTAATTTTATTTTTTTCCAAAAAATTGGGTAAAAAAATAAAACCTTTCTTTTGATACACTTGACAAAATTTTTTTGACAAACTTATAACGCAATAATCTAGTTTTTGATCTCACAATCCCGACCATCCAGATTTCTCCACATTCTTTGTTCCTATTCATTATCACTTAAAATGAACGTTTTTTAAGCAAAAAATATCTCTTACCATTGAGTGTACTTATTTTTAGAATTCAAAATTTTTCAAATCCCTTCAGCCGTTTTCTAGATTTCGTCGGTTGTGACGGACGGCCGGCCGGCCGGCAGACATACATACATTTTTTTTTCAGAATCAGTAGGTCCTAAAACGTCGAAAAATGCCAAAAACAGTGCGGTAAGAATTTCACTTTTTGCTCATGAATGTAATACTTAGGTCTTTCAGACCGAAGTAATATTCTTTTTCGTGCTGTTATCGCCGACTAACTTTTTATCTGATTTTTGAGTAATAACATTTTTTTATTGATTTAACCTGATTATTAATGCATAAATTAATTTGTTAAAAACATCAAATTATAATAGTACATTATATGATGCAAGGACGTAAAGCTAGCCGAAGCGCTAGCCGATTTTCACCGACATTAAGTCCAAAATGACTTACGTTCGTGCGTCAAATACTATTTTTCATGCGCCACAAGCAAAATATTTAAAAAAAAATTGTTTGTTCTAAATCAAAGTTATAAATTTGCATAAATTTTAAAATAAAAATATGTTGAACAAGTAACCTTTGACAAAATATTTGTAATTTTTTAAAGTAATTGAAATATGACTAAATTGAAATATAACTAATAATAACTATGACGACAAATAATAACAATAATATTAATTAGATTATGATATTTAGAATTTAAAGGTTGCTTTGATAAAAATTTCTTTTTTATAGAATTTAAACAAATACAAATGTTTTTTAAATTTTTGGACGTTACTATGACAACAAAATATATGGTTAAAAAGTGACACTTTAAGTCCGCAAACCACAGTAATAAAGTAACAATTTAATATGTAGACGAATAAAATAGTACATTATATGATGCAAGAACGTAAAGCTAAAGAATTTGGACGGTTGTTAAGTTTGCCACTGACCTTAAGTCCAAAATAGCTTACGTCCGTGCATCATATGCTTTTTTTTATTCGCCGCAAGCAAAATATTTTAAAAAAATTGTTTATTCTAAATTAAAATTATAAATTTGCATAAACTTTGAAAAAAAATATGTGAAACAAGTAACCTTTGACAAAATATTTGTTATATTTTCCAAAATATTGTACAACTATGACAACAAATGATAACAACTATTTTAATTGGATTATGAAATTTTGAATTTAAGGGTTGCTTTGATAAAAATTTCTATTTTTTATAGAATTTAAGCAAATACAAATGTTTTCTACTTTTTTGGACGTAACTATGACAACAAAATTTATGGTTAAAAAGTGACAGTTTAAGGTCGCAAATCACAGTAATAAAGTAAATCTTTAATATGTAGGCGAATAAAAAAGGTATTATATTGCACTTCTAACGCCATATCAACTGTTTTATCAACTGCTTTCACTTCAACATATTTATTGACACAACAAAATTCTTATCTAAAACACCCATCGACTTTAATTAAAGAAAAAAGTTTCGAGTAATTCAACTGAAAAGTAAAATTTTAAGATAACCATTATCCATCGTAACCTATATTGTTTTTTGCTTTGTTGATTTGTTTTATGCTTGAACATCTTTTTCTATCGAAAGTATACATTGTGGACTTACACTTTATTACATTAGTTTTTTTAGTATACCCTTGCCGTTCATATCGTAACTCATTGCCATTTCATGTTTTAAAAAAATTGTATTAAAAAAACAAATAATTTTCCTTCTATAACGAAACGACGAAACGAAGTTTTAAGATTAAATACATAATTAGAATATCATGTATGTTGAGTGGCTTAGTGGTTTGTAAGCTGAAGTCGAACACTAAGGGTTCGGGTTCGACTCCCATCTAGATCGAAGTGTTTTTAAGCAAAACATTAACAACATCTATAAATATACGGATTTTTCGGTATAAATAGATAAATGTTTTAAATATTTTACAATGTTTTAAATTAGAATTATTTATATATCATATTAATATAGAAAAAGTTTTGACAATACATAATTGAAAAGCTAATCCAATTTCCTAAAGCTTCTAAGCTCTAAATAAAAAAATCCAATTAAAAATCTTTCGATGTTCATTCAAAACAAAAGTAATTATTTTCAACTAAAATTTTTATTCACATAATTTATGTGTTTCCGGGTGGAGTCATTTTACTGATTTCGTTTGCTTATATATATAAATTTATTTTCTAATTTCTTTATAATCTTTTTAAAAAATTTATCAGCTTTAAATTTCATGGCCATACAAAAATAGTGATATGTGTTACAAGACCACCTAAACACTCTTTTGGCCATGTTTGAAATTTCGAATGCATCAAACAAGAACGAAGAAGCACGTTTAACACGCACGTTAACACGAACCACGTTTAACACGCTCTAGTTTTTCCACCGACTTCTAAAATTTTCATTCAATAATCATCCTTTTAAACATGTATTGTATGTAACTTGCTTACATGTTAGAATTAGAAATTGCCTTTTTTTGTACATGGTTTGTCTTTGCAGTTTTTATTAATATGTATTAAAATATTTTTTAATGAAGCAGATTATGTTTTTTTACGAACAACTTATTTTATTACGATAGCATATAAAAATTCTATTTTCATTCAGACTTAATCCGCTGTGAAATTGTTATTTTTCTACTAGAGTAAAATCGCTTTTGATAATAACAAATTGTAGTTGCTATGGTATTTTCATGTAATTTTACAAAGTTTTTGTATCAAAGATACCACGAAAAAATAGAATATGAATTTTGACTGTTATGTTCTCAATTTATAATTTAATGAATTAAAATAAATACCGTTTGTGTTTTTACTTTGCTCGACCCGACGCTGGCGCATCTGGTGAACAAATTTTCACTCACGAAAAGCAGTATTTTCATCTCTTATAGCTAAATCTACTATTATTTAACCTTTGAGAACGAACAAAAATATTTATCATTGCTACCATTGCTATCGGTTGCTACAAATTTGTTTTTAATAAATTGATATTTTTAAGAAATCACTTTATCAGGTTTTATACTTGAAAGTCATTTGTTCCTACCAACCCGTAAAACAAATTTGAAAACAGCTCGTGAAGTGTGCATTAATTGTGCATGTTACAAAATCCCCGTGCACAAAATTTTGCATAATACATGTCATGCACATGATGTGCACCATTCCGTGCACATGACGTAAAACGCCTTAGAACATATGTGCACACAAATATTAGCTGCATGTTTAACGAATAAAAACACGAAGCGAAACGAAATTTATTTAATGATAAAATTAATAAAAAATTGTGAGTGAAAAAATAGTTTAACATTTTCTAAAATGGCTGGTTTCATTTAACTTTTTATGAGATAATATGACTTTCGTAGTGTTAAATTAATGATTTTTATATTATTTCCATCTACAATTACATGCGAAAGAATTTTTTTGTGAAGGTAATAAAAACATACACAATAAACACACGAACACTTTGAATAATTAATTTTAGCGGTTCAAAAAAATGATTATATTTATTTAATATTTTTTGTTTATTATTTTTCATGTCGGTTTACTGATATTTAAATTAATTTTTTTATGATATTTAAAAAATTGTGGAAAATTAACATTATTTTTTTTATGTAAGCTAAATATTTTATTTTATTGCCGTACTTTTACTTTACTTTTATTTTACTCTCTCCTTAGTTAGATAAAATATTTGCAATTTCACAAACGCATTTTATAAGAGTAGAAAAATTCATGTTTGTAGCACTTATAGTTTGTGAGAAAATCGATACCGAAGTCTCAACATAAGGGATTAGTTTTTACTTTTTGAAAGTATGACATCCTAAAAAGAATTATGTCCACACAAAAGTTTTTTTTAACTATGTCAAACAAAATGCATAATGATTATTAAACTATTATAGTATATTATAGTATAGTATACGTACGTTATGTATGCTTGGGAGCCATTCGTAACAACCACATAGCACATGGCATGTTATTAACTTCACATTATTAATGATGTTACAAAAAATATTCTTTCCTAAGCCTGAGCGGTAGTTACTATTATATGCTAAGAGGTCAATCGGAGAGTGGTTTTGCTCAGTTGACATAGTAGTCCTCAGTTCCTTTAATTAAAAATAACATAAAAAAAGAACGCAGTGTTAAGGACTGCTGACAGAAGTGAAAACTTAAATCTGTGAAATAGCTGTGTTTTTTTGTATCTTCCAATTATTGTAGCGTCGCAAATTAAAATTTCAGAATGTTTAAATTAAAATCATTAAAATTATTCTGGGTTTCACATCTATCAGCATTCCAAGCAACAATTACATACATTTTTATATTTAAAATAATCAAAACATGTCATAGAAAAATTTGCGTTTATCAATACCTTAGAAAGCATGTTGTTGTATGACCTTGTTCTTAAAAGTTTTTTTATCTGTTGTTGTGACACACCATGTAATTTCTACTACCAAACACATTTTATTTAAAAAAAAAATAGCGTATCATCAAAGAATATTCCATAACTTAGAGTAAGGGATGGTATCGTTGATCGAAAATACTTCATCCGCCAGCACCTCTAAGATATAACTTTGGATAATGAGATTGCACTGGTGTTGCCAGTGGTATACGATATCTGAAGATAACTCATATGCCAATAGCAGGGACTAAAGTACGCATGGTTGTCCACCCATAGATATACAATTTTAAATTTTACAAATTTTCCTGCGGAAAGCTAAGTAATTTCATTAGTATTAATGCGCATTGTTGACGTTTGCAAATCACTATCGACTAAGTGCCACCATTTTTAATTATTTTATTTATCATGATTGCCATCCATGTTTAATCATAAATAAGCGATGCTTCTTTGTATAGAATTTATGCGATTTCCGTCTCGTAATTGTGAGCTTAAAATCGATATAATCGATGTTATCAAGTATCAAGCTACAATAATTAAGTCTTCACTTAATTTTAGAAACATGTATTACATACAATTCCAAATTAACAACATATTTGGTGAAGATGATAAAATTTTTAACATCATGATGTGTTAAATTCCAATACATATAATTTTCATATACAAATGTAATTGTTTCAGGTTAAACTGGAGTTTATGATTGAAAACGCGTGGAAAACGCAAAAGTCAATGAAACATGAAACGTAGAATATTGGCATGATTGAAAACGCGTGACAAACGTTTTATTTCGAACTTATATTTTCGTATGATTGAAAACGCGTGATATCCGTTTCTTGTACAAAATTGAAACGTTAAATTAGGGTTGCGTTTAGAATAATTTTAAAACATAAAAATGTAAGTTTATCTTTTTTTTTATTAATTTCGAGTGAAAAATGAACAATATTTTAAATTTTAAGCACATTTATGATTTATTGTTTTAAAATTTTAGGAGAAAGATTGTTAGGAGAAAAATAACAAATCAAACGTAGTATTGTATTAGGAATTAGTAAGAAGAATGAAAGAGAATCCTGATATAGCTTATTATTATTTTTACTTTATCCAAATATTTAAATTTTTGAGCTTAGCACTGAGCACAATGATGTTTTTTTTAACAAACAATTAGATCTGACAATTAACAACAAATTATTTTGACAACCTGACAGTTTTTAATTTCGAAAAAAATTTCGAACTAACTTTTTATCACGCGTTTTCAATCATACCTACATTAGGTGAAAGTGAATAGTCTTAACCGCGTGAAACGTTTTCCGTGCGTTTTCAATCATAAGCCCCACTAGTTTTTCTTACGTTATTTTTAGTTTCATAAAAATTATGTTCAACAAAAAAAAACATTGATCAAAGCAAACTACCGTTTAAAACGATAGTTAAATAAAAAGCAAATTAAGTGTACACAACAACTTCCCAAATTTTCATGATGATTAATGTATTAATGCATAAAGGACAAACAGACATACTTTCAATTTTATATATATTCAATATTTATTTAGCATGATGACTCGAATGCAGCAATAGCAATATATCTTTTAAAAACTTCGTTATAGATCAATTTTTTAAAATTCGCAAGGAGAAATTTTTATTATTTTTATGAATTCATGAATAAAAAAAATAATAATTTAATGGTATTTAATAAAAATTAAAAAGAAACAATAAAAAAATATGTACCACATCAGGAATTGAACTCACGACCTACACAACATCAGTCGAGCGCGATATCCACATCGCAATTTGTCAAGAAATGATCGATGTATTTCATATTTAAAAAAAATATTTTTTTGTTCTTCAAAAATTCATATTAAAAATGATGACGCGAATATATAGATGAAGTTTTCACTTCAAAAATATAATTAAGAATGTTGTTGTGGAACCCAGGCCTTAAAAGGTGTCTATGTGTTGTTGTGACACATATTGTAACTTCTATTACACAAAATATTTTATTAAAATAAAAATCGGGAAAAAATTTAAAATATGTGTTTGAAATCATACAACCTGAAATATGATTATGGAGAAATAAACATTTGTTTCAACTTTTTTACTGTCCATTTATTGTAAAAACATCGTTTAATAAATAATAAATTTCCGTTTACGTAAACGTTTACTTTTTTTATTACTCAATATTTATTATTATAAGATGACTTTAGAACAAAAACCAACAAATAGCAGCTATGAAACTTTTTTTACGAAATAAAAGTTATTTCCTTTTCGAAATTTGTTTACTGTATTTTGATTAATCAGAGGGAAAATGCTTGATCATAATTTCAATTTGTTTATTCATTTGAATCAGATGTACCAGGAGCTTATTACTTTAGTATAAGTTTTTACTATTTCGGACTGTTTTATTTTTAGCAATAAATTATACGATAAAAAAGTTTTTAGATTTATATTTTGGTTAAGTGGGGACGAGTGGAATATAAATCAAGTTTTTTATATTTTATCGTATTCTCTAAACTAGAAAACAATAAATTTTGATAGTTTCGAAATTCTAAAACGGTTTGCAAATATATACAAAACAGAAAAAGGAATATCATGAAAACATCATGAGAAATTATATTGGTAACGTTGATGCATTGGAAGGCTTGGAAGAAAATCTCTGAAAATATAGTGTTTTAAAAATATATATCATAATTGTGAATTTTAGGATAACCTAAATAACTTCAATTCATTTTTTACCGGCAGTGACAAACCGGTAGTTAGGATGCAGAATTATTGGAAACTGTACTAAATACGATCACTAAATCGTCCGCTAATCCCCAGACATGCGGTTTTTCATTGCTAATTTTAATTTAGGATGCTCTAAAATAAAAAATGAAATCAAAACCGAAGTCAAGATATAGACCTTGATATCTGAATTCCAATAATTCAATCAACTTTTATAATACAAAGTATAAATCGTATAACAAAAATATGCTCTCATAAAACTTGTTATGCCCACAAATTATGTGATGTCTTACATGTATCGTTTGTAACAATATACAATCTGATACAGAACCAATTGAGTTCTAAGTAAAGGTGTTAGTAAAGGAATTAGTTCTTTGCAGTTAAAACCTAACAGTAAAGACTAATTCCGGAGCAACACATACTTTCCTATTTTTTCATCTATAATGATGATACATCATTGCGTTTTTTATTAACATTTTTATTAACAACCAGTCGGTATACATAAATGTTTGACTCACTGTCGAAACATCAAGGTTATAATAGTTTTTGTTATATGCTGGCATTCTCTTTACAAACGTTTCGAATTTTATTTGTTTTCTTTCATTATCTATTCATAATCTTTGTTTAATTAAAACGAAGCCAAAAGAAATGATAATATGAACTCTCTTTTCGTATGATTTTGTTGTATTAAAGCATACAAGAAGGAAAACTCATAGTATGTGTGCTCATTTTAAATTTCTGAAGCATTTCGATGTGTGAGTTGTTTTTTTTTTGCCGATTGATGTGTGCAATAAACCTGTTGATGGTATGATATGATTATTTGTTAATAAAAGGGTGGCCCTTATTTTTTGTTTCTGTTTTAAAATTTACAGACTACAAGAAAAAATATTTTGGAAAAGTGAAACAATCTGTTAACTGGGTTCGTTATAAATGTACTGTTTGGCAACCATATGCCCGACGAGTTAAGAATATATGCAATCAACTTTTCTTCTCTCTTGTTTAGAGTAGTTTAAAATATATAAATAACAAACATTTTTCAATTTTAGTTGAGTTGTAATTTGAAATTTAAAATAAGTTCATAGGCGGTGAGCTGTGAAATTTTACTCGATACGGTTGTAATTAATTTGTTAATAAATAATGTCTTTTTGTCCGGTCAAATTATTATTGAAATATAATACATATAAAAAAAATCGATAAACAAAAATGTGATTAATTACTTAAAAAAATATATGTGTATTGATAGTTTTGTTCATTATAATTTAAATATTTGTGTTTGTTGTTGAATAATATTTATATATATTATAATTATTGTTAATAAATGTGATTTTAAAGAAATGTAAAAGAAAAGAAAAAGGTTTATATATGGAAAAAATTCTAATAAGGTTACGAGCCTTTTATGTTTGGTTAGAATGCCTACAAAAATAAAAAAATGAACGAATAAAAATAAAGAAATAATAATATAAGAAAAGGAAAAAAAATTAATTTTTTGTTTCTTAATTGCGTTATTACATATTTAATTGGTTTTTTTTGTCAACCGTGCTCGTTGATAAATAATCAGAAAAAGCTCAATTAAAAAGAAAACAAAATTACCACAATTCCAGATGATCGAATAACTTAACAGGTACTAGTGTTTTTATATAAAAATTAAAGCACTGCGAGAAATCGCTGGTAATATTTATATACATTAATAGAAAAATAAATGGACCTTTTTGGCTTATTATCGGGGCATCAAAAGATGAAGTCAACTCTCAACAAATTAAGTTAAGTTTATTTTTATTCGCCTATGTATTAAAAAGTTACTTTATTACTGTGATTTGCGGTTTTAAAGTGTCACTTTTTAACCATATATTTTGTTGTCATAGTTACGTCCAAAAAAGTAAAAAACATTTGTGTTTGTTTAAATTCTATAAAAAATAGAAATTTTTATCAAAGCAACCCTTAAAATCAAAATTTCATTATCCAATTAAAATAGTTCTTAACATTTGTTTTCATAGTCATACAATAATTTGGAAAAGATAACAAATATTATGTCAAATGTACTTTGTTCCACATATTTTCATTTCAAAATTTTTGCATATTTATAATTTTATTTTAGAATAAACATTTTTTTTAAATATTTTGCTTGCGGCGAATAACAAATAGTATATGATGCACGGACGTAAGCTATTTTCGACTTAAAGTGGGTGCAAATCTCGGCTAGCGCCTCGATTTGTAAACTGCACATACGTCCAAAATCTTTAGCTTTTTTTTTTTTTTTTTTTTTTTTTTTTTTAAACAGACTTAACAGCGCTTGCTCACACTTCCAGCTCTAATTATGTCATATTTAATAACACAATAAGAGCCTATCAACCATACAAATATCCATGTATAAATACACAACGTGTAAAAATACATACATATATACATGATTGGAATAATTTCATATCGCTACTATGAATTCACCTTGTCACAGACAAGGCTCGGTTGTAGTGTAGTAGGACGGAAGCGAACAACATGCAAAGAAGCCACAATACTTAATACAAGTAGAAAGGATAAAATAAAATACGCACACGTGTAAAGAGAAAAAAAACCCGTTTATAAACACAAAGGCACAAAGGCACTTAAAAAAAAAAAAATACAAAAATCATGCAAAAAAAAAAAAAAAAAACAAAAGTCAAAAACAAAAAAAGGGAAGTATTTTATTTGGCGTATGTCTCTTGCTGTTAACTTTAAGAATAAAAATAAAACTTAAAAATAGGTAGATCTTCCTATGAAGTCCACATAAGACAAAACATGAATACACATTAAAATGAGCTTACAATCGATTTGATTGCGCGTCATTAGTTAAAAATCAAAAAGTAAACTATTAAAATTATAAAAAGATATCATGCAGAGAGCACTTGTCGAGTTATCAGTTATCATTGATTCGAATAAAGTAACTGTTTTAACTTATATTTACTGTGATGGAAATCGAAGCTTTGAGCATTTTTATTCGCGTTCTGTAGCATTCTTGTGATAGGCTCATTTCTACCATAATCTGTGCGATGGAAATCAATTCTGAATAAAGAAACATACCTAGTTGCGCGATAATTAATATTAATGTTTATGGATTCTAAAATTGAGGAATTAACTACACCAGCCAAAATTTGATGGACAAAAATAACGTCAGCTATTTCACGACGTTTCTGCAGACTGTGCATACCAAGAAGACTAAGTCGATCTAGATATGGAGGCAAGTTGTATGGATCAGCCCAAGGAAGACCTCTAAGTGCAAAACGCACAAATCTGCGTTGGACAGCTTCTATTCTATTGATATGTACGTGGTGATAAGGTGACCAGACTTGAGAAGCATATTCAAGCAGTGGTCTAACGATGGTTAAATAGAGAGCCCTGGTGACATAAGGGTCAGAAAATTCTTTGGACCAACGTCCTAGCATCATAATGTATTATTTCATATTCTAATTTTTAAATTCTTCAATTTTATTTTGAATTGTTTTAGACCATCATGATCTTGTAAATTAAAAATTAAATTATTCCTGTTATATTAGAGATTTTTCCTTAGTATTGTTGTATTGTATTGATTAAAATAATTAATTCCCTTGGATAAATAGATACTGTATGTTTCTATTTTTAATAATATAAAAAGTCCAGGCATTACAAACTTAATAGCACTAACATTTAATTTTCCATCATAAATGAAAAAATAAGAACAATATTCGAAACATGACGGTTATTGATTCTCAATATAATAGCATATTTTGTTACAAGTTCACTAATCACCGTTTTTTTTAACATTTTCGTCTCGCTCAAAGCAGATTTTCAGTTTTTTTCCATTGGAACTCCCATTTCTTGAAAAAAAAAAGTGAAATACAACCACAATTTGTTCGAGATAGTGTTGATAAAAGTAAATTTAAGCAAGCTCGATCTTCAATGGAACAAGGCTAATATAACATTCAAAATTGATCATGTTTGTTTTGGTTTTGAAAAATTACATAGCAACCACAATTTGTTATTTAGTCAAATGCTTTTTTACTAGAGAGAAAAAGTCTACCTTCTCAAGGGGTTAAACCTGCATGAAAATGGATATTTTATATACTATGGTAAAAAACATAATTTTTTTTATTTCTTTATAACGTTCATAACAAAAACGGTAGCATCGAAAGTTAAATAATTCAAAACTATTGTAAGGAAAATACAAAAACATGAAAAGTTCATCCAAAATAATTTAATTTTGTTTTGTGAGAAAAATACGACTTTAAATCTCTGATATTATAAAAAGAAAATAAGTTTAGATATAATTTTCTTGCTTGGAATCGATTGACATTTAATTAACTTATTATTATTATAATTGGTTTTGTGTGTTGGTTTTGTTTTTGTCAAAAAAATAATGATTTATTGTGAATCGAGTTTAATAAATTAAACAGGAAATTAATCGACAATAAATCCGATCAACGCTAAAATGAAAAAAAGGAAATGGGGTTTTCTATTAAATATCTTATAATATTATTTTTCTTGTTTGGGCCAACACCCTTAATTTTAAGGGTATGAGCAGGATTATTCCAAATAGATTGACGGTCCTTAAGGCTGATCTGTGCTTTTCAAATATGCAAATGCAAAAAGGCAATTAAAGTAAACAAAAAAGCATTTCAAAAGTTTGATCACAATAAAACTGATGAAAACATTAGACAGTACCGTATTGAGAGAAATTTAACTGGGAAGCTAAGATGCAGAAATTAATCTCTATATAATAGAAAAAAAACTACTGAATTTGCTGAGCACATTACTGATTCACGCTATTTTTATATAACCGTAGTAACGGACTGTTACTGAAACTATGGGTGAACCATAGCTCGCCCTTATCAACTTCATTTGATCAACATTAAAGATTACTAAAAACGCAACAATACACTAAGAATCTGTTCTGTACGTATAGAGTAAGTATATGACACAATGTCAATGACACAAATTCGAAATAACACAAGTCAAACTTTTCCTTTTAATTATTTTCGTTTCGTTGAAAAATTGTTTTGATTGTCATAAAACACCTGACTAAAATATCTAATAATCACGGAAAAACGTTTATTTAACAAATTTTCAAACATTACATAAAATTAGGGATTTCTTTTTAGGTAGATTTAAGGGTGATCAAAAATTGAACCAAAGATATGAATATTAATTAAAATACTAATTAAACAGCAATTTCATTTTATTCAGTAATCTTTTTTTTTTGTTTCAGGTAAGCTGGGTTATAGTCGTGTTTTGTGTGTTTCTAAGATGATTTGATGACAGAATGTAAGGTAGGATTTTTTATGTTTTCTGTTAAGTACATTTTTATTATAGAATAATAAAATTGATGGATGTTTACTTAAAAAAACACTTTTCACTCTTATTTTTGTGCAAAGATAAACACATGTGTCACAACAACACAAAAATACAACAACATGCGTTCTGAAGTGTTGAAAGATGATTTTTTACAATTTTTGGAGACTGAAGGTATCAATAGATGCTCCTCAGTCTTTCTGCAGCCGTAGTGCACCTAGTCCTTCTGCATTCGATGTGTGTGTGTATGTGACAGAATGGGATATTGCCAGTTTAACGGTGTGCGCTACACAACTGATAAATCAAATAGGAATTAGTTTGAACCCTGATGCATCCGATTTTAGTATAGCACCATTGCGAAAAATAATAAATATATCAATTTACGATTACTCAAACTTCGTGGATCAGTCACACTATTGAATTTTGCATTAATGTTTAGTTTATTGTTCATTTACGAGGCTGCGAGGCCGAAAACTTTGAACAATTTTATTGTTCAAACGTTTAAAATCGTTCAATCTTTAAATTTATGATATTGGTTCAATTTATAACAAGTTTTTCAAATAGATTTCTCGATTGTTCAAGCGTCTGTAAAAATTATATTTTTTCCTTTTATAGATTTCTTTTACTAATAAAAATCTTACTTTATTTTAATTAAGTGAAAAATTTTCTTACGGATAATATAAACGTTCGAAATTTTATATCATTTCAATTTTCTTTTTTATTTAAGAATTATTATTTTTTTAAATATCTTGATACCATAGAGGAAAGAGAAATCATAAATTTACATTCTCGATTATGTTTTTTTAATATTAAATTTTATTTTATTTGATAACAAAAAAAAAATGGATAAAAATTACAAAGAACGTACAGAAAGTAGAATGCAAATAAAATGAAAAAATGTGAAACGGAGAATTTCTGGATAACAAATATTATTTAAATAAATGCAACATTTGTGTTACTGGAATTTTTGGAATTCTAATTTAATTAGAAATATTGAAATAATATAACTTTTTAAAGGTAAAGAAGATTCATATTTATAGAATTTTATTATAATTTTAAAAGATGAACTTTTTATTGAGTTTTGAAAGAGAAAGAGAAACCAAATCAACCAAAGTAACAATTTTTAAAATCACCATCGAATTCTATGAATAACAGTAGATTATACACCAAGGGAGAGAAGTGCAAGTCTCCCGAGGTGTACTTAGAGGCCGATTGCGAAGCCTGAGGGCTACACATCACTAAGGGAGAGGACATGCTATCTCCTGAGGTGTAGATACTATTCCAAAATATATCTATGATGTTAAAAAACAAATCTAATCTTTTAAAGAGAACGAAAATTATAATTTTTAAAGTTCATCATAGAATATAGATAGGCGGTTTTATAGTTTAGTTGAATTTATCGTAAAAAATTTGTTTCTATGAAAACTATCACTGTTGGCATGGTTTTTTTATTACCTAGGGAAGAAAAGATGCAATCCGCTCCCACAAATGAGGAAGCGGAATTGAACTTTATATACAACTCGTGTAAAAAGTATATTTTATGAACCAATTGATCTTATACTTATTGACAAAAATTATAATAACATTAAGTAGGTGTGAAGGAAGAACAATAAACATATTATTGTCATATTTCTAAAAACTGGTGACACTAAATCAATAATGTACAGTTTTATTTACTTAATAATAATTATTACAAAATCAAAAATTCAAACTTTTTTTAAAATTCTAAAAATATTGCAAAAATTATAATAAAATCAAAAATTGAAAAATTCCAAAAATATTCCAAAAATTAGAATAAAATCAAATATTTAATTTTTTTCTAAATTCCAATAATATTCCGAAAATTCTTAAAAATTCAAACTTTTCCGAAATTCTAAAAATTATTACAAAATCGAAAATTCAAACTTTTTTCAAATTTCCAAAAATTATAATAAAATCAAAAATTTAAAATTTTTCAAAATTCTCAAAATATTCCAAAAATTCTTACAAACTCAAAAATTAAAACTATTTCCGAAATTCTAAAAATATTGCAAAAATTATTACAAAATCAAAAATACAAACTTTTTTCAAAATTCCGAAAATTTTTCAAAAACTATAACAAATTCAAAAATGTCCATGTCCAATTTCATTTTCAATTACATTTACGTCATTAAAACATTTTTTTTCCAAAAAATTGGCTAAAAAAATAAATGAAATCATTTTTTGGCACACCTGACATTAATTTTTTGACAAACTTATAATGCCATAATTCTCCAAATAATAATAAAATTTCATGTCATACATATTATTAATTTTATTTTTTTCCAAAAAATTGGGTAAAAAAGTAAATAAAAATATAATTAATGTTGTCCATCTTGTAAATAAAAATCTTTCTTTTGACACACTTGACAACATTTTTTTGACAAACTTGTAATGCCATAATTCTCAATAATAATAATAAAATTTCATTTCAAACAAATAATTAATTTTATTTTTTTCCAAAAAATTGGGTAAAAAAATAAATAAAAATCTTTCTTTTGACACACTTGACAACATTTTCTTGACAAACTTCTAATGCAATAATCTAGTTTTTGACTCGTAATCACTTCAAATGAACGTTTTTTAAGAAGAAAATATGCATATTTCCTTGTTTTGACACACTTGACGATTTTTTTGACACACTTCCGGTACAGTTATCACACACATCGTCCCTTCAGCTCTTCCCATTGAGTGTACCTATTTTTAGAATTCAAAATTTTTCAAACCCCTTCAGCCGTTTTCTAGATTTCGTCGGTTGTGACGGCCGGACGGCCGGCAGACAAACATAAATTTTTTTTTGCTTTTTTAGAATCAGTAGGTCCTAAAACGTTAAGAAATGCCAAAAAAAGGGGGTAAGAATTTCACTTTTAGCTCATGAATGTAATACTTAGGTCTTTCAGACCGAAGTAATAGTATACAATATACATACATCAACACAAGCGCAAATATTACAACAAATGATAGTAATATGAACATTGGTTTCTGAAATATTACATGTACATTTGTCATGCACCTTATATTATTTACAGTTTGGAACTTAAACATATACAAATTTTTCAAATTTATCTTCTCTATAGACTATACATAACTTTAAATATATGTGTACTACATTAAAAAAATACAACGAGGAAGAACATACGAGATATGTTTATGAAATATAGAACCAATTTATTTTTAAAAACAAAAAAAAAATTAGCCCTAAGAACATTCAAGTAGAGCACAAACAAAATATTGCGTTATTTTGGGTTTTCCATATTTTTCACTTTTGTGGTTTGAGTCTGGGAGTCTTGTTACAAAATTTTTGTTCTTTTTGTTTGACTACATTTTCGGCAATATTTCGTATGTTTGGTAGAGATTGTTTTGATTTGACTGTATTTGCTATTTCTTCTGTTCAAGAAAGGTTTTATGTCGCCATACCCAACAAAACAACAATTTGAGACCTCAACCATGTCAATAACAGTTTTCTTTCTTCTAGAAACCTCATTTATCTGAAGTTCAATGCATTTCAAAGCTGACCTGAAACCCAATTTTTTTAAAGCAACCTACGTTTTGACTGAATGTCTGGAGAAACAAAACTGATAACTGGATGACTAATTACTTTAACGTAGTTAATCAGTTCTATTAAGCTTATGTGTGGCGTTAACATAAGTCTTGGTGTTCTGGACCGAATGTGTTGTAGCTCTACCATGTACACTCAGAACAAATGATGCGTTCCTTAGATTATAAAATACATATAGGATAAGCAATATTTTTTAATTTAAAGTTTTAACGTGATAGTATTTACATTGAAAAAGCACAGTAGCCTAGAAATTTAAATACTATCAAGGTTTTCCGTTGCTTAACCAAACATGCTTACAAAATAACAGACTTATGTAGATATTTTGTATTTAACATTTTTACCGATCGACAAATGATCAACCTTATTCAATTTTATTTTATTTTCCTGAAAAGTATTTCGATTAAAATAAAAGTGTTAATATTAAAACTGAAAGTTTGATCCTATCTAAAATTTTATCATGTACGCCTTGGTTCTGTTTTCATTTAGAATAATTTTAGAGTGAAATGGATATTGTTTGATGATTAATTGTTTTTAGTTTTGTTTTTATTTAGAATGAAGTTAAAATAAAATATATATTGTCTAGCAGTTTTTTGTTTCTGGCAATAGAAGAATAAAATTACTTCTTTTTCTATAAATGGAAAGAGATAACCATGCGGTAAGGGACTCTGTATTTTTGTGTTTATTTTACAGGAGCCTTTTCTTTTGTGTAAATTAATTTCAATACGAAATTTGAATTTAAAAAAACAGCTTCAATTGTTTTATAGTTTTATAGTGAAAATATATAAAATATTGCTTAGCCTGTATATTTTATAACCTAAGATGCTTTCCTTCGTTTATGCTTTCAACTTGCAGATCTTTTACCTGTCGGAAGCGATATAATATTGTTCAGATACCAAAGATACAAAATAAAATCAACAATCAACTAACTTTTTACAAATTCAAATTTAAACTATTATACCACGTTTACAGCGACATAGCAAATTAGTAGATGCAATTTAAATCAGTGCTGTAAACACTTTTTATTTTAATAGCTTGCAACTAATTTGATATCTAGATTTGATACCTAGCAAATTATTTTCAAATTGATATTTGGCGCTGTAAACATCAATGCAAATAAAAATGGTTGACTTCTAGACCGTATCCTGTCCCTAAATATTTAAATCATCAAATTTATTTTCTCCGTCAAATATTGTTAAACAATCAGAGAAATAATTTGAGGAATGCTCAGTTATCATATTTTTTAACTTTTTTAAAAGTTTGACAGATACAAATTTAAACTAAACTAAAGTAAAATGTGTTTATGTCATAAAAGATTTAATTTGCAATCAACGCTGTAAACTCATATTCAATATGACAAGATGCAAATTAATTTACTATCTACTAATTTGCTATGTCACTGTAAATGCGGTATTTTTTAATTTATGTACAAAATTGTTTAATAACTTTTTAACGAACCCTCGTTACCATATTGTACGGTTTATAATTCAAGATCAATTAGTAATTATTATTAACTTTATTTCGATGTTTTATAATTTATAAAATTTAAAATCGTTCAATTTAATTACCAGATGATTTATTAATGTAGGAAAAATGTATTTAGCATAATTAATTTCTTCTTCTACAACAAAACTTCAACTGAAGAGCATCTTTTGTGAAAATATTCAAATAAAGAATTATTTGTGAAAAACTGAAACAAATCTTTGGAAAATAAAATTAGCAAATATTTTTAACATAAAAACATAAAGACAAATATTCATAAAAACAAATATTTTTTAACACTTGGCAAAAATTTGGAACACGTTGTATAAAAATGAAAATGGCGAAAAGGTACCTATTGCGAGTGAAAGGTTTTCCATGGTCAATCCTGCATCATAAAAGTGATTGAAAGATTTGGATCAAACTTTAATGCATGGGCCGGGTTTATATGAGAATGTACGATTTAAATTTTGTTCGAGTTGAAAGGTGGTGTTTCGAGTATCTGTATATTTTAAACTTTTATAACGATATTAGACTCTTTAATAACGATATTAGACTCTGGGTGAATCTGACAGACACGTGTTTAATTTAAGCTTCAATAGTAGCAAACCCTGATAAATAGGTTCGATAAACTTGTGTCTGTCTTATTTGTTAGCATAGCTGCTTATTGACTGTATAAGTATTAAAAATGTCTTGGCCTAAATTAAAACAACAAAAAAAATTTATTTTTATACCAAAATTTTTATACCATACATATATAATTTCATTATTTTACTAAAAATAAAAATTTGAAAACGATTTCATTTCTGTTAACTCAACTGAAATAAAATATAACCATATATTAAAAATAAAACAAAAACTTAATTCAATTCCTATATCAGGTGTCAAAGAACAAAGTAGAAGCCTAACAAAAAGGAAAACACGAATAACAAAAACAACTACCAACCAAACGAAATGAAAAATATTATTCAAATTAGCTGTCTATGTGCTTGCCATATATTTCAAAAATCGGAAAAAAGACCAAAAAAAATTTGACAGACATATTTACATAAAACATTTAACAGGTAATTTAATTTTATTCGAAGAGATTTTGTTGATGGGATGTGGAAAATATATTCCTGTCAAACGCAGTGGTTTCATGTTTTGCATTTGTATTAAAAAAAATTTGAATTTTGATATAAAAAATGGGATGTACCCTTATTTTATACTTTCATGAGGATGGGGCTTGAGATTTGTTTGTTTTTTTCTACAAATTTTATAAATATATATAAAAAACGGTAACGTTAATTGTTTATCGCCTTTACGTTGATTAATTTTTATTTAAATTGGTTCTTTGATAAATATTGTTTTATGTTTTAAAGCTTTCATGTTTTACAAATTATAATAAAAGCGTAGTTACGGTATATGTAGGTGTCCAAAATGTTTGATGGCTGTATTTTAAAATTTTAACAAAGAATGACTAAGGCAAGAAAAACACCGATCTTGTTATTGTTTGTGACCCTAATAAGGAGGTTAATAAAGCCAGTATTTGAGTTAAAATGATTCTACCGAGAAAATTACTAGTTTGCACTATTAAATAGTTTGAAATTTTCAGTACCTACTCTCTCCGCATCGATTTATAAGCACACTCGGGGCTCGGGGCAAACACCCGATATCTTAATATTTCTTTACCTTTAATGGTTTAAAATTTAAATTGTCTTCTTATAATGACATTAATTTTTATTGTGTCAACACGATATTCTTTCACTTATACTTTCATAAAATCTCAGAAATTAATTTGAAACAAATTATACTTTATTGTATTCACTGGCGGTACTTGGCAAAACATGATTAATAATTTAATTGAAATAAACACTTGTTATTGTTTTGCAAACAGTATATTTGTTAAGTTTAATATAATAAAATTAATTATAAAAAATAATTATAAAATTTAAATTAACCTTAACCACTCAATCGATTTCGGTTGTTACACCATCTACGGGATCTTATGAACTACAGTAGTTCTTAAGCTCCCGTAGATGGTGTAACAACCGAAATCGATTGAGCGGTTAAGGTTAATTTAAATTTTATAAATTATTTTTTATAATTAATTTTAGTTTGCAAAACAATAACAAGTGTTTATTTCAATTAAATTATGAAACAAATTAATTTAGTTTCAAATAGTTATCTTAGTACACAGCTATAAAAACTAATTAAATTAAATATTTAAACTTTTAATAATTAATTGACATCTATTATTTTGTAATTTTATTTTTAAAAGATAAAACGTGAAAAACGTGAAAGAGGTAAAGTAGAAGCAGAAGGCGTTAGTTAAATTTGCGTTTTCATTACTACAACGAAAACTTTTCATCTCATTCGAATATACGAAATTAAAAAACGTTTTTCTGAAAAATTATAAATAACTCTGTAAAGAAAACAAAGAAAATTGAAAACTTTTATTAAATGTTTCCATTTATTTTTCCATAATTTATACAAGACATCTAACTAAAGTGGTGTTAAATTGAAACACGCGTTTCTGACATTTTTTATTCATTTATCATAACTTACTTTTCATTAATCAAAACAACCAATTTTAAGACAAGACAATTTAGTTTTTAAATTTTCGATATAAGAATAGAGAACTAAAAAAAGAAATATTGTAACCTGTACACAACCTTTAAACTCATAAACATAGTTTTCCGATATTTTTATTTTCATTCAATTATAATTTTAAAATCCTTGAACCACCAACAAAAGCAAAATCACAACTAACTGACTGCGACAACTTAGAATATTACTTCGATAATAAAAGAAAAGTTAATCTTCGAAAACTTTTCCAAAGTAAAATAAAAATTCGCTGGAGCGTTTTTGTTTTTCTTTTACAGGATTACATTAAGTTTTTTTTTAAACATAACCAAAAAAAATTGTATACGTTTTATTTTTCTGATTATTTTTATAATTATTTTATTTTCCATGATTCGGAAAAATGATAACAAAATCTGGAAATTAACGTTTCAAACATGTTTTTATATCAGAATAATGGTAAGATTGGAAAAAAAATATTCTTATTGATTTGAACCTAATTTTGTTTACTGAAAATTTGTAATTTTTCTAGTGGAAAAATTAATTTTTTTTTACTTCTGATAAGAAAAACAATTACGCGTTTTGGAAGTAAAAAAGAAACTAAGGATATCCTTCTGTAATTTTGTGTTTTATTTTTAGCAAGGTTGAAAGTTTATCAGTTTTTATGTTTATGTAATTTTTATGGTATTAGAGATGATTTGTGGTTTGGGTTGGAAATCTAAATTTTTTGCAGAAAAGGTTTATTGATAAGAGGACAAATAATGAACATAAGTTTCGATAAAAAATTATGAATTGCTTGTCATGGTTGCGTCACAATATTTTTGAAGAACTTTTCTTTTGTTTGCCTTACCATATAAGCTTGGGAAATGTTCATTATCATGCTTCTTATATCACAAAAGTTTGAGGATCGTTAATTTTCGATAATAAAACACAAAATATATATACAGTATCAATGTAGAACAAAAAGAAGAAAATTTATGCGTTCTTGATTTGGTACTATAGATTAGTAGCCATCCTTGTAAAAGAAATTTGCCATATATACAAATACTCATCAAAAAGTAGGGTCTGCGTCGGACCAGACGGTAGAAGTTATACTTCTTTGGTCATTCGCTCGCACACACGCACACAGACAGACAAATAGGAGACATTAAAAAAATAATAACTAAAAAAAACAATAATATTATTAAAAAAAAAATATTATTCAAAAAAATAATATTCAAAAAAAAATATTATTATTCAAAAAGTATAAGAACGTCTACCGTCGATTTTTCTTAGTTTTCTTAGTCAAAAATATAAAAAAAAAATATTATCCAAAAAAAAGAAAAATATTCAAACAAATATTATTCAAAAAGAAATATTAAATAAATAGAAAAAAATATTATTCCAAAAACTAATAATTATTAATTACTAGAAGGTACCCGCACGGCGATGCCCGTGCTTCCCAGGTAAAGTGGTTGAAAACTGTTTTTTTGGAGTAAATTCTCCTATAGTTTTTTTTAATGTCATTTAATTTAACTCATTTTATTAGTAATATATAAAAAGTTTGAAAACAATGTAATATGTAGTATCATTTTACAGTCAGCAAAAGCCATTAAGTAAATGTCTCTAAAGCTATAGATAAATTTACATATTAAATGTATGTAAAAATTGAAACACATTGACAGACAAATAATAATTAAATAAAAACGGAAATTGGAAAAAATAATAATAAGACTAATTTCATTTGTAAATTCAGACTTATATATTATTATGTTATTAAAACAGTCAAATCACAACATTTGTTAACATATTTGCATATATTTTATAGATCCCTTGCAATAACAAAAATAGTTTTGAAAGTAAAACACTTTAAACCTGTAGCTTTGATATTGTTCATAATCTTTTTCTTCGGTACTAAGGTTCCAATGTAAATTCTTGGTTCATCAAAGTTTCTAAGAAGAGGAAAAGAAATGTCAATTTCCAATTTTTGGAACATGTGATGGCAGTTCTGCTAATGCAAGCAGGTTTGTTTAATCATATATAAGCAATGCTTATATGTATCGTATTGGTGCTAATGCATAGAAATATGTACATATTTTATATAATTGCAAACCATAAGAACATATTTGTTGTAAATTAGAAATATGTATTTGTTAAAAAATAATTTAACATAATTTTCATATAAATGTACATATTTGTTTGTCACATTATATATTAACTATTCATTTTAATGATAATTCCGAAAAGTGAAAAAAATAAATTGATCAAAGATAACTAAGCGAATAATGTTTTATTATTATAGAATATGATTGATTTAGTAATTACGTCTTTATTACCATACAGCATAAGGTTGATTTACCAATTTCGTCTTTATTACCATACAGCATAAAGGTTAAAATATAACTTTAAAAATCGTGACGCGGTTTCTCGATTAACACCCCATCAAAATATTTACAACGAGCGCAAAGAAGTATAACTTCAAAAACAAGACTTGGGGTCAAATACAATGTTTGGTAGTTATATGATCGAAAAGATTCAAAAATTAATCAAAATATTATCTGTTTAACTTTTAATTCCAAGCTATCGATAGCCAACTCGTAATTAACTATATAAATCAAAGTTATAGAATAAGTAGAATTTTATCATCCAAGCTTATACCACAAATAAAAATTCAATAGAACATTCATAATAGCTTCATTTTTTTTAAATTTCAGTCAGCAGTAGGTGAGGTGAAACTTATGATTAAAAATGACGATCCAATAACTGGGCAAACCAATGGATAAATGAAACTAAGTACATACTTACTAAACATATGTATCTACAAACGATTACCAAAATAAATTCTTCACTCAATAGAACGGTTAAGTTTGCCACAAACTGAGAGCTTTTCACTAACAAAGACGCACTAAACATTTGAAAATAATAAATATATTATTTGGTTTTCGAAATATTCGTATTTTAGCAATTTATCGTATTTCTTTCAAAATGATTGCCTTAATCTTTTTGTAATTTATTGGATATTATTATTTATTGGGTGTTTTGGTATGTTTTGAAGACCTAAAAAAATATTTTTCATTCTTCCAAGTAGTACTTTTCGCATGAGAAAATATTTGTTACACGCGAATAAAAAATGTCACACATCAAAACAATAATAAAATAATTTTAGGTAGATTTCATATAAAAATCTACCTATTGCAATGGGCTTCATCTCGGAATTTCGGAAAAATTTTTGTGCCAAACGACTTTATATGATAAGCGGAGACAAAAAAACAAAAAAAAAAAAAAATTTATATATATATATATATATATATATATATATATATATATATATATATATATATATATATATATATATATATATATATATATATATATATATATATATATATATATATATATATATATATATATATATATAAACGATATGAGATATAACGAAAACGACCGGCACTCTCACGGTCGCATTTGTTGAGGTAGATCAAAAAAATTTTCTGTACTTGTGTGTTTTAATAATATCTTGGACAAGTTCGTGAATCAGCAAAATCCGACACGTGGTTAAGAAACTAGAGGCTTTTTTCTGAAAAAAATTGATTTTTTAAAACCGTTATAACGGCCGTTTTGATACTAATATTTCAAAAAATTTTAAAAATTTAGAATTTTTGAAATCTTTTTTATCAATTTGTTTTAAATCTAGACCTCTGCAGTTAGAGGTTCCTGAGTGAGCGGCTCCAACAAAAAAGTTTGCAAAAAAAATTTTTTTTTGAAACAACCGGCACTCTCACGGTCGCATTTATAAGGCCAGATCAAAAACCCTTTTCTAAAAATGTGCGTTTTGTTAATATCTTGGACAAGTTCGTAAATCAGCCCAATCCAACACATGGTTAAGAAACTAGAGGCTTTATACTAGAAAAAAACTCTGTTTTTTAGATCCGTTATAACGGCCGTTTGGATTCTAATGCTTTTAAAAACTTCATAAATTTAGAATCTTTGAAACCTTTTTAAACAGTTTCTTTAAAAAAAAAGACCTCTGCAGTTGGAGGTTTCTGAGTGAACGGCTCCAACAAAAAAGCTTGTAAAACACAAAATGCGTTTGAATCAACCGGCGCTCTCACGGTCGCATTTGTGGAGCCAGATCAAAAAACCTGTCTTAAAAATGTGTGTTTTAATAATATCTTGGACGAGTTCGTAAATCAGAAAAATCTGACACATGGTTAAGGAACTATAGGCTTTATACTAGAAAAAAAAGTGGTTTTTTTAATCCGTTATAACGGCCGTTTGGATACTAATATTTTTAAAATCTTCATAAATTTAGAATCTGTGGAAACATTTTAATCCGTTTCTTATAAATATAAATCTCTGCAGTTAGAGGTTTTTGACTTGTTGGCTTCCACAAAAAAGTTTGCAACAATCCCCAACTACAATTTCCAAAAACCTTATAACAGTCAATGTCAACTTATAACAGTTAAAAAATAAAAGATTTGAATAGAAGAAATTAATTTTTTTTCTTAGAAATAAACTATTTTGATATTTTGCAGTAATTGCACGACATATGATATAGAGTAGGTTTGTGTCATAAATTATCACACACATGTTCTGTGGTAGATTTGATATTTGTTTGTTGCGAAATTGGATACATATAATTTTGCTTGTAGGTAGCTAATTTTCTTTTTAAAATTTGTTCGATATCTGTTTGAAATTAGTTTGTTTTGTTTAAACTAATCTGATACATCAGATTCTACTGGCACACAAAACTGTCTGATCTCGAAATCTACCTATTTCTAGCGGATATACGTGCCGCTTGGACTTTTTAATCTGGAAGTATATTTAAATTATAAACTAAGAACGCCATCTTAATATGAGATTACTCGAGTGAGACATGTTTACGAACGAAAAACGTTTTTATCTCGCGTAGGAAATGCATTTTTTTCTATAATAGTATATACTATATATATAATCGATATTTACTATAAATTATAAAATTAGAAATCGACAACATAACATTCAAAATTCATATTCTATTTTTTATGGTTGCGTTGTTTAAAAAACTTATAATAAAACTTATAAAAACTTATAAACTAACTAAAAACTTATAAACTAAAATTATATGAAAAACCATAGCAAATACAATTGGTCATTCTTTTACACTAGTGGAAAAAGAATCCATTTTCACGGGCATTAAGCGTGATGAAAATAGACTTTTCATATGATATGATTTTCATTGTTTTTCTATGATAACAAATGAAAAGTCTATTTCACTAGTGTAAAAAGAATAACAAATTGAGGTTGTTATGGTTTTTCATATAATTTTACAAAGTTTTTTAAACAACGCAACCATGAAAAAATAGAATATGAATTTTGAATGTTTTGTTGTCGATTTCTAACTTTATTATTTATAGTAAATATCGATTATATATACTATCATAGAAAAAATTGCATTTCCTACGCGAGATAAAAACGTTTTTCGTTTTTAAACATGTCTCACTCGACGCTAGCGCGTCTCTTGAACAAATGTTTAGTCACGAAAAAAACAATGTTTTCACCTCTTGTAGGAAAATATACTGTTTCTCCCACCAACCATAAAAAATTTACTGTCGATGTTAGTACAATGACAGCTACGTTTGTAGTAACGAAAAAAATGCAAAAGTGTATGTTTCTTAATATGTAAAATTTTTAAATGCTTTAATTTAGGAATGAAACAGTTATTTAAATATCGAGGGCTGAAAGAAGATTACGTCCGCGGTTCATATACAATCCCTATGCGATACGAGGGCTTTTATTGAACCAGAGCTTAATCAACTTTTAATCGTCCCTTCAACTTGGGTGTATGTACAAAGTTTTACACACAACTGCATTGTAAAATAAATCATTTTTTAAATTTTATAAACTCGTTAGACATTTTGAAAATCAAAACTACACATGCCATGATTTCACTACAAATGTTATATAATATTTCATTTGCATTTGTTATTTTCTAAAAATCTAATAAAAATATGAATATATGTTTTTATTCATTAGATTCTTATGATCCTTTTATATATTCTTCTTTTATGTTTAATAAATCATTATCTTTGTAATAAAATTTATTCAATCAATGGATCACATTTAAACTCAGTTTTTAATTAAATAATTGATTTATTTTTTTGATTAATTTCGACCCTTGTTTGGGGTCCTCATCAGCACTACAATAAACCGACTGTAAACATCATGGCAAGGATAAAAACAACTAGAATTATCAATTACTGTCCAGCTGCCAAATTCTGTAACTGTGAAGTGGTGAAGTGTTAAAAATTTCTTTATTTCGATTTTATTATTAATTTTTTATTATTTTACCATTTTTGCGATTCTATATGCGATTTGAGTGTTATAAAATCTAATAGCAAGCGTGGCACTTTCAAACGTCAAAAATACATAAAACTAAATGTTTATTTTAATTTGGAAGGTTTTGTGTGATCAATTAAGCTTAAGTTCATATTGGAAATCACTTGAATTTTGCAATTCGAAATAACTTTTCATTTTCTCTAAAATTCCTTTAGAAAATTTTTTTTGTGTTTCGTGCCAGGATTCGAACTCACATTCATCAGAGAGAAATGTTCAAATCCCGTGTGTCTTACACAACTTAGCTACAGCGGCGATGACGAACCATATTTTTTAATTTTCATGTTCAGATAATTTCTAAATTGAAACTTCATCATTTTTCGTATTTACTTAAGTTGAATCTTTCATCTATGATTACATATTGAAAATTGCATTTCTTTGGGATTTTTGTATTAAATTTCTAGATATTACGATGTATGAATTCATAGGATGAGAGAATATTTCGTCAACCTCTTAAGTCAACATTCTAATCAACATGCTAAGTCACGAGTGTGAAGTCATTATTGATTGTTCTCAATCAATGCGAAACTTAATATCTGACGCAAGGTCAATTTGTTGCTATATTTTTGGTTAGGAAATATAGACTTTAGGAGAATTTTTAATTTGGAGGGTTTTGTGTTTATTATTATTTTAACTTTTAAAACAATTTAACCGTAAATTTTTACAAATTTAAATATATATATATATAAATATTTTAGAAATTAAATTTAAAAAATTAATCTGTATTTAATTTAGAAATACAATTTTAAAAAACCAAATAATATTGACGTTATGGTATTTTTTGACATAATGTCAATAACAACAAAAAGTCAGTGTTAACTTTATAGTTTTAAAACTTCACTCACATAAATATTTTTGCGGTGAAGTGATCAAAAACTTATCACTTCACCGCTTCACAGTTACAGAATTTGACTGCAGATGTCACATTAATGAAAAAGAAAAAAATGATTGTTTATAATTGTCAAATTAATATTATTTATGTTGTTATTTGATGTGTTTTGATGTGGTTTGTATGTTATAATATCATGATTATTTTACGTGCGGTTTTATTATAGCTTTTATGTTACGCCTTAAGGGCTTTTATTTTACGGGCGTCAAGTACAATTTTCCGCCACGATACCTACATAGGATGCAAAATGTGTTTTACAGTTCAGTTGTGCGTAAAATATTTTTTACGCCCAAACGAATTGTAAATCACATTTTACATCCTAGTTATCGTCACTGAAAGTTGAACTTTACGCTCGTACAATAAAATCCTGTTGCTATATAAAACATTAGTTATCAATCTACTTTGCCGCCCGTAAAAAAATCGCCCATAAAATAATCATAAAATTAGAACAAACATAGTAGATTCTTGTATGAGTGTAGAATGATGGCAATTCTTCACGAGGATGATGTAGGGCTTGGACTTTGTAATAACGAAATATGTTAATGTAACGGGATAACAAATCGTCTCGACGCTAATCTGGACTTGGGAGTCTCTTAATCAATTAAATTCTTTACTCTATCATTTGAAATTCAACAAAAAAAAATCAGATATATGAACAAACAATATACATATATGCATAAATTTATAATAATAAAACATATAACCTTGCGTTTAATTGATCGTTGCTGTGGATGTCCAAGGTAGTTGCCACCTCATTAATTTTCCCATGTACGTGTACCAGCCAAACATGAGTATAATTTGCCTTTCCTGCTACCAACTCACAAATTCAATAACCAGATGCAATAGTAGTTTTTTATTTTCGTCCTCACCAGAACTCTATACACATTCCTGCCAATAGCCCAATTAGAAAGATAGATTTCTTTTACTGCTATTACTTCACCCAAAACTTCATAGATTTTCCTGACAATAGCCTCATTAACTTAACAAATTTCACTGCTGATATTAATTCGTCAAAACTTCACAGATTTTCTTGACAATAGCCTCATTAACTTAACAAATTTCACTGCTGCTATTAATTCGCCAAAACTTCACAGATTCCTGACAATAGCCCAATTAACTTATTAGATTCCCTTACTGCTATTAATCCACCAAAACTTTTATAGATTTCTGACAATAGCTCAATTAATTTATTAGATTTTACTACTGCTATTACCTCACCGAAACTTTCATAGTTTTTTTCTGCAATGGCTGCCACCAATATCAATGGGTCCACACCCACGATTTAAAACAAGGAAAAAGCGAAACCCCAGTTGTTAGTAATAAAAATGTCACTTGTTTTATTTTCAATTTTTTCTTTATTCCTTTTATAGTATTTTCTTTTATTTTTATTTTAGTTAAAATTTTTAATTTTTAATTGTTACAAAGTTGAACACGGAATTGAAATTAAAATTATCGCCATTGTGGCATTTATAATAAAAAAAATTTTGTGTGTGTCAGACACAAAGCTTACCAACATTAAATTTATTTGTTTCTCCTTTCGTTCAATTTTTTTTTTGTGGGTGCGTTTAATTAATTTTAGTTTATTTATTTAGATGTTTTGAACGTTAAAGTTGAATTTGAAATTTATTATTGGGAAAAAATGAATTAGTGAAAATGTTTGAAATATTTGAATAAATTATGGAGATGTTTTAAATGTGTTTTATTATTTAATTTGAAGATAATCAGACGTTACAATGAAGTTTCCCGGAACGAGCGTAGCGAGTGGAGGGAATCGTCCGAGTAAAGAATTGCCATCATCCTATGCGAATACAAGATGCTATTTTATCCACGACTGCAAAATATTTCGATTAATTTCCAGTTTGCCTGCAAAAGTTTATATCACCATATTGGAATACATGCATCAAAGATAGCATAAAAAAAACAAAACAATTCACATAACGGAAAATCTAAAATTTATTTATTTTATTTTAAATTTGTTTATTTAATATTTTATATATGCATTGTTCTCGTTTTAACCTGTTTATATTACTATACTAACAAATGAAGTTTTTAATTTCTTAGGGAATATTTAATAAACTATGTATAGAACTGTTGAAGAATTTAATTATAATCACTAGTTGTAGAATGAATACAATTACAATGGAAGACATACGCATGGAAAGCATATATTCTTTAGTAGTCGTGGATAATAGTAGATTCTTGTATGAGCTTAGAATGAAGGCGATTCTTCACGAGGATGAAGTTTTCCGAAACGAGCGTAGCGAGTGGAGGGAATCATCCGAGTGAAGAATTGCCATCATCCTAAGCGAATACAAGATGCTATTTTATCCACGACTGTAAAATATTTCGTTTAATTTCCAGTTTTCATGCAAAAATTTGTATCGCCATATTGAAATAAAAACATCAAAGATAGCGAAAAACAAAACAAGTTTGTTGTTTAACTTGTTAGGGGAATATTTAATAAACTATAGAGCTGTTGAAGAATTTTAATCATATTCACTAGTTGTGGAATGAATACAATTACAATGGAAGACATACGCATGGAAAGCATATATTCTATAGTAGTCGTGGATAAAATAAATTATTGTATGATGTTTATAGAGAAAATCATGGTATGTTAAGCGAGTTTAAAAAATTCAATGATTTATTCCACAATTAAGTTGTGCAGTTGTGCGTAAAACATTGTACATACACTCAGGCAGACAAGAAAATTACGTCATTTGTTCAATAAAATCAATTGTAAAACACATTTCACATCTTGGTTATCGTGACTGAAGGTTGAACTTTACGCCTGTAAAAGGGAAGCTCGTTGCTAGCTAAAACGTTGGTATATGTTTCTACTTTACTGCCCGTAAAATAATTAAAATAATCATAATATTATAACAAACAAATAAATTATTGTATGAAGTTTATAGAGAAAATCGCGGCATGTTTATTAATTTTCAAAATGTCTAGCGAGTAGAAAGAAAATCAAAAAATGATTTATTCAACAATTAAGTTGTGCAGTTGTGCGTAAAACGTTGTACATACTTTCAGGCCTGTATACAACATTTTTAAAATTTCCTATTATTTATTAATTTTATAAGAAAAATAATTTAAGGTTTTATAACAAAAAGACGACGTAAAGTAACAATAAGGAGGCGTAAAGCAATAAAGAAGTAAATCGGTTGAAAAACTAATGTTTTACGCCAACATAAGGAAGGGTAAAACAGTTTATTATGTAAAAGTAGTGTAAAAAGAAGGATACAAGTAATCAATATCAAAATTTAAGATTTTAATATTTATATAACAAAATGTACACTTTCTACCTTTTTTATTATACGTAAATAAAATTTTCGCTATCAATGTATTAAAATCGAAAGTAGACTTCTTATGGAGTGTATAAAAAATATCTAAACGTGGTGGGATGGTTAATGTGATTGAATGTATTCAAATAGGAATAAAATAATTATTTTAGAAAATCGATTACAAAGCATCCACAACAAGTTGCTTTCATTCAAAACCTAATATTTGTTTAACATGCTAAAATTTGATTAAATTTTTTTTTTGTTTTTCTTAGCATAAAAACTTATTTTTCACATTTTCTCTTATAATTTTCAAGCATTTTCTAATGTTTAACCAAAATCTTAGGTAAAAAATTTAAATATATAAAATATAAAAAATTTTCTTTTGTTAAAACGTAATGAAGATAATTTTTCATTCTATTAACATTAATTTAAATTTCATATTCTTTAGTTTCCATTTTCTGTAATAAAAATTAGCATTAAAATAAAAAGTAAATCATAAAGCTTATAACAAAAAAAATATATATAAGAAGCCCAAATTAACAAAATGAGCTAAACAAAAAACCAGAATCTCATTTTGTTTGAAGAAAAAAAAATAACAAATTTACTGTATATTAAAACGCTTGAACTGAAAAGCATAATATGTACATTGTACATAATGCCTGTTCCCGGAATAAAGGCAATAAAAAATATATTTTCTTTCTTTTAATAAATTATGTAGTTGGAATAAAAGTTCAAGATTTATGAGAATAGTGTTATAATGATTGGGGTACAAATATGTTGGACGGGAATTGCTTTTGTGTCTTCCATGTTTAACAAATATGCGGAGATCAGGAAAGGTTTGAAAAATAATAAGCAATTATATTTATTTGTCTTTAAATCTTTGCAGTTTGAAGTTTTTTAGTGGTTTGAAATTCAGTTAAAGTTGTTTCGTATGTAAGTGGATGTAGGTAAATCAGCATAAATGAATTCTTGAATTTGTACGATTTAAACCAATTATGTGTCTGGTTCTGGTCTTTAAACTTGTTAGTTCATATATACTCGTTTCTGCATTGTTTAACCGGTAGTTCGTTTGATGTTTTGGATTGGTGTTTTGGTTGAATTAAAAATTTAAAAATACGGAATTTCGATCACTGCAATTGGCACTTTTATTTTGATCCATAGATGTCTAACGTATTGGTATCGCTACCCGATCGCTAATTAGCTTTAGATCAGTCCTTTGAGGTACTTTATCATATATTGGCATGGAAAATCCGCCATTTTTTTCTAGAGTTCTACATTGAATTGAATTTTATGACTTTTCATACCCTTATTTTCTCCAAGGCCCTAGTATGTTTTAGTAGTTTTGGACTTTAAAAAACTTAAATATCTTTATTCTGACAAATAAATGTAAAGAAAAACCTCTAACAATACTTGCAGACTCGCCATAGGTGTTGTATTGATGTCACTTGTAATTCAATTATAAGTAAATAAGCGTTTGCATCATGATCAAGTTTTTTTATTCGCATCTAGATTTCTCAAAAACCATTAAAGGGATCTTAAGCTGACAATGTGTTTTAAATCTGCTTGCCAAGCGCTCGTCCGTAATAATGTTCCAACGCAAAGGTAACAGTACACCATCTTGAAAGCATGCTCGCTTGCTCGAGACGCTTGCTGTATCCAACTTAGAAGTGTTTTATTTCTGTGTACCATTTTCCATGATCCAGTTCATTCGGTTTGTTATCTTGCTTTTAGTAGTCACCTTCTGAGGAATCTCCACAAAATGTAGCGAAAAAATGTTGCTGAAGGCGTTTTTTCCTTTGAAGAAGCATGCGTATTGACCACTCACCGCTTTGTCCAAAATTGCTCAAAAGCCAGTTAGTACCTTTTCATACATTTTCTACACATTTTATCATGTTTTATCACAATCGATTTAAGAACGAACCAAAAAATCTACCGGAAGTGACAATACGAATTTTGGAATGCAGACTTGAGATAAAAAAGTTGAGATGTGTGCACAAGGTAAGGTGCGCATATATGAAGTGAAACTTCTTAACGTTTTAACAGTTAAATTTATATACTATTCAAACATTTTGATAAAGATTAAAATTAAGTGTAATGACATACGATACAATACGTTTAAATTCATATTATTTTTAATGTGGATGTTTATATTTTATTCGCATGGATACTGAATTATACTATGTATACATTCAATTCAGAAGGATTCACTAAAAAAATTACAAATCAACAAAAACTGATCCCTAAAGCCGGGCATTCACATACAACAGAAACAGAAACCGAATTTCATACAAATTTGACAGATAAAAATTCGGTTTCTGTAAAATTTGTATAGAATTCTGTTTCTGTTTCTGTTGTATGTGGTTTCAAGCCTTTAACGCGACGATTAATATTTTTCCAAAAATCATATAAAAGATATAAAGGAATAAATAGAGTAGAATAATAACTACCATGCGCACTCATTTATATATATATACACACACATATTCATAATCATTCTTACGCGTAACCTTTTGTTATTATCAAAATAGGAAATTATCAAACAAAATACAGAGAATCCTTTTAGTCATTGATTTAAAATTCTCTTTAAAAAAAGAAAATCTCAAATCACATTTTTATCTCTAAATCTCAAATCATCTGTTTTTGCTTTTTTAAAATTATATTTTGGAAAAGGGAATGATATTCATTGATCCTTAATTTTATAGTGTATTCTTTTCGGCTGTACCGAACAAGTTCCAACACCCAATTATCGAATTTTGTATTCTTTTGGAATAAATTTCAATACAAAAAAAATAATTCGGTGTTGGAGCTGTACTGAAATTTGTTCGGTACAGCCGAAAAGAATACACTATTAATGTTAATCTTTATATTACAAATCATTTTAATAATAATTTTACTATTGGATTGTTTTGGGACAAATTTAATAGACATTTTACACATACAGTTATATGGAACGTGCGTATCTGATTGTTACGCCAAGTGTTGAGTATACAAACTTTTGGCTCTATTTGAAATTAGTTTGACGTTTGTCGTTTAATATATATTAAATCAAATCGTCCTTTTTCATTAATATTTCTAAAAATCTCCGTTCCTGCGATAAATAAATAATTATCTATTTATATATATTGTATAAAATATCGCATAATTAGTACCTAATTTACGTTGTTTTCTTTTTAATATTTTGACAAACAAAAAACAATCGAATAATTTGAACGGAATGCTAGATCATAAAATTTATTCAACGTGTAATTGGTTGAACAAAGGAGCCAATATTTACAGACCCTAACACTTAAAGCGCGACGGTCCAATCAAGAAATGCACGATCCCTATTATTTTATTTCATTTTATTTTAATTAAAATGAAAAATGATTGTCCAATGTGCAGCCAAAAATTGAAATCATTTTGATTTCACATAAATTTTCTTTCATAAATTTATTTTATTTTAGTTGCCTTTGATTTTTATTAATTTTGTTCATAATAGATTTTCGTGGCGATTTTAATCTGTCGCGACCTTCAAATTTTGCTCTCATCGCGCCTAAAGAAGTTTCACTTCAAAAAGTTGAAAGGTGTCTCCTGTCTCACCTTCATCTTTGTCCAATTTTAACAAAGAAATTTACTTTTATTTTCATCAATTTACCCAGCTTTTATATCAAAGTTACATCTATCGTAGAACTTTCATAGATTTCTTTTTCATTACAAATTTGAAATATGTAAATTTTTAAACTTTTCAGACTGATAGATCTTTAAGCTTTTCATTGGCTTCACCAAATAAAAGTCGTGGTGAACAAAATAAAAAAAGTAGGTAAAACAACCAGAGGTCAGAAACCGGGTGTGAAAATAAACATAAAAATGAAGGGGCTGAAATTTCAAGGCCCTGTGATATCAAGACTTCGGTTTGGGTTGTAATGTTTTTGCTTTTAAGGCTTTTATAAGGATATTGTTTTTAGTTTTGGGCAGCTATGTATATTAAACAAAACATTCTTTGTAAAAGTACAAGTGTTTTATCTCTGCTTAGAAGTTTATTACATCTCTGCTTAGAAGTTACTAAACCGAAACATCAAAAATTTAAACTTATTTTCCAATTATACCTGTTATTCAGAAGTCGTGAAATATGGAATCACACGAAAAATACTCGTTTTGTTAAAATTTAATTTAATCAGCAACAACTTGATTTTGGTACCAAACGACTATATATGATACGCGGAAACAAAAAAACAAAATTTATATATATATATATATAATATATACACATATATATATATATATATATATATATATATATATATATATATATATATATATATATATATATATATATATATATATACATATATATATATATATATATATATATATATATATATATATATATATATATATATATATATATATATATATATATATATATATATATATATATATATATATATATTTATATATATATATATATATATATATATATATATATATATATATATATATATATATATATATATATATATATATATATATATATATATATATATATATATATATATATATATATATAAACGATATGAGATATAACAAAAACGACCGGCGTTCTCACGGTCGCATTTGTTGAAGTAGATCAAAAAAATGTCTGTACATGTGTGTTATATTAATATCATGGACAAGCTCGTGAATCAGCAAAATCCGACACGTGGTTAAGAAACTAGAGACTTTTTTCTAAACAAATCGATTTTTTAAAACCGTTATAACGGCCGTTTGGATATTAATGTTTTAAAAAAATTAACAAACTTAAAATCTTTAGAATCTTTTTTATCAATTTATTTTAAAAATAGACCTCTGCAGTTAGAAGTTCCTGAGTGAGCGGCTCCAACAAAAAAGTTGAAAAAAAAAATTTTTTTTGAAACAACCGGCACACTCACGGTCGTATTTGTAAAGCCAGATCAAAAAACCTTTTCTAAAAATGTGTGTTTTATTAATATCTTGAACAAGTTCGTAAATCAGTCAAATCTGACACATGGTTAAGGAACTAGAGGCTTTATACTAGAAAAAAAGTCGGTTTGTTAGATCCGTTATAACGGCCGTTTGGATACTAATATTTTTAAAAACTTCATAAATTTAGAATTTTTGAAACCCGTTTAATCAATTTCTTTCAAAAAAAAGACCTCTGCAGTTGGAGGTTTCTGAGTGAGCGGCTCCAACAAAAAAGCTTGTAAAACACAAAATGCGTTTGAATCAACCGGCACTCTCACGGTCGCATTTGTGGAGCCAGATCAAATAACTTTTTTTAAAAATGTGTGTTTTATGAATATATTGGACAAGTCAGCAAATCAGCAAAATCCAACACATGGTTAAGAAACTATAGGCTTTATACTAGAAAAAAAATTGGTTTTTAAATTCATTAAAACGGCCGTTTGGATACTAAAATTTCTAAAAACTTCATAAATTTAGAATCTGTGGAAACATTTTAATCCGTTTCTTATAAATATAAGCCTCTGCAGTTAGAGGTTTTTGACTCGTCGGCTTCAACAAAAAAGTTTGCAACAATCCCCAACAACAACAATGTGCAAAAACCTTATAACAGCCAATGAAAAAAAAAATAAAAAGATTTGAATAGAAGAAATTAATGTTTTTTCTTAGAAATAAACTATTTTGATATTTTGCATTAATTGCACGACATATGATATAGAGTAGGTTTGCCGTGTGTTTTTCATATAGTGTCATACATTGTCACACATATGTTCTGTGGTAGATTTGATATTTGTTTGTTGCAAAATTGGATAGATGTAGCTAATTTCCTTTTTAAAATTTGTTCGATATCTGTTTGTAATTACATAGTTTTTTTTTTTTTATAGTTTGAGTTGATCACTTAGGTTATACACCTCTAATGCTTTATGCACGTGTTAACGATAGGAAAGGAGAGTTAAGAATCTGGGATAGGACTAGAGCGATAGTATTGATGTATTGCGGATTGTATGAAGCGGGGAAAACATTTTTCGGTAATCGATTCCACCAATATACGGAACGTGAAAAGAAGGAGTTATTATAGCTATATGTTCTCACATATGAGACCTCCAAGGTATGCATATGGGAATGTAAAAATTGTCGTGTGGTTCGGGAAGATCTGCGGAGTGGAGGTATTAAGTTGCTAATTTCCTTAAAGCATCTACCGTAGTAGTACCTGTAAACAGGGCCGGTCCTGCGTTGTACAAAAGTGCACAGTAAAATAGGGCGCTCAATTTATTACGAAAATAAGGGCGCAAAAACTAACATCAATTAACAATTTAAATTGAATTAAACCGTTTAAAATAATATTTTATGAACATCAAATTTCTTTCTTTTTGTCCAGTGTTTCAAATATTTGCTTTCATTCATTTCTCCATATATTTCTCCAACTTTAAAACTCAATACACACAAATTAAAAATAAGGAAACGAAACACACAAAAGTATTAGTACTGCTACTGTTCATTTTTAATTTTTGTTCACAAAATATTACCCATACTATTGATTGCTGCAATGTTTTGAAATATAATGCACATATACCATGAAAAGTCTGAACAGTTTTGAAATTCTGTGCACCAAAATATTATTTTTTACAAGTATTAACGAAATTTTGAATAAAGCTATTCACAGATACATTAAACGTGTGCACAGTTTTGAAATTAGAATAACGAAATCAGTTACAGGATGTTAATGATTGTGTATATATGATATTTTGAATGTGTATATTTTTTTATGTTGAGTATGGATAATAAATATTAAAATTCTATGGAAAAGAAAACTAGACAATTTTTTTTTGGTAATTGATAAATTTAAAATGTAGTGAATGAAATAGTAAAAATTAGGTCCATGCAATAAAAACAAAATTAAAGAAAACCATTTGAAGGCAAATAGTATATGATTTAATTAGGAGCTGAAGTGCTGTTTTTTGTGTTAAGTCATTGAATAAATATCTATGGAAGAGTAACTAGACATTTTGAATGCAGCATCTAATTTTTAGTAGTGTTTGCATTCTAGCTGGGTGGTACTGTTTACAATTTGCATATTTATATTTTCAAAACAAATAAAAGAAATAATAAATGTTACATATAAATTTAAAAGCTTAATATGTTTGAATAAAATATTTCCTTATACATATTTCCATATATAGATATTTTTAATTGTCCATACAACACAAATTTTAATCATATTGAATTACTTTAAGAACACCTTTCATTCGGCTGTGATAGCGTTTGAAATTTGGTTTGACAACGATGGATTAAGAAAAGGACATTTACGTAGGGTAATAATATATAAAATTAAACTAGAAAATAACAGTTTTTGTAAAGCAAATACTTTATATTTTTGTTAAAACATCATTCTAAACCCTTTTTATGCATAGTATTAGTAAAAATATTCTAATCATTGATATGGAATTCGATGATCAAATATCAGTTTATTTAAGATTATTTATACATATTTTAATGCAACACTTCATTTTTATGAATAAACTACTGCACAAATACTAATATGTAATTGTTTTATAAAACATTAATTTAAACGAAGATTTTTTGCATTGAATTTTCTTGACAGTAATATTGTGTGAATTCATAGAATGTGTAATATTTCTATTATAGTCAACATTCTAAGTCACGAGTGTATAGTCATTATTGATTGTGTGAATTTATAGAATGTGTAAGTTTGGCACTTAATTTGAAAGGTTACGAGTTTGAATCCCGACCGAAACACGTAAAAGAGAAAAACTGAGTTTTTCCTGAGATATTTCCAACCATGCCTTTGAATTGGAAAAATTCAAATTAACTCCATAGTTACTTGAGTTTAATTGCTCACAAAATCCTGAATAAATGAAATTCCCCAAAATGTTGGCAAATATGCAAGCGCGCATATATGACAATAATTGACCAAGTATCGATCATTGATTTTCGAATTGATTGGAAACAATCAATAATGACTATACATTCGTGACTTAGAATGTTGACTATAATAGAAATATTACACATTCTATGAATTCACACAATAGTACTGTCAAGAAAATTCAATGCAAAAAATCTTCATTCAAGATAAATTAAATTTCCATAAAAAATTATGTCTAATTGACGATTGAGAAATTCAACTTAAGTAAGATAACCGATGATGAAGTTTCAACTTAGAAATATCATCGCCTTGGTGGCGTAGTGGTTAAACTTGTCTGCCAAAGGAATTGAACTCGTCAGTTTGGCACTGATGAGGTTACGAGTTCGAATCCCAACTGAAACACGTAAAAGAGAAAAACTGAGTTTTTTTCTGAGATATTTCCAACCATGCCTTTGAATTAGAAAAATTCAAATTATTTCCATAGTTACTTGAATTTAATTGCTCACAAAATCCTGAACATTAATTTCAACTTTAGTTTTTATAAATTTTGTTTAATTTGAATATCTTAAAGTAGAATTTCGAATAAAAGCTATCATTTTATTTTAAAATACAAAACGAAATATGTCAAATGTCATGGATGAAGAACGCACAGATATACAAATTACGGGCTAGGGCCATCTTCAGGATAATAAATCTAACAGTAATAATTTTAATATTTTTGATAGTTTTATGATCATGAAGATGGGCCTAGTCTAAAATATGTAGATATTTAATAATAAACAAAGTATTTTACTTCAATTGAGGAAGAACAAATTTAAAATCAAATATGCAACAAATTTTAAAATACGATAAGATAAGCCACAACAATTTTGAGATAACTCTTAAGTCCTGGGGCGCATTTCTCATGTTTGAACAGAGCGCAAAAATGTCTTGCACCGGCACTGCCTGTAAAATAGTGTAAGAGCTCCAACCACTCTTCTATGATGCAGCGAATCCATACCCGATGTTATTATTGGATTATCAATCAGCTTTAATGCACGCCTGTGAACTCTATCGACAAAATCTAAAGAAGTTTCTGGTGCTGCAGCTCATAAATGGGAGTCAAATTCGAGGATCAGTCGTATATATGCTTTATAGATCGTAGTTATTTCCAATGGAAAGAAAAAACTTTTACAGCGACGTAGGAAACCAAGTCGTTGGGATCCCAATTTCGCTACAGAAAGAATATGATCATGCCACTTCAGTTTGTGATTGATATTAGTGCCCAAAAGTTTGAATGTATATGTGAGTTTAGTAGTGGTTGCATGGAAAACGTTGTGTCAGTTTGTTTTGTTTAAACTAATCTGATACATCAGATTCTACTTGTACACAAAACTGTCTGATTTCGAAATCTACCTATTTCTAGCGGACATCTTGCAGCTCGGACTTTTTATAATTAGGTTAATAAATCAGAAATCAATACTTCATCATCCTAATGGTACTAGTGGTTGTAAACCGCCCTATTTTAATAAATTTATTATTAGCATATTTATTATACTTTACAGCACTATAAAATAAATTTATCAAGCAAGTTAAACCCTCACCACTAAAACATTATAAATTATATTATAACTTTTCCTCTAAAAAACTTGTTACACGTACATACATTTTGTCTATAAATATTGGTTAATTTTTCCAGCAATTAATATATTTCGTTATAAATATAATTAAATACTTTAATACTACATAAACAGTGGTCTATTCACCAAAACAAATCATCGCGATATTTAATTAAAAAAAACTTTGGTTTTTATGTTAAAAAGATGCATCAATGTAAATTTTATGAACGTACTTAATATAAGGATAACAAGGAAAAGTTATGATGACAATTTTAATTTGTTTATTTTATATGTAATATTTAGTTTTTAGTAATTTAAACGGCTGAAATTAGTCGGCTTGCTTCAATAGCTCACAAGGGAATGCAGTGATACGCCTATTAACAGAAATAATTACATTTAAAATATTTAGCCAAAAAACTCGTTTTCAGTTTATTTTAAATTTATTATCGTCACATAGCGTAGTATGTAGACGGTACAGGTGTTACTAATTTAAGCTTATTTTACGATTAAGCATCGACAGTTTTGAGTTTTGATTCATTAGTCTGTGGTAAACATCATGTTTGCGAAATGCATACTAAGATTTAGTTCTGTTAATGTCTTGTATAGATTAGTGTAGATGCAAACTAACGATGTCGGTGATCTCCGAACGGGCTTAAAAAAGGTTCAGTCTCTGCAACTGCGGTTCAGTTCTTTGTGTTAAGTTCTGAAATGTTAAGCATTAACGTTATTTAGATAAAGATTAAACTCCTTTAATTTTTGTTTGCCACACTGCAGCAAAGAGTTAAGGAGCACTTTTGATTGAACTTTAATAAATTATAATAATATAATTTAAATAAATATTTTGAATAATCTAAAATCATATTAAAACAAATGAAATATCGTGCTTTCATCTCTGTTGGGTGGGATTTTTCGTATATTTTTAAACCATTCACATTTTTTAAACGAACTAGATCTCTATTATAGATGATCAGGTGTTTTCATTGTTTCTTATCGCATATCATCGATAAACATTTTGTTCGTTGCTCAAAAATAGACCAAATCATCACAAACAAACTATGAAGTATATAGGTAAGACTATGTTTTTTTAAGAATATTGAGTGCATAAATTTGGTAAGAGTCGTTGATTTTTCTGATAGATTTTTTTGCCCAACATTTCATCGTTAATGTCCACAAATTTTTCAATGATACAATAGTATTTTAGTCAATAAGTATTAAATGTTGTAGTTTGTTCTCAAGCGAAAGTTTATAATTCGAGCGAGAATAAATTTCAACAATGAAAGAAAATGATTGAAACAAATTTAATTTTCTTATTTACTATGTTTTTTTGTGCAATTCAGTACATTACATCCCATTCCAAACAATCAACTAAATTCAACTAAAAAAAAATAAGGAAATTTAACTTAAAATTTGATTTTTGAGATTTATGAGATAAATAGAAAAGCAATTGTGATATGTAGTAATTTGAAAAATAATGTGTGATACAATCAAAACAATTTGATTAATATATTCATAAATTATTGAATAATGATCATTTTTTATAGGGAAACTTTCATAATGCAATAGGTTAAGTTTATTATGCTATAGGTAAGAAAACAATGCTGCGTACTGAAACCTTAAATTATATAAAAAAATAATAAAGTTGATATTAATAGTTGGAAGATGATACAAAATTTTTTCAATCTGGTGTCCAAAAATCTGGGATCCGAGATCCCGCGCTGTCATACTGGCAGATTGCAGAAAGACTTCTTTGTCCGAACTACATACAAATGGAACAGTTTGCCGGGATTCATAGTCTGAGGTGGTTTCAATCGGCAGAGGTTTAAAAAAGCGTTCATCAACACCTTAGAGCGCAAGTTGTTGTGGGACGTAGGTCTTAAAAGGCATTTATGTGTTGTTGTGACACATATTTTAAACCCTATAACACAACACATTTTATTAAAAAAAAATACTAACCCTGACAATAAAAAGATACATACTCTTTAATCAACCAAATCATTATACACCATAATTATGAGTACTCTACAGATAATTATCTGTACTCTACAGATATGTCACAAATTCTAATTGTTAAAGTTAACTCCAGATTATATCCAAGCCAACCATAATCTTTGACAAGAGCCACAAAACTTTTTGAGCAACCATAATCTAAACAAACAATTTCTTACTGACTACTACGAAAGGAAGAATGGTGATGTGGAGTTTTATTGGAGAAAATTTGATCTTAGGGTCGAGATCTAAGAGAAAGTAAATTTTTTTTGAACAATTGCAATGTGTTTCAACCAAAAATTCTACTGATTTTAAAACTGTAAAAAGCATATTCAGAAATAAAATCAAGGTTTGTTTTGTACTGGTGATTAAATAACAATTAAATTCCCAAAACTTATGCTTAGTTGTTGAACATCAACAAATTTCAGGCAACCAGCAAGCAAAAGTACATTAACGTAAACTATATGTAACATACTGTAACAGTTCTATCAAGCGTTTGTATTTTATGTTAATAACTCTGTAATAAATTAACGATACAACATCATCCGACCAGAGTATAGTAGTACCATATATTAATTCAAATAAGAACAAGCTCTAACTCCTTTTTCTTAGTTAGTTAATCAGACACGTTAAAAAAGTGTAAACTTCATAATAAAGGTGATTTACAATAACACACATAAGAAAAAAATACAAAACCAATCAGATTATTAGTTTCTCAATTCAAAATAAAAGAAATTCCTTACTAAGGATCTTTTCCAACAACATTTTGAGTGGTAACTTGAATTGGTGGTTAATTGAATTTATAAAATAATATAATCACATCACGTTTTACTGAATACAATAAACTCAAATAAGTTTTAAATTAATTAGTACGGAAATTCCTTGAAAAACAAACAGCTGTGAAAAATAAAATACATAAAATATGCGTCACGCATTGAGATGTGCATAAAATCTAAATCTTAATTAACCATAAGAAAACGTGTTAAATGCTTATATTGCCGTGTTATTGTATTCGAATTTCAAATAGTAAATAAATAAGTTTTATGCTGTATGGATATTTCGCAGGTTGATTATTAGTGTAGGCGAATTGAAATAAAAATAATGTTTCAACTTTGAACTGTGTTAAAATGGAATGAACATATTACCATAGGTTTCCAGATGGGATATGTTTCTTTTATACAAAAACTACTCATAAAAATTATATTTCAGAGAGTTTGAAAATTGACAATAATTTGGAAAAACAAGTGTTGTGTCAATTCCATTCTATTTAACAAAAACTTCATAAAAACTTCAATCAAGAGTATATTCGTTATCGTCAAGAATCTTAAACATAACAATCTTTTTATAACAAGAGCCCAAATCTTTTATCTTTTGATGTAAAATTAAGTCGGATGATGATTATAAAATCTGTTCATGTGCTCATCTTATTCCATTTTCTTTTATTATGATTTTCATTTTGTACGTAATAACCACAAATAGGACGTGATTTTTGGTTAGAAAAATAATAATCCTTACAAGATTTTGTTTTTTAGTAGTGGGTGTACTTAAATCATGAAATATTTATTTTTCATTCATCATTCAATATTTTTAGAAATTTATACTAGAGAAAAAATGTTTAGAATAATGAAGTTCTTCAATGATGACGATGCGCTAAAAACAATAAACTGACAATGACAATGGATTGTAAAAAAATCTGATTTCTTAAAAGAGCAAAAACTTAATATTACAACTGGAGAAAAAAAAATATTGAATGAAAATTTGAAGGAGTTTTGGCAAATAAAGAAGAAAGCAAAGAAATAAAATAAAAAAGAAAGGAATGTTTTTATTGAAGGAACACTCAAATATCGTAAACTCCTGTCTAAGCAGGCTCAGCATCCAGCTAGAGCGCAAAATAATTTATAAACGTACCCTAAGTCTACCCACTTTTTGGTTTTGAACGAACAGCTATTTTCGTTTGAACATTATACCATTTGTGCCATACATTAGCTTGTTCGCATGTGATCCACACTCCTCAGTCCTCATCTTATCCAATTTTTGGAACTAAGAAAAACTATAATATAGAGTTTTATTAAAACATATTGACAGAACCAAAAGCTTCTGTAGCATTAAATAAAAATTTGTTCGTTTCAATCTCTTTACTCTTCATTTTGCATGAAAGATTTTAGGACTATGGGAACAGCACAAAAGACTTATACCGAGTTTCATCAAAATAAAATAACAAAATTTAGAGTTATTAGAATTGGTTTTAACCTTCGCGTGAACAGTATCTACCCGGGTAGATATCACGATTTTTGTAATTCAATAACTTTATGAGTTTTTAAGCAATCATCATGCCTGTTCAGCTATGTGACTAATTTTTAAATTGATTTCGCAAAATCTGAAAGAAAAATATTTTGGACTTTCTTTTAACACTTATTTTTGATTTTTATGTTTTTTTTACGCAAGAAAACAATATCTACCTGGGTAGATATATAGGTAGATTTTTTTCCTTGGATTTTAAATGAACATTTTTACTGGTCAATCTGAAAAACAAGTAACTTTATTTTTAAATATATGCTTTTATTGTATGCTTACACAAAAACAAAATAAATACATAGTTACGTTTGTTGATATTATGATTTATGCAAATATCTACCGGGGTAGATATTGTTCATATCAGTCGCTAAAAATATCCGTTCACGCGAATGTTAAATCATCAACAAATCTCAATCATACGTTATATTCCGCGGTGAAATGTTTCATCGTTTGGAATAGTTTAATTACTTTGGTCTGAAAGACCTAAGTATTACATTCATGAGCTAAAAGGGAAATTCTTACCCCCACTTTTTTGGCATTTCTCGACGTTTTAGGACCTACTGATTCTAAAATAGCAAAAAAAATGTATGTCTGTCTGTCGGCCGTCCGTCACAACCGACGAAATCTAGAAAACCGCTGGGCAGATTTCAAAAATTTATTTTTCAAAAATAGGTTAACTCAATGGGAAGAGCCAAAACGACGATGTGTTCGATAACTATACGGGAAGTGTGTCAAAAAATCGTCAAGTGTGTCAAAACAAGGAAATTTGCATATTTTTTGCTTATAAACTTTCATTTTAAGTGATTACGAGTAGGAACATTGAACTTGGAGAAATCTTGATGGTCGGGATTGGTATGTGAGACCAAAATCTAGATTATTGCATTACAAGTTTGTCAAAAAAATGTTGTCAAGTGTGTCAAAAGATAGATTTTTATTTATTTTTTTACCCAATTTTTTGTAAAAAAATTAAATTTATTATTTGTATGATATGAATTTATTATTACTATAGAGAATTATGGTTTTATAAGTTTGACAAAAAATGTTGTCAAGTTTGTCATTTTTACCATTTTTTGGAAAAAATAAAATTACTTTTTTGTATGACATGAAGTATGTTTGCATGACATGAAATTTTATTATTATTATAGAGAATTATGGTATTATAAGTTTGTCAAAAAAATGTTGTGTGTCAAAAGAAAGATTTTTATTTACTATTTTATCCAATTTTTTGGAAAAAAATAAAATTAATAATTTGTATGACATGAAATTTTTTTTATTATTATAGAAAATTATGGCATTACAAGTTTGTCAAAAAAATAATGTCAAGTGTGTCAAAAAATGATTTCATTTATTTTTTTAGCCAATTTTTTGGAAAAAAAAATTTATCTGTTCTTATGACGTAAATGTAATTGAAAATGAAATTGGACATGGAAATTTTTGAATTTGTTATAGTTTTTGAAATATTTTTGGAATTTTGAAAAAGTTTGTATTTTTGATTTTGTAATAATTTTTGCAATATATTTAGAATTTTGAAAAAAGTTTTAATTTTTGATTTTGTTATAATTTTTGGAATATTTTTAGAATTTTGAAAAAAAAAAATACGATTTTTAAATTTTATATATATGTTTAGAATTTTGAAAAAATTTCAAGTTTTAATTTTGTAAAAATTTTTGGAATATTTTGAGAATTTTTAAAAATTTTAAATTTTTGATTTTAATATAATTTTTCGAATTTAGAAAAAAGTTTGAATTTTTGATTTTGTAATAATATTTGCAATATTTTTAGAATTTTGGAAAAAAGTTTGAATTTTTAAGAATTTTTGGAATATTATTGGAAATTAGAAAACGTTTAAATATTTGATTTTATTCTAATATTTGGAATATTTTGGAATTTTGAAAAGAGTTTCAATTTTTGATTTTGTTATAATTTTTGCAATATTTTTAGAATTTTTGAAAAACATTTTAATCTTTGATTTTGTAATATTTTTTAGAATATTTTTAGAATTTTGAAAAAAGTTTGATTTTATTTAATTTTTAAAATATTTTTGGAATTTTGAAAGAAATATGAATTTGTGATTTTGTAATATTTTCTCGAAAAGCTAAGTTTTTGAGAAGTTTACTGAGTGTATCATCTTTTCGCTAAATTATGTTAATTTATGATCTGTTATAATTTTCCGGCAACGTATTGATGTTTCGTGTTAGTTTTACAATAAATTTCTTTATTAGAAATTAAATTATTCATTCTAAAACTGACATCAGTTCAGAATCAGATCCAAATTGAATATATGTTTCCTGGAGAAAGATACAATACTTTGTATTTTCCATATTTCCTGTGCACCTTTGACCAAGATCAAAGATATGATATTATACATATACATCTCATACGATGTTGATTTTCAAAATACAAGTCATAAAACAACAACTCAAAAACAAAACAATAAACTTTTCTTGTGATTATTTCCGTATCGCCCGAAGCATTTAGTACAAACCAAGAAAATATTTTTTGTTGTTTTATGTTGCACAACAAAGATTCATCTTTTATTATCACAATTAGCTTTTTGTTTTTTGTATACTTTTGTTTTGAACATTCCAAAATGCCTTGATTTTCATTCTTCACATTATTATACGTTGTATTATACTTTAAGTTTAAACGGAAAATTGTGCTAGCAACAACACAAATTTTATCAACTCAACCATATTTAAGTGGAATGTATGTAAAAGGATTTAATATTTTATAACAACCAGCCTATAATTTGTAATAGGGACGATAGAATGAAGATAGAAAAAAGTTAATTTCAATGAAAATTTTATGAAAATAGAAAACTAAATGTTTAATATATTGATTTTTGGTTATTCAAATACAAAAATTTATGTAAATTGATGGGAACACCGAACATGATATTGACTTGATGGAGGAAAAAATTGACAGACCAAAAACGAGATTTAATATTAGGAACTAGTGACAGTTATTGAGAATCATAAGATGTACAATGATTGATTGATTGGTACTTTGAGGGTTATTTATCTACATTAAGTTACAGGTTATATATGTTGTAGAACAAGTAAAAATGGTTGGTAACAAGTGATAACGATCATTATATGTTTGTTATCTATAACTAAAATGAATGCGTGTTGAAACGTCATTACGTTAAAATATCACAAAACGCTAAATGGGTATTAATAATTAACCACACATACTCCTGAAGAGCATAGAACCCATCAAGATGTGGTATTTGATATACAAATACAGTGGTTAACCGTTATCAACTCTCAAAAGACATCTGAATTCACTATTCACAAATGTAACATTAAAATTGTGTATGGCAAGAAATATGGAGTTGAACTGAAAGTAAAATCAAAGAAATTTGCGAATAATTTTATGTGTCTACTATCAATCTTAATCTAAAAATTCACCTTACTCACACAAATTTAAGTTTACCGTAATTCTCTAACTAAATCTTTTGAAATAGGAAACATATCCTATTTAAAAATCTAATCTAAAATTCCAATAAGATAAACCAAATCAACCCTTTCTTACAAATGAAACTCAATTTACATAAATAATTTCTATTTATTTTTTTTTTCAATGAAATTTGAAAAGGAAAAAAACAGAAAAAGACGAAACATAACAATTTCATAAGAAAATTGAATTTTTCGAAAGCTCTGAAGACAAGTAAATTGAAAAATTTAAATGAAAATATTTCGCCACGGGTTAGTTGCAAAATTTGAGTTTTTGTCTCCGAATTTATTGTCCCTGCTTTCTTTGTTTTTCACTACAAATTTTCGACAAGCATACATGATGTCTGTTGACTTTGTAAATAGCCTTGTTATATATGTTATGATATGTGTTTTGTAATGGAATTCGTTTTATGTTAACATATTTTTTATGTGATATTTGATGTAACGATATACGTGATTATTTTATGTGATAAAAAGTTTAAGACAAAAACAAAGATATAAAACACCATGCTTGCTATTTAGTGTGCAATGTTATGCACAAAGTGCATACTGTTATAAGGCGATGTTAATGACTCTTTGGCATCCGAGTATATACGAAAAACACTAAATAGTGCTCAGCTTATTATGCTTAGTTCTTTTTATTTTTAAGGTTTGTTTCCACTCAATGGTTTACAAACACCAGTGATTTAGATATAACTTTATTGGATGCAGTGGAATAGCTAGCATGAGTGACACCCTGGGCGGATATTGTGGTGTAACCCCAAGAATGAAAACTGTCAATATTAATAATAAGCCGATATACGTAATTTATAATTTTATTTAATTAATGCAAATTATTTAATTAATGCAAATGAGCATTATCTATAATAATAAAATAAAGTGTTTGTCTGTCTGCGTGCGCTCTCCAGCGAAATCTGTAGCACACAGGAGTCTGAAATTTTGTCAGGAGAAGGCCATTAACAGGTACTAATGCACCTCGGAGCCGAAATTTTAAAATTTAATTTAGATTTTTTATAATTAATAATTTTAATTTTCCTAATGGTTAAATGTATGCCTAAATGTATATTATATTTTATACTTGAATTTTATTCAACTTTTACTCAGGTCTCTTTGATCGATTTTTTTTTCCGCAAAACAGAATTACCATTCAAATAGAAAATTAAAGCATAATGTGACAATAAAATTCATTTAGATGAAAATTATATACATTTATATATTTATTATATTCATACATGATACAATTGTATGTATCCAGCACATTAAGTTGCAACAAATATTTCCTTGGTTTGGTGTATATACATGTGTAATGCATATTTTATTTGGTTTAAATATATGTGATACATGTTCAAAATATAGAAAATTGGAAAATTGGAAAATTCTTTTCCTCTTTTTAGAAACATTGATGCAGTAAATTTTTGCTGAAACCTTTGTATTGAAGAAAAGGATTATGAATCAATAATATCAAAGCTACAGGTTGAAAGTGTTTTACTTATTAAGAAAAATATGCGTCCCCATTAATTTCAAAAACAAACAATGTAGGTTATTTGAAGAAATTGGTAAAATATATGCAAATATGTCAACAAATGAAGTGATTTGACTGGTTTTAGATTAGTGTATAAGTCTGGATTAATAAATGATATTATTCTTATTATTATTTTTATATTATACTACAAATTAGTCTTATTATTATGTTTGTCCGAATTTTTTTTTAAAACTCTGGCAGAAATGTCGAAATAAAACGATGGCCATAAATCGACAAAACCCAAAAAACGAAAACCTTCACTAAAAATGCTGTCATTCTTAGACCGGTTTTTCGATCAAAATCGTGTTTCGTATCAAACATCTGCGCTATGCATATTAACTCTGCTCTTCAAATTTTTCTTTCAGTGACATGCACCATTACTAATAAAAGCACAAAGAGCAGAGCGCATGTAGAGCATTGGAAATAATTGGTAAAATATATTTGAAAATCTAAATTGACTTTATTTAAGATCAGCAAATAATTCGGATAGATTGATAAATGAAATTAGTCAACATGAAATGGTACGATAAAACAGCAAATTTTGGTGCGGTGTGCCTATTTTGTATCGCAAGTATGACGGTTCCAGAGTAAGTCATTGACAACTGTAACACCCAATAAACGAATGTTTTGACGTTCACCCAATCTTTCGCGACACATATTAAGCCGATTAATGCGAAAAATTGCAAGTATTTAATTTAAACTCTCCGAAACTCTTTACCAATCACTTTCAAATGTTGACCTTCCTTTCAATTTTCAAACTATCTGGATTGATCAGCTTGAGTGATAATGATCTCTGTTATTCATATTTCCCAAATGAAAAAATTAAAATAGGCTTCTTCTATTCTCATTACGACTCTTTGAAATTAATCTTACTAATTCAACAAAATGTACGCACACAAACTTTTTTATAGGCGTAGCAACGTACGCCGGGTCCTGCTAGTTATTAATAAGTTATATATAATTAAAGTACTGTTTTATTATACATTCTTTCATATTGATGTATGAAAATGAATCTTTTAGGAAAGTATCAGCGTCGTCACTCAAAAAAATTAAAATGTATCCAGTTGTATAAAAAAGAGTATCCAAATGTATATTTGAGAATGACTTATATTGTGCGGTTTCAGCGCAAAATATACCTGGAATTCCTTTTTTTCATTGCAACGGTTACGGTATAATGCAACCTTAAATGCACTCAATTCAGAACTGTTTACAAAAACTGTTATCGTTTTTCGACAACTGTTTATATTTGCTACACTGTTCGCCAATTTTCTGTTCCTTTATCTTCTACTAAAAGAGAATACGACGAACAATGTAACACAATTTATTAACATTTTCAAATGCATTTAATGTATTTTATACACAATGTTTTCTTGCGAATAAATTGTATCCATTCCAGTAGTTTAGCGAATTTTTGGTACCCAGTATCCATTTAATAAATTTTTTAAATAATGTTTCCAAATTAATACAAATGTATCCAAGTGGCAACCCTGGAAAGTATAGTAAAAGAAAAATAAGAGTAGAATTAATATACTTTCACATACATATTATATACATACACTTAAAATCTCTTCTTTCTAGCTTTAACAGCTGCAAACTCAGAAATCACAACTTCAAAATTTATATTTTGTGCTGCCTCATGTTCTATGGTTAATATGCCAAGATTTTTAAGCCTCGTTTGGGTCATTGTTGGCCGCAAGTAATTTTTAATTAATTTTAATTTGCTGAAACTCCTCTCACACGAAGCCACTGATACGCAAATAGTCATAAATAACTTTAGTGCGACCATAACATTCGGAAGAGATTCTGTAAAATACCATTCCACGATGAATTTCAAAAAGTCTAGGCACACCCAGTTAGAAACTGTAACATTAGTCGCTTTTAAATGCCTTCTCAACCTTGGTATCTCTGTGAGGAGTTCCGTTTCCGATACCTTATCATAAAAACTGGTAAATTTTTTATACAGATAATTTCAACTCTTCACTGTTCGCCAAAAGCAAAGTCTTTGTCTAAACAACCTCGAACAATGAAGCAACATCTTGAACTGACTTCAGTCTTGTTCGGAGTTCAACACTGAATCGCTCAAGACATTCCAACATTTTCTTTTTAAGTTCAGCTCTCAGTGTCAGTCCAACATCTGGAGCCAACTCACCAGCCATTCGTTTTTTACGACGAATTCGTCTTTCCATTGGAATGTCATAGCTCTCCGATTTCGTCGCAGCAAGATATATTGCCTGTTCTACAATGTCATTTCGTTTTTTTCAATATAAAGACGAAGTGACTCTATTTTTGTAATTAATTGATCAATATTTAAGCCTTTGCTTTGCAATCCAATCTGAGTACAATTTATTTCCCTAAGAACATCATTCCAAAACAAAAGATAGCAAAGAAACGTAAAATCACACACTGCATGCATAAGGTTGTGTGCAGCGCCTCTAGTATCTACATTTTCTTGTTGATCACTTAGCTTCTCAATTGCAGCCACAATCCCATCAAAATTTTCGGCCAATACTTTTACTGCAGCATAATGAGCACTCCAACGCGTTGTTGAGAGTCTTTTAACAGTTGTTTTGCTGTGTTTAACAAGCACTTCCCAGCGGCTATTCGAAGCCGAAAAAAATGTAAAAATGGCCTCCACTGTTCCGAAAAACGTTACACAAGCTACATTTTGTGAAAATGAGTGTTGGCCACATAAATTAATTGAATGATCTATGCAGCCCACAAAAATTGCTTTGTTATTTTTTGCTTTAATAATAGCTTGCACTCCTCCATGTATACCACTCATAACAGCTGCATTATCATAACCTTGGGAACGACAATTCATTACCTCTAAACCGTCATTTTTAAGGTTTTTAAGAATTTCATCGCTTAAATCAGCGGCTTTTTTTCCATGTAAAGAAAAAAATCCAAGGAATACTTCTTTGACTTCCACTTTTCTACCATCAATTTTCACATAACGAATCACTTCAGACATTTGATCAATATGTGAAATGCCAGGTGTGCTATCAAACATAATTCTAAAATATTTTGTATATATACATTTTGTACATTTTGTATATCTGGTGACAAATATGATACTTTTGGTGATTTGCCATGCTCCAAATTCAAAATGTGTTCTTTTAACACTACATCATACTTTGACAATAGATTGACTAGTTCTAAAAAATTGCCTTTATTTGAAGAACTTTGTCCTTCATCATGTCCCCGAAATGCTAGGTTTTGTTTAGATAAAAAGAAAGTTATATCCAATAATCTGGATAAAAGATGTTTCCACTTCTGTTTTTCATTATCTATTAATTGTAAGGCTGCGTCTCCTATCGTTTTATGACATTTCAACTCATTTGAAATCCAGTCGTAAATGCTGAATTTATATTACAACTATTGGTGACAGAAAATATACGACAGCAGAAGCAGTACAGGCTATTATTTATAGGAGAATAAACCATCCATGACCGCAGAATTTTTTCTCCATTAGGCATCACTTTATAAAACCATTCTTTAGAAAGATGGCGAACATTACCTTTTGTGTCTAACCCGGGTCTAGATACAGTAGCAAACGGCCCTTCTCTATTTTGAAAATGTTCACTTCCTTTTTTTATGATTTCAATGCGAACATTATCATAGACGGGTATATTCCAATGTGATACATCTCTTAAGTCCTGAAGTGATTCACTCATACAAATACTGTCTTCGATAGTAGAAGCATTAGCAGCATTATCACCATCATTTTCAGTATTTTTCTCTGATTCGTCTTCATCATGGGTTATCATTATTAATTCTGTGTTGTCGCTGTTACTTTCTGAAGATGAGCCAATATTCTCTGAAACATTCGTTGCATTAACGTGAGAATCAGTTTCTTTTGATGAGCTTTGGCTATCATCAGGTTTTGTAACATATTTATAAATCGATCCAGATATGCTCTGAACATCATCTATTTTAGCCTGTTTGGCCTTTCTATGCTGGAACCCGCTTTTTCTTTTAGAAGTATGAATCAAATTTATACATTACATACTATCCCGTCAAACAAACCGCGTCTGTGCGTCTGTTCAACCCAATATTTTATCTTGCGCCTGTTTTACGTTCACAAAAAATATAACTTTTCAAATTTTCTACAAGCGCCTTTGCATGTCCTTTTCTTGTCGGTTGTTCTCAAACACAGTACAAGTACTTAGCAACCACAGAAGTTTGATCTTTTCTGTATGCCTTGTGCATGTCGCGTGGCAAACCTGCAATTTTTGGTTATAAAAACAATTTTTTGGATTATAAACATACAAAAATACATTTTTGATGGCCTGTTCTGGGCATGGTCGGTGTTCTCCCTTACCAAAAGAAAGGAAATACATAAATTACTAAAATCTAAATATAAATAAATTATTATTGTTAACACAAAACATGTGTTATTGTGGGTGTTTTGAGCATGAACCGCGCTCGTCGCTATATAATACAGAAAATATATACAAGAATAACAAATTTTTCAGTTAAAAATAATGGTACAAGTTTGTGTGTATGTTCTGAGCACGGCTGGCGCTCGTCCCTACCTAACATAAATTAATGTAACAACAGAAAGAATTATTTGGTGCATGTACTGCGGATGAGCCGCGTTCTTCCTTACCGAAAAGCATGATATAAATTAGTATTATACATACAAAACATATGTAACTATGTATGTTTTGAGCATGGTCCGCGTTCGCCGTTATACTAAAAAAAATTAATGATTATATATATCTTATCCTAATACAACTTACTTATAGTTAATTAATACTTGCATAATTAAGTTAGCAATTTATTCAAAGTTCCACCGATTCATTTATTACTTAAGAAAACATATATATGACAATGACTTTTAGTCGTCTGTCACGAGAGGCAAAACAAAATATTACATTAATTTACATTCTTTCTTGCAACTCATCTTTCTATTCTATCCCATAATATGACTAATAAAAAATTAATTGTTTCTATACTTAAAGATTACTGTGAATAATAAAAAAGGAATAAGGCTTGGCCAATGCTAGTTTACATGTCATTCAGATACTCCCCTATAGTCGGTATATGAAATTCTCCACTTGTAGCAAGATGTGCATACTTATACACCTACTTTACTGAGGACGGGAACACAAGTTACCTATCCACAAAAGCTCTGTCGCAAAAGTAGATATTCGTATGTGTAATTTAGCTTTGATTACGCTTCAAGAGCTTCTGTAGAACTAAACCCATGTGCCCGACCAACCGTATAACTATGCGTTAAACTCATTAACTAAATATTGCCTGTATTTGAATGCCTGCGACAAAAACTCATTTAAATTTTTCCAGTTTTTCCCATTCAACCAATCCCATAATTCTTCTTTCTCGAGGGTGAATTTTCCCAAACATTTTAAACGAAATTCTCCCAGTATTGGACATACAACTACAAAGTGATATGTATCTTCCACCTGATTCATATTGCACAAGGAGCAAGTCTTCACTTCTGCACGATAGGTTCGGCTGTTTAAATAAATTAGGCCTCCTCTTGCGCGAAATAATGTTCGAATTATACTAAGACTGTGGTTGTCATTACAGTATACATTGGGTCCGTTGTAACAGAGTTTCCGGTATTCACCATGCGAAGATTCTCGAGCTTTTATAATATTTTCCAGGGAGTGCATATCTTTTATCTTTTCTAAAACTGCAGTGGTTTTGGACTCCCATACTTCTTTATTAAACTGATTCAAATCAAAATGCACTTCCACTTTTTCAGCGAGACTTCTCCATTCTTGTATCCAGAATACGTTTTCTTTGATACATTCCATCGCAAGGAACTTTGTTAGTCTATTTTCTGGCAGTTGAAGGGTTTTTATGATAAAATCTACATGCAATTTAAAGGTAAATAGAAATAGCTTCGGTGCTCCTGTTTCTAGGCTAATCATGTAATTTGGCGTGTTTTGCGGAAGTCCAACCAATTTTTTAATGAAAAAACGCTGTAAGAATTCAACTTCTTCGAAATACTGGAAGCCCCATGTTTGAGCTCCGTAGGATAGTATCGCTCGAGATACTGCATTAAATAATTTATATTTATGCGACACCGGCACAAGTTTTTTGTTGAGAAAATTACTCCAAGTTAGATTGATACTAATTTTCCCCATTTGTAACCTTTCTTTCAAATGTTTTTTCATCGAAAGTTGGGGTGTTATTTGGACTCCTAGATATTTATAGCTGTTTACCACTTCAATGCTATTGCTCTGGAGATACCATGCTTCATTTGCAGATCTTTTACCCCCTCTGCTGAAAATCATTATTTTAGATTTATCTAGATTAATTGATAGGTTCCATCTGGTGCAATACTGTTCTAGATTTTGAATCATCTTCTGGAGTGTTTCAGGATTATCAGCTAGTAACACAATGTTACTAATTATAGTAGGTGTCAGCAAACATATAATTCTAAATATATTTGTTGGATACATATGTCTATTTCATAATAAGTACACTGTGTTAACGATTAAATACACTACCAGAATTAAAATATTTAAAATTCCTTGCAACAACTTATATTAAATAATATTTGATAAAATGGAATATAAAAATCATATGCTTAATATTATTAGGAACCATTTAAAAATATATAAATATAAAATCCATCTCTTAGAATTTTATATAAAGTATTAAAAACAAAATTAAATATTCAATTAGAATCATGCTCAATAATTTACAAATTTAATTGTGATTCTTTTGAAAAATTTTACATCTGGAAAACCGGAAAATGTTTTAAAGACTGATTTAAGGAATATCGTCTAAAAATCTAAGAAAAACAATAATCAAAATTTAAAGTCTATTTTTAAATTTAAAGTCAAACCATTTAGTTAATAACAATCATAACTACACCACTTTTAAACAAAATTTGAAGGCTTTACATTTATGTTACAAGGATTTTTTAAATAAATTTAGTTCAAATAAATTATTATATTAGTAAATAAAAACTTGGAGACCAAAATATTTTTATGTTTTAATTTTTTTTTTAAATAAATAAAATACAAATTTTTTCGCTTTAGTTTTATTTTAATTTAACCCAATTAAATTCTCTAAAATGTAATGACATCATTCAATTTCACCAATAACATTTGAATTATACTAATAACAAATATTTATACATCTGACCTACTGTACGGATAAAAATAAAGCTATGATTGCAAGTCATAAGTTTTATATAACATAATTATAAATGTTAATTCCCGATAACCACTTTTTATAATATTGTTGCAATATCCATGACTTTAAGGCATTCATTTTTAGGCATACTTAGTCATGGAATATAGAACGTTGGCATAAAATTTTGAAAAAAACAAAACAATGATTACTATTGATAAACAATGAATATCAAAGTTATAATTTTTCATGCCTGATAATCATTTAATATTTAAAAATTTGCATATAATATAACTAGGAAGCATGAAATTTTATGAATAGTAAGGTATAAAATAACTCCTCCCATACATCATCACTAAATAATAATGTTTGTTTTTCAGTTATTTTATATGATTTGTAGCCATTGAGTATTCTTTTTAAGTACGATTTTTAATTTTTGTTTTTTCAACTTTCTTCGTGAATTAAACAATTATTAAATTTATTAATTTAATAAAAATATTTTATTTTCGAACAACTTATTTCACTTCGTGAAGCTTCGTTTTGTTTCTTGTATATTACTTGGCATATCAAAAGGAAGTTATTGTCATATCAATTCATTATTTTACAATACCAATCGGTTCGATTAAAAACAGTCTAGCGACAGGTATATCCGCTAGAAAAAGGTAGATTTCTTGATCAGACAAGTAGAATCAATGTATCAAATTAGTTAAAATCAAAAAACTAAGTAGAAACGGAATTATCCAACAAATTTCAATTTCAACTACAATTATAATTAAATTTATAATTAAACATTATCAAACAATTTTAATTCAAAATCATCTTTGTTGTGGTTTTTTTTGTTCTTATTTAATCTTTTTCGAACGGTTACTTAGTGAAAAAAATTAAAACAAAAGAGAATTTGCTTATTTTCCTATGGTATTAAATGGCTTCAGATTTGTCTACAATAGGTGCATTAAATTGCTTATAAAATGGAATCTTTTGGGTTAAAAAGCTGGAATTTAGTGAGGCTATAGTTTAAAAGAATGCTTAAAAGTTAAAATGAATTTAAATAACATAAACTCAAACATGATGAAAGCATTGCATTTTGCGTTTGTTTTCATTCCATCAGCCCTGGCGCCTCTACCTTTAGACCTGAACTATGTTTTTTAAATTTTGGAAAGATTTATATTGCATCTTTGTGTAAAAAGTTTTCAAATGTGAGCTTGGGATCAAGGACACTAGATCAAGGACAAAAAAATTTGGCAAATTTTTAAAACAGCTGATTTTGCAGGAATCTGGAACGCCAAAGTTGTCTTTGGATAATAATGATAGAAATATGTTCAAATATTCAGTATTTATAAATTTAATTAAAATATTATGATTCAAACGGAAGTTATAGCGCCCTAGATTATTCAACTTTTTAGCCTCTAGCCGTTTAACTGGTACCTGGATATGGCCAGTTCACGAACTTGTCCAAGACATTATTTGTCGAAACATATACAAAAAGTTATTTTGGTGTAGGTGGAAAAATGCGACCGTGAGAGTGCCGCCAAGTTCCGTTATATCTTATTTCGTTATATATATGGGTAATTCTTTTATAAACCGAACACCTTTCTGACCGACCCATTTTTGATTTCGCTGAAATTTTTTTTAGGGGCTTTTTATCGAAAAAAAAGATATACAAGTTCGAGAATTTTTTTTTTTTGGAAAATAGAGCTATTCCTATTGTTATAAACAAATAAAATGTTAAAATGAAATTAATTTTTAATATAATCATCGTATTCAACGTTCAATTTCTTATAAAAAAAGTGTTTTTTTTGTTTGTTTTTAATGGAGAAATGATATTTACTGTTAGAAATAAATTAATTTATCGAGCGCGGGACGACAAAAAAATCTATATATGGGTCATTCTTTTACATACCGAACAGATTAGGACAAAATATGACTAAGACATTTTTGATTCAACTGAAAATTTTTTTACGGGTTCTATATAAACATCACGATATACTTGTTTCAGGATTTTTTTTAGGGAAAATAGAGCGGTTCTAAATGTCAAGAACTTTGTGATTTTTGGCTTGAAGACTTGTTTTCAAAGATTCATAACTTTGGTTCTGGCAAAGATACACACTTTTTGTCTATTTTATTTTAAAGAATAGAGATGCAATTTAAAAAAAGTGTTATTTATAAAAATTATTAACAAATTCCTATTGTTATAAACAAACAAAATTTTAAAATCAAATTTTAGCCATTATCTAAATAAATAAAGAGTGGAATCATCGTATTCTACGTTCAATTTTCAATAAGAAACGTATATTTAGTTAATGAAGAAATGAGTTTTACTGATACAAATAAGTTAATTTTTCCAGCGCCGGACGACAAAAATTTATAAAATTTTGTATCGTCTCGATAAATTAGTTTATTTCTAACAGTAAACCTCATTTCTTCATTAATTAAATATACGTTTCTTATTGAAAATTGAACGTAGAATACGATGATCATACTAAACACTCTTTATTTTTGTTAGATATTGACTAAAAATTGATTTTAACATTTTATTTGTTTATAACAATAGGAATTTGTTAATAATTTTTATAAATAATACTTGTTTTTAAAATTGCATCTCTATTATTTAAAATAAAACAGACAAAAAGTGTCTATCTTTCCCAGAACCAAAGTTATGAATCTTTGAAAAAAAGTCTTCAAGCCAAAAATCACAAAATTCTCGACATTAAGAACCGCTCTATTTTCCCTAAAAAAAATCCTCAAACAAGTATATCGTGATGTTTATATAGAACCCGTAAAAAAATTTTCAGCTGAATCAAAAATGTCTTAGCCATATTTTGTCCTAATCTGTTCGGTATGTAAAAGAATGACCCATATATAGATTTTTTTGTCGTCCCGCGCTCGATAAATTAATTTATTTCTAACAGTAAATATCATTTCTCCATTTAAAACAAACAACAAAAAACACTTTTTTTTTAAGAAATTGAACGATGAATACGATGATTATATTAAAAATTAATTTCATGGGTGGGGCGGGGCAATGGTTAAAATTTAATTTTAACATTTTATTTGTTTATAATAACAGGAGTTTGTTAATAACTTTAGTTGAAAATATTTATTTTAAAAAAACTGCATTTTTAACTTTCAAATAAAAAAAAGAAAAAGCTTTTATCTTCTATAAAACCGAAGTTATGAATTTTTGAAAATAAGTCTTCAAGCCAAAAATCACGAAATTCTCAAAATTTGAAACAACTCTATTTTCCAAAAAAAAAAAATTCTCGAACCCGTATACCTTTTTTTCGATAAAAAACCCCTAAAAACAGCCAAATCACAAATGGGTCGGTCAGATTTTGTCAAAATCTGTTCGGTTTATAATATAAACTTTTTTTTCATTTTTATTTTCCGTCTCCGCTTATCATATATAGTCGTTTGCCACCAAAATTTTTCCGAAGTTCTGAGATAAAGCACTCCAATAGGTAGATTTTTATATGAAATCTACCTAAAACCACAAAATAATTATATTACAATCAAACGCTAATAGAATCAAACGGTATTTATTTATATTCTCTTTTAATTTATATTCTCTGTTTATTGAGTGAAGAAACTGTTGAAAGGTATTTTATATTCAAAAATTATTGTTCTATATGCAACTTTATTTTGTGAACATAGATTTTATTTTTCAGGGAAAGTTCAAAATATATTAGTAATAAATATTTACATACATTTATATTATTTATTTTCCTAAATTGTAAATTTCCAAATAATTTTTATAAATTATAAATGTTTATTTCTGATAACCACTTTTTATAATATTATTGCAATATCCATGACTTTAAGGCATACATTTTTTTGAACTCGTGGAATAGAAAAACCTCGCATAAAATATTAAAAGAAACGAAACTGTGATTACTAGTCACAAACAAATAAATAATAAAAATATAATTTTTCATACCTAATAATCATGTTGTATTTCAAAATGAGCATAAAATAAATCTAAATAATGGATAGATTTTAAAATTCACTAGACTTTTTTGTGGAATTTGAGTTGTATATATATAAACTACAAGCGAAGAATAACTTGATTCTGTTGGTTAGTGATCATTGGGTAGTTTCTGTGAACATAATCTTTAAAACGGTATATGGGTATGACTATTAAAAGTAAGTGGTGTTTCCCTTCATTCAAATGATAGATAAATATAAATACAAGATATAGTAATATAATTGAAATATATATGACAGGCTTAGGACTTCATCAAATGCTAGGAATATAAAAACCCTGGTTTAATAATTTATTTATTCCTAAGCGACATAAATTTATGAATTAGAGGCATGTTTTTTTATAAAAAATAGTTATATTTTGTTCTCTAATAAGCATACAAATTTTGTACAGCAATTTTTTTTTGTTCCTTACTGGTCATGCTATGTACCCAATATTCATAAAATTATGAATAATATTCATAATAAGCTCCATAGTCATTTTTCAAAATACTATTCCTTATAAGTATATAATATACCTGGCTTATTAGGAACAGAAATACGTGTTCTATAATTTATTATTCCTAAGCGCCATAATTTTATAAATAAGAGGCATGATATTTTACAAAAAATATTGTTCCTTATAGTCATATTTTGCTATCTAATAAGTATACAATATTTTTTCAACAAAGTTATTTCTCTATTCCTAATTAGTCATGCTACATACACTATATGTATAAAATTCATAGAGTAATATTCATAATAAGCACTTTAGTGATTTTTTGAACAAGTATACCTTATAAGTATATAATACACCTGGCTTATTCACGGTTGAGAATTAACGTAATTTAAGCATGGAATATAACCTATTAAGCATAAAAAAAACCTTGATTTCTATCTGTGTGGGATATTAAAAATTATCAAATAATTTTTGAAATAGTTAACTGATATGGTTGGCAGTAGGCCAACGTATAATTCATAAAAAATATATAAAGAAATGAAAAATGGCAAAAAAATTTCTAAACGAATTCCCCTCGTTCGTTGATAAATTCTCATAATTTTTTGAAAAATTCCTACAGTAAGTGGTATTAATAATAGACCTCGGCCTACGGCTTCGTGCTATTATCAATATATGTATTTGCTTTCGAAATTTTTATAAGATTATTTCGAATTATCACCGCCCTTGGATGATTACTACTGATAATTTTTTAAAATGTTTAATATATGATAGTTATGTAATCCAAAGAACGCTGAGTAAAATTTTTGTTTTGGTATATGTACTATCAATTGCTTAATGCAAAGCAATTCTATAACAAATGCTTTTTAACGCAAAGGGTTATACTTTTTATTGCATTTTGGGTTGTTTTAAAAATCGCGAAACCGTTTTTCAATAAAATTAAAATAAATGAAAAGTTTGCAAAAATTGGCATCATAAAATTCTAACTTACAATTAAAATGAATTGAAAAAACTAAAGTCAGCTTCATTCTCAATAATAATAATATGCCCAAAAACCTAAACTTTGCATCCTGAAATTTCGTTTTTTCTACTAATATAAGCCGTGTTCGATTTGACTGAAGCAACTGATACAACTGATAAATTGAATGCAATTATTGTTGTTTTTTAAGTTGTTTCAGTCAAATCGAACGTACCTATTCTCTTCTACTAATATAGCCAAGAACGTAAACGAAATATATCTTGTAAACCATCAAGACCTAGGAACACTAAAATGTAATCTAATTTTGCTTTAGTTTAAATGTTTAATTAATCCTTCTTAGTTTAAAAAGTAAACTGAAATTTTTAGCATGTCTTTGAATTTGTACTAACATAAAATGACGTTCAACAAACTACCCCATATAAAGCATTAAAACAAATGATATTAAATAAGTTGATTGCATTGCTTTTGTTTTAGTTAACAAATGGTACTTACATTTAATTATTTCTTACGATTTAAAGAAAACACTAATTTAGTATAATAATATTAATATGTAATAGTTTTAGTTTTTTTTTTTTTTTTTTTTTTTTTATTCAAAGTTAGGCATGTTTAGTGTTAATTATAATAAATTATAAATTAACGTCTCTGAATATCCGAAGATACTATGCCAACTAGGGATAAGAATGGAATGCAAATTAAGATTCTCTGAGAAATTTATGAACGTTAACTTTAAAGCCTTGAGGATTAAATTCATCAGGGAAAACCCAGGAAGGTAAGGCATTCCAAAGATGAGAGACTCTGTTGAAAAAGTCACGTTCTGTGCTGCAAGGAATCAAGGCCGTTAGTAAGACTTGGGTTACCAATGAGTTTAATAGCTCTACGCTGTACAGAATCAAGGCAGTTGAGACTACTCAAGTAAGCTCCACCCCATATGTGAGAACAGTATTCCATGCAGGGACGTATAAAAGATTTATAAACTAAAAGAAGTTGTTCGCTATCGAAAAACTTACGACATCGCCCCAAAAATCCTAACTTTTGAACTGCATTCTTAGCCAGATTAAAAATATGAGAATTCCACTTCATATTATTTTCAATCTCAACTCCCAGAAGTCTGACAGGCTCATTCTCTAAAAGATTTTTGGGGCCAAACGTTAATGGAAAAGGATTGGGTGTCGTTATCATAGAAAAATGACAAACCTGTGTTTTGCTTGTATTGAATTCAACACTGTTAGCAATACCCCAATCCATAATTGTTTTAAGATCAGTGTTAAGGGAATCTATCAATTTTGACCTACACTCACTAAGCGCTAAGGGTGTATATAATTTAGGTGCTTCATGAGACGCATGAAGCGTGCTATCATCAGCAAAACTATGTATAGGATGAACCGTTGAGTCCAACAAATCATTAATATAGATAAGAAAAAGAGTTGGTGACAAAGCGGAACCCTGAGGAACTCCTGCATTAGTTGAAAAAGTATTCGATGATACACCGTCAACATTGACCCGAAATTTTCGATCAGATATAAAGCTCTGTGTCCAAGATATAAGCTGCTCGTCTAAACCATAGGATCTCAATTTGCATATAAGGTTGTTATGCCAAACTTTGTCAAATGCCTTGGAAATATCAAGAGCAACACCGAATGTTTCTCCAAAGTTTTCAAGCGACTTGTTCCAGATATGAGTGACAAAAGACAGCAAATCTCCCGTCGCTCTTCCTTTTCGAAATCCATATTGTCTCTCATTAATTAATTTGGAAGACTCTAAGAAGCTCATTTAATTAAAATGTTTGTTTTGGTAATCACCTATAAGATTATATATATAAAGATGTATACGGCACGATGAATTAAATACCAGCGCAAAGATATGTATATGCTTTTATTAGCTTTATAATAGACTAAACTTAAAGCGATCCACATTTCGTCATATCAACCGTAAATGTCGAAGATACAGACCTTTGAACAAAAAGTTCCATGCAATACATACTATTTGGGTATGTAAATTCTGTTGTATTTGAAATTGTTTTTCCATTTTTATATTCATGTCAATTAAATTGTCATAAATAAAATTTAAATATTTTCAATACCAATAGGATCAGTTCCAAATTTTAAGTGAGTAATTCAAAATTTTAATTCTTAAGATTTAACCAAAATAGTATGTTTTGGTTTAGGAATGCTTTCTTTAACGGTTTGTTTTAAGTCGTAATGGAAATGTGATTTTTTGATGTTTGTTTTAAAATATAGCATGGTATATACTTCGTATTAAACTAAACCTTTACATGATGTAAATTAATGTTCAAAATGTTACTATTTACAAACAGTAAAACGAATAACTCAGATCAAATTAAATTACAATTCGAAATTATTGTACGTTCGTTTTAATTAAATCCAGACAACAATCCAATGATGCTCAGGTTTTGTACAATGGGTACAATTCATCCTTATGTTCGTCATATTGGGCAGATGTCCAAGATCCGAAATCATATCCACACAATTGACTAAATAAAAATTAATCCCAGATTTTGTCCATTTAGTCCCATATCTTCTTCTCTGTATCACAATTAAAAAATGGATTTGATTAACATAAATTCAAATTGTCAAAGTAATACGAAGCAATACCATTTCTTTATTGAAATACTGCAATGTTATTAAATATTTTTGTCTTATTAAGGAAAAAAAATTTATTTTGAGATTATTTACAAACACGGTGATTTGATTGTTGGTTTCCTTAGGTGTTTGCAATTAATTTGTTTGAAATGCAAAACATATTAGGTAGTAAAGTTAAACTGATATTTTAGAAATAATTTTGGATAAAGACATTGTAACTCAAGGGTGACACCCTATCGACACAGGGTGCCACATTATCGACGGAGACCACTTTTCCTATACATTATTCAGCATATGTGTTTTCAGACCTGGTCGTTAAAGAATCATTCTTGCATGCTAAATAATGTACCGTAAAAGGAAACGGTCAATATGGTATCTATAGGAATATTCAAAGCTATTGAGTAATTGTGGTGATTGTATTCAATGCGCTAGCATGTTCATTCGATTAAAAAAAAGAAATTCGCACATATTGTTAAAATTTTATTTTACGTAATAACTCAAGAATTTTTAAAAGTAGAATAGATCCTTTTTGAACCAATAGGACACATTTATAAGCTATCACAATTTATAAATTAAAATTATATGGATAACCTGGTTGAAATGGTTTCGAAGTGATTTATCGTTGAAAACATGTGATGGTTTGTTTAAGTTTTTTACGTTCGGGTGTCACCCCAAAACGGTTTCGAAGTGATTTATCGTTGAAAACATTGTGATGGTTTGTTTAAGTTTTTTACGTTCGGGTGTCACCCCAAAACGGTTTCGAAGTGATTTATCGTTGAAAACATTGTGATGGTTTGTTTAAGTTTTTTACGTTCGGGTGTCACCCCAAAACGGTTTCGAAGTGATTTATCGTTGAAAACATTGTGATGGTTTGTTTAAGTTTTTTACGTTCGGGTGTCACCCCAAAACGGTTTCGAAGTGATTTATCGTTGAAAACATTGTGATGGTTTGTTTAAGTTTTTTACGTTCGGGTGTCACCACAAAACGGTTTCGAAGTGATTTATCGTTGAAAACATTGTGATGGTTTGTTTAAGTTTTTTACGTTCGGGTGTCGCCCCAAAACGGGTGACACCCGGGGCGGACTGCCCCCCCCTCCCCCGCCCCCCCTAGCTACGCCTCTGATTGGATGTTCTAAATCTGAGCCAGAAGTAAGAAGCTTAATGTTGGGTGAAGTTTAAATTTCAAGATCTTCAGGGTCGTCAGGCCTTCAACATTTAAACATAATAATAGTGCATCACATCTGCCGGTTCGTCACGACAGGCAAACACTTTTATAAGTTAACATCTGAATCCACTCTACTCATCAACATCATCGGTTATCTGCTTGCACAGATCCTTGGTGTCTCCATCAATTTATTTTTCCTGTGCCGCTCTTTTCATTTGCCCGTATCCACCATACGCTGACTTGACGCTGGCAATCATTTCCCTCAAAAACACTATCAATTTCAACATAACATCAACTTAAATAATGAAAAAAACAAGTTAAAATAAATACACAAAGCCTATCTAACAAAGCCTATACATTCACAAATAAATAGCATCCTACCTTACTATTTAATCTAATTTGTATAAAAAATTATTTTCCACGATTCTATTTTTTTAAAAAATTCTAATGCCAAACTAAAAACTATCACATATTGCCTAAATATTGCAATTTTTTAAAAAAATTAAATATCTTAATAATTTAACACTAACACTATTTTTTTTTAAATAAATTATATCACAATATAAAATATATAAATAAAAAGAATTGTTTTCTAAATCGATGTTCTCGATTTATAGTTGGACGTGGCTCGTTCCTTCATAAAACGTGTGATAAACAATATAGAGCGAACAATATAAATAAAATAACCGCTATATAAACAAAAAATGACTATCCTGGGAAACTCATATCTAGTTTAATTACGAAAACTCTATACACATATAGAAAGAAAAAAACCACTATTGTTACACCTCCTATTGCGAAAAAAATGGTGTTTGGTTCTTTGTCTTACATCCCTCCCTTACATCCTGGAAAATAATTTTTTATACAAATTAGATTAAATAGTAAGGTAAGATGTTATTTTTTTGTGAATGTATAGGCTTTGTTAGAAAGGCTTTGTGTATTTATTTTAACTTGTTTATTTCATTATTTAAGTTGATGTTATGTTAAAATTGATTGTGTTTTTATAGCCCATGAAGATGACCCGCATGGTTGAAATGATTGGCATAATAATTTTGATACAATAATAAAAAATTAAAATAAAACAAAATATAGTCTATAAACAAGCCGTTGTTTTTTTGAAAGTGAAAATTTACAAAAATAAGAAAATTTAGATATATTCAAATAAACAGACTATTAGGAATAAAATTTCTAATTACATTTTATAATTACAATTGTAAAATATGGAGGAGCTAAAATCTCAAGCTCTGAGATATCAAGACTTCGGTCTGGGTTAAGGATTTTGATATAGTTTTCGGCAAAAAACTTTTATGGGGACATGGTTTTTAGTTTTGGGCAGCGAAGTATATCAAACATAACTCTTTGTTAAAGTACAAGTATATTTTAATCTCTGTTTAGAAATTTATTGCAGAACTAACACGAAACATCAATACGTTGCCGGAAAATTATAACAGATCATAAATTAACATAATTTAGTAAAAAGATGATACACTCAGCAAACTACTCAAAAACCTCTCCATTTAGCGTTTCGAGAAATTATTACAAAATCACAAATTCATATTTTTTTCAAAGTTCTAAAAATATTGTAAAAATTAAATAAAATCAAACTTTTTCAAAATTCCAAAAATATTCCAAAAATTATTACAAAATCAAAGATTTGTAATTTTTTTCAAAAATTCTAAAAATATTGCAAAAATTATAACAAAATTAAAAAATTTGAAACTTTTTTCAAAATTTCAAAAATATTCCAAAAATTAGAATAAATTCAAATATTTAAACTTTTTCTAAATTCCAATAATATTCCAAAAATTCTTAAAAATTCAAACTTTTTCCAAAATTCTAAAAATATTATATTCTATAATTATTACAAAATCAAAAATTCAAATTTTTCTCAAAATTCCAAAAATTATAATAAAATCAAAAATTTAAAATTTTTAAAAATTCTAAAAATATTCCAAAAATTCTTACAAAATCAAAAATTGAAACTATTTTCAAAATTCTGAAAAATATATATAATTCAAAAATTCTATTTTTATCAAAATTCTAAAAATATTGCAACAATTATAACAAAATCAAAAATTAAAACTTTTTCCAAAATTCTAAAAATATTGCTAAATTATTACAAAATCAAAAACACAAACTTTTTTCAAAATTCCAAAAATATTTCAAAAATTATAACAAATTCAAAAATTTCCATGTCCAATTTCATTTTCAATTACATTTACGTCATAAAAACATCAAAATTTTTTTTTCCAAAATATGTATTGGCTAAAAAAATAAATGAAATCATTTTTTGACACACTTGACAACATTTTTTTGACAAACTTATAATGCCATAATTCTCTATAATAATAAAAAAATTTCATGTCATACAAATAATTAATTTTATTTTTTCCGAAAAATGGGTAAAAAATAAATAAAAATCTTTCTTTTGACACACTTGACAACATTTTTTTGACAAACTTATAATACCATAATTCTCAAAAATAATAATAAAATTTGTCATACAAATAATTAATTAATTTCATTTTTTTCCAAAAAATTGGGTAAAAATAAATAAAAATCTTTCTTTTGACACACTTGGCAACATTTTTTTGACAAACGTATAATGCAATAATCTAGATTTTGATCTCATATACCAATCTCGACCATCAAGATTTCTCCAAATTTAATGTTCCTACTCGTAATCACTTAAAATGAACGTTTTTTAAGCCGAAAATATGAAAATTTGCTATTTTTGACACACTTAATGATTTTTTGACACACTTTCGGTACAGTTATCGAAATCACCTACCTTTCGAACTTTTTTCTTGAGTATATACCTATTTTTTGAAAAAAAAAATTTGAAATCCCTCCAGCGGTTTTCTAGATTTCGTAGGTAATGACGGCCTGCCGGCCGGCAGACAGACATACATTTTTTTTTGCTTCTTTAGAATCAATAGGTCAAGAAATGCCAAAAAAAGTGCTGGTAAGAATTTCACTTTTGGATTATGAGTGTAATACTTAGGTCTTTCAGACCGAAGTAATAGTAGTTTGAAAAACGATGCCAACATATACTTCATTTCAAGCAAGTATGAATTATAATCATATACGAGTGGGAAATGTACATTTTGGCGAGTTACTATGAATATAAAATATATAGTTTTATAGGTTTTTTCATATGTCGGTTCTAGTAAAACTCATCTTGGAAAACAAAGCACTATGTGGAGTTAAGTAATATAGTGATAAAGAAAAATAAAAAATAATGATAAATTCTGATAACTGAATATGTTTTTATATTGAATAAATAAAAAAATTACGAAATTATAATTAAGAAAATAGTGAAAAACAAATTGCGTTCTAGATAAGCAGGAAAACAGCAAACTGTCTCTAGTGATAAGCGATAACAAAACCCTCGAAAATAATTCTTTCATTATTTTTCCAAGTCATAAAAAACCTATCAAAAAGTCATATAATGATCTGGAAAAATAAAATTCTATTTAACTAAAACCAAAGAATCGAAATAGTTTCATTTTTTTGCACTTGTCTCAAGTGTGGAAATAAAATAAATTATATGAGAAAATTCTATAGACAAGATAGATCGTTTTGTAGTTTTTATGTTTTAAAATTTTTATTCAGAGCCAAAATGGTGTAGTTTAGTCGATTGGATGAATTTATATGTTCTATTGAGGATTAATTTCTGATATTTATTTTCTTTTGTATTTAATGGCAATTTAATGGTTCTATTCATGACGAAAAATAAATGAAAACGAATTTACTTGATTGATTATTTTATGAGAGACAAGACACGTAACGTTGTCTTTTAGTAACAAATTGGATGATGGGATGAATAGTTTAATTCTTACAAAAAAATTCTTCTACTTGATTTAATTTATTTAACAAATTTATAAAACATATTTAGATTTAAACTAAAGCGCACTATCCTTATTGTAAGATTTGCATTCAAAATTATAATTACTATACACATTACTAATACTAGGTAGATTCCAGTTCGATGCTAAACAGTACTAAACTGCAAAATCAGAATTTGATTTCATAAAATCAACCAATTTTAATTTGAATTGTCCGATATTGATAAAAATCTAAAGTGTCACAAAATTCTGACTTAGTCAATAAAATAGTTTAAATAAATATTATTTAAATATAAATAAACTAGGGGACCCCTGTGCATTTACTCAAATTTTAAAACAAATATTTTTTTAAGCCTGAAATAAAATCACAATCCAAAATAATACTTCTATCCGCAAGCAAAGCATAAATTGAAATTGAAATGAGAATAAAATTTGGAAGAAATTCAACAAATTTCGTTTATTTGTTTCGTTTATATTAGTCGTTTTTGCTTTTTTATACCTTTTTGTATTCTCTTCTTTCTCAACTGTATTCTCTTCTTTAAAAATTTTAAAAACATAAACATAGCAATCCGACTACAAACAATCTATCAATAGTTTTATGAAGTTTCCATTAAAAGCGTTTTACCGAAAGTATCTTGACAACTCATTTATATTTTAAAAATTCAAAATAATTGTGTTTTCTTGCAAATCAGATTGTTTTGGATTGTGTTAAAGTTGTTTTTATTATTGTTAAATTATTATTATTATGGCAATAAATAAATTATTGATTTTTACTTCTCATTTCTGTATGTTATGTGTCATTGTCATACAGCTTATAACGATTTGGAGTTTCAAATAATCGACGCTAGCGCGTCTCGTGAACAAATGTTTACTCACGAAAAAAAACAATGTTTTCATCTCTTTTAGGGAAATATACTATTATTTATTTGTTTTATAATTTTAGCTAATTATATAATTTTGACGGAAATTGTTTTTATTTTACATCAACGAATAAATATATGTATATAAAACTATACATTACTATTATAAAAATATTCTTTCTAAAAATTTGTTCAACAGGAAAATTAAACTTTGATGAAAACATGAAAATAAATTGAACAAAATAAAAAATATATTTTGTTTATGTTCAAAAATTCGACGAAAAAAGTTATCAAAACATTTTCATATTGATTAATTTGATAGGTTATGAATGGAAAATTGTTGATAGGCTGTCAATAAGCTAAAAAGATATTCGTAGTGATTTTTATTTTTTTTAATATAATGCCAGTGTTGAGATATTTGTTTCATCTATAATATTAATATCTATAATATAATAGCCGTAAGTCTATCCTTCTATACAAGCGTAACGGATATCTTATCTATCCTTTAGTCTAAAGACCAAATATAGGTCAATTTGGTATATTGGTAGCGCGCTCGACTGATGATCTATAGATTGATAGTTCGAAACCTGAATATTGCGAATTTTTTTTTAAAAAACATTAAAATTATTGTTTTTTTACACACTCTTATTTTATTCATATTCATACATACATTTCGTTTTACAATAATGCAGTTTTTAAATTTTTATTTTAAATAACATTAAAATTGTTTTTTTTTTATTCATAAATTCATTATTTTCTTTAAATAACTTTAAAATTATTGTGCTTTTTTATTTTATTATTCATGAATGAATTCATATAAATAAATAATTCATATATAAATAAAACTTATATAAAATTTTGTTTTTGGATACTTAGAATTATCGATAAAGTAGTTCTTTAAAGTTAGTTAAAAAGTTAAGTATAGAATGCATTTAGGGGATTTTATTTTTTTATTTTAATTCAGTTACATAATACATATATTTATAATTTTTGTTGATGTTTTATTGATAAAACCTTTTTTATTTTGAATTAGTCACAAGATATGTAATATTTATTATGAAAAATAGATCGAATTTTTTTTAAAGTTTGGGCGGAGCCCGCGGGATACCCCCTAGTGTAAATATATTACGTAATTGGTACAATCTGACACGAACAACGATTTTAATATAGTTAATGGAAACTGCATAGAAATATGCTACCAAAATTTTGTTTTTCTATTTCAAAAATAAAATCGAGTTTAATTAATAATTTTTACGAAAGGTGATAAAATTTATGCTCACCTTTCAACGTTTTTAGAATTCTGATTCTTTAAAAAATAAATTCTATTAGTGAGACTGCGGTGTCTGAATAAGCTATCCAAGAAAAACTTAATTTAAATTAACAATATATACAACAATCATTACATATAACAAATTTTTTAAAAAACTTTAATACAGGGGCCATATTCCCGAAAACTTAAATGTGAATTTGGACAATATTGTTAGGTTTGTATTTCGTAGCATTAAACGAAACGGTAACGATTTTACGAAAAACGAATTTCACAATGTTGTCTAAATTGAATTTAGACAATATTGTGACATTTGCTTTCCGGAAAATCATTACCGTTATCGTTTAATGTTATGCAAAACAAACTTCACAATATTGTCAAAATTCACATTTATGTGTTCGGGAATAGGTTCGGGAATTAGTTTTGAAAAAAATTATTTAAAAAATTAAAATTATCACAACTTTTCAAAAAAATATCAAAAGCAATTAGCAAAAACTTATTTACAAAAATATTGCGACGCTGATGCATAGGCTGACTTCACCACAGCTCTGGAAACATAGTGTTCTGGATATATAATGAGCTAATATCCATAAAATACTTTAATTAAAAGCTAACCAATATTATGGACTTCGTAGTTCTAATTATAAAAATATTAAAGCAGGCAGTAGTATCCCAACAAACATAAATTCTGTTGTACGAGAAAAAGTAAAAAAATTTTTATCGCAAGTGACAAAGCGGAAGTTAGGATGCAGAACTGTTGTAAATCGTAATAAATGTGTATGTACCAAATTTCATTCAACTCGATTATCAGGTACAGAAGTTATTGAGCTTCCAAAATAACAGGTGCTTAGACGACCCCCTACCACTTTGTTCACTATCGCTAAAAAAAACTAATCAGTTCCTTGCCATACATATTTGCATCTTTTGCAAAGTGTAATCAAAATTACTTAACGAACGAATGTTGTATGCTTCCAACAAATATTGAAACAACAAACAGGTGTTCGGGAGGACCCCACCACTTATCCCAATATTGTCCAAAAACTAGTCAATTCTTTGTCAATAAAGTCTTTATCTTTTTTCAAAGTGCCATTAAAATTGATTAATGAATGAAATCTGTATGCTCCCAACAAACTTTAAAAACCAAGTGTGAAAAGTCAGCAGTTGTATGGTAGATCCCCCTCCACTTTGATAAATGTGTCCCAAAAGATGATAATTATCTTCTTACACTAATTGAAACCTTTCCATAAGTTTTATCATAATCACTACATTATTGTAGGCTGTAGTGTGCATAAAGATTGAAAAAACTGCCAACAATTAAAAAAAAATTTTTTTGCCGGAAGTAAAAAACCGGAAGTTGGGATGCAGAATTTTTGTAAATCATACTAAATGCTTATGTACCTACAAAGTTTCATCCAATTCGGTTATCAGGTACAGATGTTATTGAGCTTTAAAAAAAACAGGTGCTCCAGGGACCCCCCACCACTTTGTTCACTATCGCTCAAAAACTAATCAGTTCTTTGCCATACATGTTTGCATCTTTTTCCAAAGTGTCATCAAAATTCGTTCACGAACGAATGCTGTGTGCTCCCAACAAACATTGAAAAAAGTTTGACACATTAAACAGGTGTTTGGGAGGACCCCCACCACTTATTCCAATATTATCCAAAAACTAATCAGTTTTTTGTTACTTAAGTCTCCATTTTTTCCAAAGTGTCATTAAAATAAATTAATGAATGAAGTCTGTATGCTCCCAACAAACTTAAAAAACAAAGTGTTAAAAGCAAGCATTTGTATGGTAGACCCCCCAAAACTTTGATCAATGTGTCCCAAAACATGATAATTATCTTTTCACACTAATTGGAACCCTATTCCATAAGTTTCATCATAATCACTTCATTATTGTAGGCTGTAGTGTGCATAAAGACACTGAAAAAACTTCAAAAAAGTACAAAAAAATTTTTTTTACCGGAAGTGAAAAACCGGAAGTTGGGATGCAGAACTATTTTAAACCGTACTACATACTCATGTAGCAAGTTTCATCCAATTCGCTTATCAGGTACAGAAGTTATAGAGCTTTCAAAAAAAACAGGTGCTCAGGGACCCCCCACCACTTTGTTCACTATCGCTCAAAAACTAATCAGTTCTTTGTCATACATGTTTGTGTGTTTTTCCAAAGTGTCATCAAAATTCATTCACGAATGAATGTTTTATGCTCCCAACAAACATAAAAACTTTGTGGAAAAAACCACCTGTTGTATGGTGGACCCCCAACCCTTTATTCAATGTGCTCCAAAAGCTGATAAAATCTTTCTCATGTTATTTAAAAGCTTTTCGCAACGTTTCATGAAAATCGATCGGTAATTGTAGGCTACAGTAGGGATAAACACCTGAAAAAAAAACTTTTTAGCCGGAAGTGAGAGTTGGTACCGAGAGTTGGTATGCAGAAATATTGGAAACAGTACTAAAACCTTATATACTAAGTTTCAATAAGATCATTGCTCGGGATCAGAAGTTATTCAAGATTTAAACTTAGAGGTGTTCGGGAGACCCCCGCCATTTTGTCCAAATTTAAAATGAATCCAGATCTTCCATTTTCAAGTGAACCTGTATCATTTGCCAAAGTTTCATCAAGATCCTATGCAGAAAACTCACCCACCCACCCACCCACGCACACACAGACGTACACCAAATTTTTTTTTGGCTATTTAGATAGAGGATGGTCCAAAACAAAAGAAAAAATAAAATTTGGGGTATGTAAGATTCTTTTTTTTCACGATAGATAGCATTACTTCACACAATTTAAAATTGTGGTGAAGTAAAAATCTAAACAAAAAACTTACATAAAAATAATAATAAACTTACATAACCTTAATAAAAAATCTTCAGAAAAAAAAGTAAAAATAAAATTTCCAAAAAAACCTAAGTGGTTATAAAAAAATTAATTAAAGGGCTTTTAAGAGGTTGATTCGGTGACAACAACAGTAGGATAAGCCGACACATGTGGTCTCAAATAGCTAAGTGCCAGCATTTTCCATTTACGTGTCCGCTTACAAGACAACACCTAAACAACCTGTGGGGAGAAATAAAATATTAGTCTTGGTGTTGCCCTAGAAGTAACGATCGCGGCACGTAGTACAAACGATACAATCTACTAGCAAGCATTAAAACAATACCTGTCTAGCGTATATCTGTTATCCCCCACGAACACTACATCCCAACAAGACCCTAACAGGCTATGGTCTAATTAAACTCAAATAAAACGAAGACTATGAACAAAACATCTATTTGAGAATAGCGGTCTAAAGTTTTAAACTCCGCGGAGAGCCCAGAACCTGTCGAAACATCACAGGGTGAAATAGTACTGGCAGAAACGACCAACAAGGTCGATTACCTCTTGTCTCGTCACTTCCAATCTCCTCCATGAAACAACAGCCACACTTTACCGGGAGTCCTCGGAATTGTAAGTCCCGAAAAGCATTAGCCTAAAGGAGTAACACTCAGTCCTGCGGTAAACAAGAACATAAAATTTAAACACAATTAAAACACCAAAGCCGAAAAAAATTAGAAGTCTCCAAAACAACTTTGTTCGGATCGCAAAGACCCAAACACTGTCGCTGTGAAGGTCCCGAGCCGTTGGGCGCCATCTTGTGATACTAAGTCACACAAATTTTAAAAACATGCCAAATAAACTTAAAAATATTTAAACAAAATCCAAAAAATTGAAAAATTACAGAAACAAATTTAATATTTAAAAATTTAGCAATTACAAAAAAATTAAAAATTGCAAGAAATTTAAAAAATTAACATAAATTTAAAAAATCAAAAATTTTTAAAATTTCTAAAACAATTCAAAAAAATTTATTAAAATAAACCTCTAATCTCTAAAATAAAAGATTGTTAGAGTTGGTTGCAGAAGCTAGAGTGTGGCAGTAGTCGAGCTGATACTAACTCATTAACCAAAAAAAATTAATTCATTTTACATAAATATGCAAAAATAAATGTAAAAATATGGAGGAACTGAAATCTCAAGGCTCTGAGATATCAAGACTTCGGTCTGGGTTAAGGATTTTGATAAAGTTTTCGGCAAAAAACTTTTATGAGGACATGGTTTTAGTTTTGGGCAGCGATGTATATCAAACATAACTCTTTGTTAAAGTATTTTTTTATCTCTGTTTAGAAGTTTATTACAAAACTAACACGAAACATCAATGCGATGCCGGAAAATTATGACAGATCATAAATTAACATTATTTAGTGAAAAGATGATACACTCAGCAAACTACTCAAAAACCTCTCCATTTAGCGTTTCGAGAAAATATTACAAAATCAAAAAATCATATTTCTTTCAAAATTCCAAAAATATTGTAAAAATTAAATAAAATCAAACTTTTTTCAAAATTCCAAAAATATTCCAAAAATTAGAATAAAATCAAATATTTAAACTTTTTCTAAATTCCAATAATATTCCAAAAATTCAAAATTTTTCCAAAATTCTAAAAATATTGCAAAAATCAATTCGAAATCAAAAATTGAAACTTTTTTCAAAATTCCAAAAATTATAAAAAATCAAAAATTGAAAATTTTTCAAAATTCTAAAAATATTCCAAAAATTCTTACAAAATCAAAAATTAAAACTTTATCCAAAATTCTAAAAATATTGCAAAAATTATTACAAAATCAAAAATACAAACTTTTTTCAAAATTCCAAAAATATTTCAAAAACTATAACAAATTCAAAAATTTCCATGTCGAATTTCATTTTCAATTATATTTACGTCATAAAATAAAACAGCTAAATTTTTTTTCCAAAAAATTGGCTAAAAATATAAATGAAATCATTTTTGACACACTTGACATTATTTTTTTGACAAACTTATAATGCCATAATTCTCTATAATAATAATAAAATTTCATGTCATAGATATTATTAATTTTATTTTTTTCCAAAAAATTGGGTAAAAAACTAAATAAAAATCTTTTTTTTGACACACTTGACAACATTTTTTGACAAACTGATAATGCAATAATCTAGATTTTGGTCTCACATACCAATCCCGACCATCCAAATTTCTCCAATTTCAATGTTCCTACTCGTAATCATTTAAAAAGAACGTTTTTTAATCAAAAAATATGCATATTTCCTTATTTTGACACACTTGAAGATTTTCTTGAGACGCTTCCGCTACAGTTATCGAACACATCGTCCTTCTGGCTCTTTCCATTGAGTGTACCTATTTTTAGAAAAAATGATTTTTCAAATCGCTTCAGCCGTTTTCTAGATTTCGTCGGTTGTGACGGACGGCCGGCCGGCAGACAAACATACATGTTTTTTTTTGCTTTTTTAGAATCAGTAGGTCCTAAACGTCGAGAAATGCCAAAAAAAGTGGGGGTAAGAATTTCACTTTGAGCTCATGAATGTAATACTTAGGTCTTTCAGACCGAAGTAATAAAACATTTACATTCACCTATAAAATGTTTGCGACACATATCAATTTAATTTTCCTAAAACATTATAATATTTAATTTAAATTAAATTGCATCTATGGAATAAAAAAGAAATTTATGTTTTTTGCAAAAGAAATAAAATAACTTACAATAAAAAAAGCACTAAAAATATGAAGGGGCTAAAATCTCAAGCTCTGAGATATCAAGACTTCGGACTGGGTTAAGGATTTTTGATATAGTTTTCGGCAAAAACCATTTACGAGGACATTGTTTTTAGTTTTGGCAGCGATGTATACAGGGTGAATTTTTAAAAAATGCCAGGCTTTTATCTCAAGAACGATGCTAGATGGGACAAAATAACCCAAGGTAATATTTGTTAAGGGTCGAGGGGGACGTCTAGTGGTAATATTGAATGACCTTGAAACTCACAGGTATTGGAATTATATGTCAAAGTAGGGTTTTTTTAAATTAGAACCTATACATTTAATGTTTTATTTTAATTAAGTAAATCAAACTACACACTTTTTGATTACAAAATTTTTTTGTAAAGTGTACGATCTAGTAGATATGATTAACATTGATTTTCACTAAAGCAAAAATAAAATTTCGATAAATTATAAAAAACAATGAAAATCATCCATTAATTTAAATATTATTGCATCGTGGTCTACTGCGTGAAATTGATTTTCGTTGTTTTTTTTTTAATTTATTGAAATTTTATTTTTTTACTGAAGAACTTAGCGAAGACACGTTTGCTTTAGTGCAAACCAATTTTCATCATATCTACAAAATCGTACACTTTACAAAAAAAATTTGTAAACAAAAAGTGTGTAGTTTAATTTACTTAATTTAAAAAGACCCTGAAATATATGGGTTCTAATTTTAAAAAAACCTTACTTTAGCATATATCTCCAATACTTATGAGTTTCAAGGTCATTCAATATTACCACTAGACGTCCCCCTTGACCCTTAACAAATATTACCTTGGGTTATTTTGTCCCATCTAGCATGGTTCTAGAGATGAAAGCCTGGCATTTTTTAATAAACTCAACCTGTATATAAATATAAAACTCTTTGTTAAATTACATGTATTTTTTATTTTAGTTTAATTATTTATTACAAAACTAACACGAAACACCAATACGTTGCCGGAAAATCGTTACATACCATAAATTAACATTATTTAGTGAAAAGCTGCTACAATCAGCAAACTACTCAAAAACCTCTCCATTTAGAGTTTCGAGAAAATATTACAAAATCAAAAATTCATATTTCTTTCAAAATTTCAAAAATATTCTAAAAATTATAATCAAAAAAAAAATTGAAACTTTTTTCGAAATTTTCCAAAAATTATTACAAAATCAAAGATTGAAATTTTTTTCAAAATTCTAAAAATATTGCGAAAATTCTTACAAAATCAAATATTGAAACTTTTTCCCATATGCTTAAAATAGTGCAAAAATTATAACTAAATCAAAAATACGAACATTTTTCAAAATTCTAAAATTATTCCAAAAATGATTACAAAATCAAAAATTGAAACTTTTTTCAAAATATATTTCAAAAATTTCAAGTTCAAAAAACTTTTTCCAAAATTTTAAATATATCGCAAAAATTATAACAAAATCAAATATACAAACTGTTTTAATAATTCCAAAAATTATATTATAATAAAATCAAAAATTTAAACTATTTCATAGCTCTAAAAATATTCCGAAAATTCTTATAAAATCAAAAATACAAACATTTTTCCAAAATTCAAGAAAATATTCCAAAAATTATAACAAAATCAAAACCGAAGTAAAAATTTCCATGTCCAATTATTTGATGTTCGATTACATTTTATGTCATACAAATAATTAATTTCATTTTTTTGCTTTTTTAGAATCAGTATTCGGTAGGTCCTAAAACGTCGAGAAATGCTGAAAAAGAGGGGATAAGAATTTCACTTTTTGCGCGAGAATGTAATACTTAGGTCTTAGGTTAGGACTAGATTATTAGTATATTTTAAGATTACGTTAAAAACAACAAAAAACAGTTTCTTATAACCCACAAAGCACGACCATCACCTGATAGTTTTTAATTATATTAACCTGACACATTGTCTAAAACAGGTTATGACAAACAATTGTCTAATCAATAGTATAAACAAAACATGATAATTAATTACAGAACCAAGTAATAGTGACGGGTTTGTATAGCTAAATCAATTTTTATTTTCAAACTTTTTACAAGAAATGTCTAACTGAAAAATATTAAAGTTCAATTTTGTTTTTGAAAATAGAAAATTTCAAAACATAAACTTTCCAAACAAATTTGATCGTAGTAGGAGAAAACGAAACGAAAATATTATCCTAGTAGATTATTACATTCCTAACATTTTTTTCCCAAAAACTAACTCAGTTAGGGTTTGCTAAATTGATTGAAACGGGAATAAAAGTAGAATTATTTTATGTATATATATTTATTTTCTTATTTGAATAAATAAATTATTTTAAAATAACTTAAAACTTATTTTACTTAATTCAATTTAATTTACTTTTCTTTTGTTATTGTTATTACAACTTAGAAAAAAATATATTTGAGATACGAATCAAGACTTTCGCTTTTTCTCAGAACCTGAAAGGGATGAGGAAAAAATTTAATTCTATTTTTATTTTGGTTTTGTTTTCAAATTTTCATTTTCTTTATCTTATTTATATTTGACTTCAATCTTTGTCATTTATTATTGTTTTGTGTAGATCTAATTTGTAATTTATTTTTTTCTTATATTTTAAAATTAAATTAGAAAAAATGGTGTTCTTCCTTTGTTTGGTTTTTTCCATGTCCAATTATTTGATGTTCGATTACATTTTATGTCATACAAATAATTAATTTCATTTTTTTGCTTTTTTAGAATCAGTATTCGGTAGGTCCTAAAACGTCGAGAAATGCTGAAAAAGAGGGGATAAGAATTTCACTTTTTGCGCGAGAATGTAATACTTAGGTCTTAGGTTAGGACTAGATTATTAGTATATTTTAAGATTACGTTAAAAACAACAAAAAACAGTTTCTTATAACCCACAAAGCACGACCATCACCTGATAGTTTTTAATTATATTAACCTGACACATTGTCTAAAACAGGTTATGACAAACAATTGTCTAATCAATAGTATAAACAAAACATGATAATTAATTACAGAACCAAGTAATAGTGACGGGTTTGTATAGCTAAATCAATTTTTATTTTCAAACTTTTTACAAGAAATGTCTAACTGAAAAATATTAAAGTTCAATTTTGTTTTTGAAAATAGAAAATTTCAAAACATAAACTTTCCAAACAAATTTGATCGTAGTAGGAGAAAACGAAACGAAAATATTATCCTAGTAGATTATTACATTCCTAACATTTTTTTCCCAAAAACTAACTCAGTTAGGGTTTGCTAAATTGATTGAAACGGGAATAAAAGTAGAATTATTTTATGTATATATATTTATTTTCTTATTTGAATAAATAAATTATTTTAAAATAACTTAAAACTTATTTTACTTAATTCAATTTAATTTACTTTTCTTTTGTTATTGTTATTACAACTTAGAAAAAAATATATTTGAGATACGAATCAAGACTTTCGCTTTTTCTCAGAACCTGAAAGGGATGAGGAAAAAATTTAATTCTATTTTTATTTTGGTTTTGTTTTCAAATTTTCATTTTCTTTATCTTATTTATATTTGACTTCAATCTTGGTCATTTATTATTGTTTTGTGTAGATCTAATTTGTAATTTATTTTTTTCTTATATTTTAAAATTAAATTAGAAAAAATGGTGTTCTTCCTTTGTTTGGTTTTTTGTTTTGTTCGTTTTAGTAGAGTAAGATAAATGATTCTCATAATTATATTTCGGTTACTTAATGGAAAGAACTTGTTAGTTTTAAAATTGGATTTTAAAATTAGATGAAGTTCGAGTTAATTTGATAGCAAGCTTTTAGTTTTTTTTTGTGTTGCTAGAAAAATTAATTATTTCGTTCTTTGAAGTAACGTTTAACAAATCTTTTATTGCGAATAAAGAAATTTTTTTTAATCTATAAAGCAATTATATTTACCCTTCCTTGATGAAAGAACTAAAATCTCCCCAAAACATAGAAGCTTTGGTATATAAACTTTTTCCTTTCAATCAGTCAACAGTAACTATTTATCAATTCTATCAATAGAATAGAGATCCATTAAATTTTCAATTTGGTTTTTCCGATTTTTTTTTATCCAATTTCCTACTACTTTTTTGTTGTTTGTCTATACTAAATGTCTTGTTCAGGCTTTGGTGAAATTTTTTTATCATTACACACAGCTTTTACGTCTTGTTTTATTTTGTGTTTTAAGGTTTGGACTTTTATTGTTTTTCTATTATCTTAATGGCAAATATATAGTATATAGGGCAAATGGGCTGGTTCGTTTGATGGGGTTCAGTTAATGTTTTATTTTTCAATATTCTCTAGTTTATGGATTTTATTTCCAAGTAAAGTTACTGAAATATAATATTTGTTGATTAAAAACCAATGTTATTTATAGGTTGGCGATTTTCTTTGCTAATTGTTTGTTAGTTAGTAGATAATTAAGTTAGTAAATAACTTTACATCCAGTTTTGCGTTTGGATGGAAATGAAAAAAATTGATTTCATCCAGAGTACTTGTTTTGATATTTTAGAATTTTAGACATAACAGTTAAGTGTCATTTTAGCATATCACAGTAGAAGAAATACCAGAAAATAAACTCACACTGAAAAAAGAACCGTTACATTTGTTTGTTATCATAATAAACACCGATTATTAAACTGCTTTCGGTTGTTCAATGAAAAATTTGGTCCTTTTGACATAATATTTGTTGCTCAACAAGATGATGGTGCATTCGTTTCATTCAATTTGAAATCTAGTCAAATCTGCTATGAAGATGATGTTTTGGAGATAAATAAGCAGAACTCTGACTGCCTCCGATTAAAGAATCCTATCAACATTCAAAGCAAAGTCATACAAAAAATTCATAGATTTTGTAAAAATGCAATAGCGAGAACCTGACAACCCTGACGGCATGAAGTCACTGAAAATCTTTGAGCTAAAATATGTCAAAATTAAAGTTGATTAGTTGTCAGGTTCTCGAACGAGATAAAAAGCACCTGATTACAGAGATGGATCCCTTGTGCCGTAGGATGTAATCGTCAGAAAGAAAGAGATAGAGAGAAAAAGAAATAGAGATAGAGAGAGGAGAAAAAAGAGAAAGAGAGAGAAGGAGAGAGACGAGAGAGAGAGAGAGAGAGAGAGAGAGAGAGAGAGAGAGAGAGAGAGAGAGAGAGAGAGAGTGAGAGTGAGAGTGAGAGTGAGAGAGAGAGAGAGAGAGAGAGAGAGAGAGAGAGAGAGAGAGAGAGAGAGAGAGAGAGAGAGAGAGAGAGAGAGAGAGAGAGAGAGAGAGAGAGAGAGAGAGAGAGAGAGAGAGAGAGAGAGAGAGAGAGAGAGAGAGAGAGAGAGAGAGAGAGAAATTTTTGCATTGTTTTCTTAGCCTATTGAATAATGAACTTCACCTAATGAATTATGAAAATGTTCCTATAAAGAGTGTTCATTATTTGATGGTATTAAATATTAATCAAATTGTTTTGATTGTATTAAATGTTTATTTTTCAAATTTCAATCACAATTACTGTAATTTTTTTCTCGAAAATCAAATTAAGTTTTATTCCATTTTTTTTATTGTATAATTCAAATTCACTCCAAATATTTTTAATATATCAATTTTATTTTAAATAATCTTTACTACATGTTTCGAAATTTAAAATTTCAATGACAGGTATTTTCGTACAATAGTAAAATAATGATTATGTTTCACTCAAGTCGCTCCGGAAAAAGTTCATTAAAGCCTCCGTAATTACGAAGGCTTTAAAGTAGCATTTGTTATTTGTTAGTTTGTTATTTTGTCAAACATATTGTATAACTATGACAACAAAAAATAAGTTGATTCTCATTGGATTATGATATTTTGAATTATTGTTACTGTGATGTTACTACTAATTATGACAACAAAACATAACAAACAGTTTCATTGGATAGTGAAATTTGGAATTATTGTATAACTATGACAACAAAATAACAACTATTTCAATTGGATTATGAAATTTTGAAAAGGCTGCTTTGATATGGTCGGGATTGGTATGTGAGACCAAAAACTAGATTATTGCATTATAAGTTTGTCAAAAAAATATTGTCAAGTGTCACTCAAAAGAATGATTTTCATTTATTTTTTTAACCCAATTTTTGTCAAAAAATAAAATTAATTGTTTGTATGACATGAAGTGTAATTGAATATGTAATTGAACATGGAAATTTTTGATTTTATTATAATTTTTGAAACTTTTTTGGAATTTTGAAAAAAGTTTATATTTTTGATTTTGTTATAAGTTTTATGATAGTTTTAGAATTTTGGAGAAAGTTTGAATTTTTGAATTTTTGGACTATTTTTAGAGTTTTGAAAAAGTTTGTATTTTTGATTTTATTATATTTTTTGGTATTTTGAAAAAAGATTGTGTTTTTAATTTTGTTATAATTTTTTTAGAATTCTGGAAAAAGTTTGAAATTTTAGAATATTATCAAAATTTTGGAAAAAAAAAGTTTCAATTTTTGATTTTGTAATAATTTTTGGAATATTTTTAGAATTTTGAAAAAAGGTTTTTTTTTGTTTTTTTATAATTTTGCATATTTTAAGAATTTTTGAAAAATTTTCAATTATTGATTTTGTTATAATTTTTGGAATATTTTTAGAATTTTTGAAAAAGTTTCAATTTTTGATTTTGTTTTAATTTTTGCAATATTTTTAGACTTTTGAAAAAAGTTCCAATCTTTGATTTTGTAATAATTTTTAGAATATGTTTGAAATTTTGAAAGAAATTTCGATTTTGTAATATGTCTCGAAACGCTTAATGGGAAGGTTTTTAAGATGCTTGCTAAGTGTAACATCTTTTCACAAAAACGGAAAACTATAACAGATCATATATTAATATATAGTTAAATTATAGATAGTTATAGTTTTCCGGTAACGTATTGATGTGTACTGTTAGCAATAAATTTCTAAACAGAGATAAATTGCTGATACTTTTAAAATGAATTTTATTTAAGATGTACATCGCTGCCCAAAACTAAAAACAATGTCTTCATAAAAGTTTGTTACGGAAAACTATATCAAAATCTTTAACCCAGACCGAAGTCTTGATATCTCAGAGCTTGAAATAGCCCATTCATATTTCAAAATTAATTTTGCTTTAGATAGAAAATAAGTGTTTACACTCCACTACTCTACACTCTAATTTATTGAAAATAGAACTAGATTATTTTATATTTTTCAATACTTCAAACAATAAGAACAATTGGTAAGAACCTCTTATTATTTGCTATATGCATTATATAATAACGATTGTATTGAAATACTTTGCATAGTTTATTTTGTATCACTTCTTTTGTACTTGACCTGATTTCCTGATATTTGGTGTCAAGAAGGAAAGTTTGATATACATATCTTGTTATACATATATTTTAAAATTATCAACTAAATCATACATGACGTATAGAACGAAATCAGTTTCAAAATTTCAAAAGAGTAGATAGATGTATTTTACAATAGAAATTCAATTTATGTAAAATTAGCATCAAGATTAAAATAATTTCTAAGAAAACCCATTTTCTTAAACCATGTATAGATATATTGTTTGTGATTTTGAGTTCAGATACAATAATAGAAATAATCCGATTGAAATTGATAAATAATTCAATGAATCAGCTTTTAGAATCTTTAGATTTTGAAAAACAAAATTTTTGATTGGTAAAAGGAGCAAAATTGAAAGTGATTTAAGGAATATTATCGATCGGTTTTTGGTTTGTATTACAATTCTATTTAAATACGTGTGGTGTGATTGGTTAAGATTTCAATCTAACAAGCTACGAATTATTAATTTGGGAGATAAAAAATTTAGCGTAAGGGACAACGTTAAATTAATTATTTGGGACTTTTAAAATGCCTTCTGCTAATATTACATTACCTGCTGATTCACTAACTGAAATATTGTTTGCAATCGTTTTCTACATTGCTCATTATTTTTGTTGGGACTCTTTAGAAACAGTAATTATAAAAATTGTTTCAATATTCCCGACGAAAAAAAAAAACGGAGAATTGGTTTATCCTTATCCTTAAAAAGATACAATTTCGTTTGTAATTTTCGAAAGCAGAGTTTTCGGCTTATTTAAAATATGTGAAAATTTTTTCCTGTCTCCTCCCTTAATTTCGGACATTATTAAAGAATAAATTTGACAATCACGAATCACGGTTATCGTTAATGTTGTAATGATTAAATGAAAACTATTGCGATCGGCTATCATTTAAAATGTTATATTTGGAGTAGAAAATTTGAAAAGTGGAAAGTAGAAAATTTGAAAAAAATTATTTTTGATTTTTTCCTAGTTCTAGTCCAAAACTATTTTTTTAGGGGACCAGACCTGGTCCAAACCTGCACCACAGGATTTGGGCCAGGCTTAACATTTTCAAACGGTCTAAGTTTAAACCAAGTATATTACTTTCGATAAACAAAATTGTTCACTTTTTAATTGGATGGCAAAATTGCAACGGTATTACAACCTTAAAGTAAAGTTAAAAAAATTGTCAATAGAACTGTACAATTGTACATATTTCCTTTCGGTGACTTTAAGTATCAACAAACATGCGAACTAACAATAAATATAATCTAACTTTTATTTCTAATCACAAGTGTTTATCACTTCATCCAAATTTATATCTTTATGTTGTTTGTAATTAATAATAAGCAATAATAAATATTTTTGATTTATACTATCAATGAACATAATTAATATTCCAATTTATTGATTACTAATAACATTTTTTATTTATTGTTTCAGGTGAGTGACTGAAGTGGAGTATCTCTTGATGGACAAGTATTTATTTTGTGAGTTTTTTATCTGTTTCAATTTTCGTATAAATAAAATGAAAAGAAAATTTTATTTTCTCATAAATTCTCTATTTTTACTAACACAAATATAATAAGAAATTTGATAGATGGACAAAGTTCACATTCTTTTCAAAAACGAACTCACCAAGCAAATATGATATTTAAAATTGGCTTGTATATTGTAATGTTACTCTTTAGCACCAAGATTTGATGTTTCGGTATAATGGAATGGGAAAAAGAACCGATCTTTTTTCCATAAAATTTATAACGCGTAGTTTTTCAGGTTTTTCTCTTGAATTAGGGACTAAAAATAACTAATCTTGATATAAAGAAAAATATTTTATTGCAGAAAGTATTATCGAGAATGAATGGAGGCGATTTAATGAATTTTATTACATTTCCTACTAGCTATCAACGGCTAATAAATGTCTGATTAATTATATAAAATAATTAAATGATGGTTATTTATTGGTGATTATAGTTCAATATATATATAATCTACTAAAGCACATTTTACAGTTAATAGTTTGAAAGAGTTAGCAAATTAATAAACATTAATACATTTATACAGTTTTAGATCAGGACCAAACCGATATTAAATACCGGAATTCATGAAAATTCTTATTAGTATTTAGATGGCTAGAAAATTTAGAGAAAATATTAAGTAAAATAAGGAAATTCAACTCAACTCGGTAAAAGTTCCGGCAAGGGGGTAGCTAAATATACGTTTTGAGAGTTTTTGTTGGTTTTTTACGTTTTGTGGCTGAAATATGCATCCTAACGAAAAAACTAGCATGACAGTTGTAGATAATTAAAAAACCTAAAACTTTTGTATCGATCATTTTTCAACATATCCTCAAATTTTCGAGAAGAACATAAAAAGCCCTTTTTTTTTATCTACCGCAAAAATAATTTTTTTTTATGAAACTTGGTGAGAACGTTTTATCTTGTGTTTTCAATAACTTGTAATTTTTTCCAAACAAAATATTTATTCTCGATTTTATACAAATTTAAATTTAAAAAAAGACCTAATTACATTAAATTAATCTTTTTCATCAATTCCAAAGCCTACTTGCAATAAAAAATAAAAAATTCTCAAAATTAACTTAAAATTCGATGATGAAAAAGTTGTTTTTCTATGATAGCAGATTAAAAGTCTATTTTAAAGTAGGTTTCTTGATCCCCTGTAAAAATGTGTTTTTTCATCTAGTGCAGAAAGTACCTCTAGTAAAAAAATTATAAAATTGTAATTGCTATGGTATTTTCATATAATATTATGTATGTACATTGTATATAGTTTTTAAAACAAAGCAACAATGTCCTGTCCGCATGGAGGGATCAGTTTTTATTGTTTTGAATTTTTTTTATTTTTGATCTACGGGTGTGACAACCCCGCGTACTCAAAAACCATGTTATACTATTTAAAATTAAAATAAATATTTATGCAAATCGAAAATATTAAATATTACAATGCATCATATAGTTGGCTATGTGTTTTAATTTGCATAATATATTTTTCTATGGCAACAATAGTAACAAATTCTCGTTGTTAGGAAAATCAAATTTATGGCATTAAGTGTGACATTTTATTGTACAAAAGTTGTAAAAAAATATTTGTATAATGGATTCTAGCAATGTAGACAAATTTGCAACATAAGTTATAGAGGGTTTGTTCATTGTTGCCATCTAAATCAAAAAAATTATACGAAAAATCATAATATAAAAATTTTTTCGAGTGGTGTGGCAAGAAAAAAATTGAGAACTACACAGCAAATGTGTTAATGGCAAAAGTAAGTTTAATAATTTAAATGAACATATAATTATTATTTTCTTTTATAAAATTAAAGGTTACATTAATTATTGGTATTGATACTATTGATAAATAAATATTAAATTGTATCAAATTGTTGTGTGTTCTTTCTAGATATAAAATGAAATAAATGTTTATCTTTAATTTACGTTTTCGAATGCATTATGTACTGTTTTTGCCAATAAAAAACGAAAGATATCATATTTGCCAATATTTTTTTCAAATTCGTGTTATTTTTGTTATGTTGTCATGGAATTCAATATCGTTGCCATGGTTTTGTTTATTTTTTACTCCCTAGGGAGTAAAAATATCAATCCGCTCCCGCTAACGAGGGAGCGGAATTGAACTTTATTACGTAGGTCGTGCAAAATAAAATCGTTTTTACCAAGATTCATAAAAAAAATTGTTTTTGCAGTAGATAAAAATAAAAACGGCAAAAACGGTTTTTTAAAGTTGTTCTTGAAAATTTGAGGTTATGTTGAAAAATAATCTATACAAAAGTTTTAGATTTTTTAATTATTTACAACTGTCATTTTAGTTTTTTCGATAGGATGCGCATTTCAGCCACAAATCGTAAAATCCAACAAAAAACCCTCAAAACGTTTGTCTGGCTACCTTCACTCCCTTCCAGAAATTTTTGCCGAGTTGAGTTAATTTTCTTTAATTTACTTAATATTTTCCCTAATTTTTCCGACCTTTCAAATACTGCTAAGATTTTTTTTTCTCAAAACCGATTGGGCCTGGTCTATTTTTAAAATACGTATTTATTGTATTTACGGATATGTCAACATACATTTTCGTAATTTCAGTAATATGTATGTTATATATATTATGTATATTATTTATACAACTCCACAATCATTTAATTTAACTTTTCTTAAGCATAGATAAATAAATCTAACTAAAAACAATTCCCATTATGATTTAGTTAACACTTCTCACACTTAAAACGATTGCAAATGACATTTGAATTAATTTTTAATTTAAAAATGAATTGAAAAAGTTTTTGTTGATTAAAAAAAATGATGTTTTTTCATAATTTATTTTGCTTGAATTTAAATTTTTTTAATTTAATTTAGTTTCCGGATTTATTTTCAAACACATTTTTTCAATTTAACTAATTCCATATACCATCTATTAATATTATCCTTCGGTTCATGAACATGGTTTATATTAAAATATTCAAGTAATTTTTGTTATACGCATTTTTAGCTCGATTTTTGTTTTGTTTATAAATAATTTATTTATTTGGAACAACGTATTTTTGGAAAGCTTTTATTACTTAAAGAAGCGTATTTAACATGAAATTTTTTCGGTTATTGTCTTGATTTGGAATGAGGATTTTTTGGGGGTAATTGGTGGTTGACTTACAACTAACGATTTCGAATGAGTTAATAAGTAATGAATTTTGTGACGTCAACGGTGCACTTTAATATTAGTTCTATAGGTTTTGTACACGTGTTTTGGTAGATTTCAAATAAAATCTACCTATTAAAGTGCGTCATCTCGGTATTTCGAAAATTATTTTTACCAAATGACTATATATGATAGGCAGCGACGAAAGTTTTTCTAAGGAATAACAGATGGCAATGTTATTTCTTGAAGAAACTTTAAATCTAAGAAAAAAGTCAGTATAATGAAATGGTAGCAAAACAAGCTAAAACTTCTATAAGGGTATTTTTTTTGAAGTGAAAACTTCTTTAGCCGCGTTGCAAAATTTTATATGGACTAAAATCTATATATTCGCGTTATCAATTTTTAAATCAGGAAAATATTTTTAAATATGAAACACATCCATCATTTCTTAACGTTTGAAATTGCGATGTGGACAACGCGCTCGACTGTTGTTCTGTAGATCGTGAGTTCAATTCCTGGACTTGTTACATTTTTTTTATTGTTTTTTTTTTTACTTTTTATTAAATACCATTAAAATTATTATTTTTTATTAATGAATTCATAAAAATAATAAAAATTGATCTATAATGCAGTTTTTTAAAGTTATATTGCTATACTGTCTTTTGCAATTTGCATTCTAGTCATCATGCTAAATAAATATTGAACGTAGGAAAGATAGTATAACCTGAAACAATTACATTTGTATATCAAAATTGTTGGTTTGAAGTTGTATGTAATACATGTGTTTGATCGCTGGATTTTGTTTTTTATTAAGTGGACTGTATAAAATTCTCATCTTCATTTAATTAAATAATAAATCACCTTTTTTCTTTATTATAAGAAACACAAACATTATAAATTATAATTGTTTTATTTCATAAGATAAAACTAAACATTTTATTACAAACCATATTGGTTTCCGCAAAGACGGTTAGAAGATGACTGACTCTTTCAATTATTTAGAAAATATATTTTATTTGACAGAAAGAGACAGCCTTACAATAGTTATATTATTTTTTATGTTGGTATGAATTTAGTAATGCTTTCTGCAATTATGTTTTTGTTTTTGAAATGTATATAAATTTTAATGATAGAAATGTTTTAATTTTTTTTTTGAAATGAAATCTAACATGCCGGCCCTCTTGAAAGAATCGGCTTTCAAAACTACAATTACTGAATAAGTGTTAAGAAAAATACATATATAAATGTAGGATTATAAATAAATTTTTATATAAAAATTTTAAAACTAAATAAAAGTTCGGATATTATTTAATTCAACTATAAACCTTTTAATTCACTTACATAAGTTTAATTCTAATGTACTTATGTATAAATTTATAGAATTATATATTTTAAAGGGTTATGTATCAAATTTAGTTCAAATGATACTTTGACATTCAATTTAAAAATTAGCTTTACTTATTTAAAATTTGATTTGAAAAAACTGGTAAACGGTATTTACGGATCCAAAAAAAATTGTAATTTAATAATAACTAGGATTCTAATGGAAGCTTAGCCAACTTTGATACGCTACGTTTAAAAATGCCAGCTCTAGTTTTTAGTTCTACCACTCTAATTTTTTCGTCATCACCTGGAAAAACCTTGGTTACCAATCCCAATATCCAGTGGGCAGAAGGAACGTTTTCCTCGGAGAGAAGAACGACATCATTAATTTGAATATTTTTTGTAGAATCCTTCCACTTGTAACGCTGCTGTAGCGTATGTAAATATTCAATATTAAATCTTTTCCAAAACCCTTGGACCAACTGGGTGACTCTCCTCCAACTGGTTAATCTATTTGATGGAATTTCGGTATAGAAAGGCTCGACAGGAGCAACAATAGGTCCACCAGTCAAAAAGTGTGCTGGTGTAAGGGGTTCTGGATCAGTTGGGTCTAACGACATATTTGTTAGTGGGCGGGAATTTAAAATACCCTCAATTTGCACAATCAACGTATGTAACTCTTCGTAGGAAAATATAAAACCTGAACATACTCTTCTTAAATGATATTTGAATGACTTAATTGATGCCTCCCAGAGTCCACCAAAATTTGGTGCCCTGGGAGGAATAAATTTCCAATTAATGTGTTCGGAAGTACAGAATTTTATAATTTCATTTATATTGGTATTGGATTGGAATAATTGATATTGACGTATAAGTTCTGTATTGGATCCCTTAAAATTTGTTGCGTTGTCAGACCAGATCGTTTCACATTTACCACGTCTGTAAAGAAATCGTTTTAGGCACGCAATAAAGCATTCGGAGGTAAGATCTGACAAGATTTCCAAATGTATGGCCTTCGTCGTGAAACAAATAAAGGATGCAACATAAACCTTCTGACACGAACTATTACGTTGTTTTTTGTTTTTTAATTGTAATGGTCCACATAGGTCTACTCCGGTATTAAAAAATGGTTTATTACAAATGGTTCGTTGTGACGGAAGATTCCCCATTATTTGACTGGAAAGAACGGGTTTAATTTTAAAACACGGAATACAATTGCGGACAATCTTCTTCGCAGTGGTTTTTGCGTTAATTGGCCAATACTTATGGCGTAAAATTGAAACTAGAAGTTGTGGTCCTGCATGTAAATTTTTACGATGCTCATAACGGAAAATAATATACGTTAAATGGTGGTTCGATGGCAATAATAATTGGTGTTTACTTTCGTAGTCTAGTGCGGAATTTTTTAGTCTTCCACCTACACGAAGCAAACTATTTTTGTCTAAAAACGGGCTCAAGCATCTAATTTTGCTTTGCTTATTTAATTCTTTATTTTCAGAAATTCTAGAAATGTCTGATTGAAATTCATGCTGTTGAACAATCTTTATCAATTTCAAAGTTGCTTCTTCGAACTCTATTACGGAAATTGGACCATTTTTTTTATTTAATTTGAAATTACAATTATTGATAAAACGGAGTACATATGCCATGGAATTTATTAATTTCGGAAACGAACTGAATTTACTAATAAACGGAATAAATATATTACTTGAAATAGACAAAAAATTTGACGATTCTTGTTTTAATTCTAAAATATGGTTATCAATATTTGATAATTCAGGTTGCAATGAATTAACAATGTTATAGTCTGAAGAATAAAGAAATTGTGGACCGTTCCACCAATGTTCAATATTTTTAACATCTTTAGGTAAACAACCTCGCGATACTATGTCGGACGGATTACTATCTGAGCTAACATGATTCCAGACAAAATTACTTGTTAATTCTTGAATTTCATTCACGCGGTTAGCGATGAATGTTTTTAGCTTATGAGGTAAAATTTTAATCCACTGAAGAGTGATTAATGAATCGGACCATAAAAATACTCGGTTGAATTTTATTTCCATTGACTGCATGACTGTATCTATAAGCCTTGACAATAATAGAGCAGCGCACAATTCAAGCCTAGGAAGAGAGAGTACTTTTAACGGAGCCACTCTAGATTTGCTGCAGAGCAGGCGTACATAGACATTATTAAATTAATCACTACTTTTAATATAGACGCAGGCGCCGAACGCTTTTTCCGACGCATCGGAAAAACCATGAAGCTCAATAGAAATTGGGTTTTTAATAACAATGCACCTTGGAAGAGAAATAGTATTCACAACGGTTAATTCGGTCCTGAATTCTTGCCACAGATCACTTAATTCGTCGGTAATTGGATCATCCCAATCGGATTTACTCTTCCACAGAGATTGCATTAATATTTTTGCGGTAATCATAATTGGGGATAATAATCCTAAAGGATCATAAATTTTTGCAATGTCCGATAGAATGGTTCTTTTAGTTATTATTTTATGACTCTCCATTGGACTAACATTAAAAACAAATTCATCAGAATTTGGTTTCCATAAAAGACCTAGGGCTTTTATCGCTTCACGACAACTTGTATCATCATGGTTTAAAATTTCTCTACTGGCTTCTGGAATAGGTTCTAATAATTCAATAGAATTGGATGACCATTTGTGGAGATTAAATCCACCCTTAGATAACATATTAATCAATTGTTGTTGTAGTTCTAGGGCTTCGGCAATGGTATTTGCACCTCCTAGAAAGTCATCGACGTAAAAATTGTTGATAGAATCGGATGCTAATGGAAAATAATTACTTTCATCTATCGCCAGCTGCTTTAAAACACGTGTGGCAAGAAACGGAGCAGCAGCTGTGCCATAGGTCACGGTTGTTAGCTCAAAAATTTGTACCGGAATTGATAGATCTGAGCGCCACAAAATTGTTTGGAACCCTAACTGTGATTCATGGATATTTATCTGTCGATACATCTTATTAATGTCCGACGTAAAGACATATGCGTACTTTCTGAACCTCAGAATAATGCTAAATAGATCCTGTTGAACATTAGGACCAACGTACATCATATCGTTTAGGGATAAATTAGAGGACGATTTTGCGGATGCGTCGAATACGACGCGCAACTTGGTGGTTGAGCTCCTCGGTTTTAATACTGGATGGTGTGGCATGTAGTAAAATATTAAATTATTGTCATCGTTTGTTTCATTCACGGGTTTCATATGGCCTAAATCAAAATATTCGTCAATAAATTTAGAATAATTTTCCTTTAAAACAGGATCTGCGGTTAATTTTTGCTCCAAATAATTAAATCTACGGAGGGCTTGAGGTTTAGAACTACCAATCTTTTTGATCTCATCTTTGAGTGGTATAAATACTGTATATCGTCCAGTATTATCTCTAAAATGGGTTTCACTGAAATGTGCTTCACATATTTCCTCATCCTTAGATAAGAATTTCTTACATGGAATGGATTCCGTTTCCCAAAATTTTTGGATATTCTGATTTAAGATTTCTGAATCACTCGGTATCGGTAGTTGGTTAGATGAAGCAACAAAACTAAAATTGTTTTGATCAATGTAACTGCCATTAAATATCCATCCGAAGACGGTTTCTTGGCACACCGGCAAATTTGTATTTAAATTAATGCGATTATTTTTTAAGATTTTAAAAAATATTTCTGCGCCTAAAAGTGCATCAACTGGTCTTGATGAATTAAAATACGGATCGGCTAAAATAACATTACTTGGAATCGACCAGCGTGATATGTCGATGTCACTTTGAGGGAGAGCTTCGGAAATTTTCGGTACGATAAAAAAACTTAATGGTTGATAGAAACTAGAAATTCTGGATTTAATTGTTGCAGTAACACTTTCGGAAATATTTGTCTTGGTCTCACTCAAACCAGAAATGGATAAGTTATTTACGTTGTTTCTATCAAAATTAATTTTATTAACAAAATTGGCAGCAATAAAATTGCTTTGACTTGCTGAGTCTAACAATACTCGACATTCGTGAAACTTTCCATTTCTGTCTTTTATATGAATAAGTGCAGTGGATAATAGGACTTGTTTTTTGGCAAAATTACTCTGAGTACAAAAAGATTGATTGATTGCACCAGAAGTAGAAGCAATTTGAGGATCTTTACTATCAGTATTTGTTGCATTTGCATTATTACCAGAAAATTGTACACGATGCAATAATGTGTTATGTTTACGGGAACATAGCTTGCAACCAAGTTTTTGACAGGTTTTATTAAAATGATTTGCTCCAAAGCAATTGATGCAAAGCTTTAATTCAATAATTTTTTGATAGCGTTCCGATACTGACATTCGGAGAAATTCGGGACATGTATAAAACGGATGAAAAGCAGCTTTACAAAAAATGCACGAATTAACTGGTTTCGTTGAAGGTAGATTTTTATTCTGATTTACAGTTTGATTAGAATAAGCAAGCGTGGAATTTGGTTTAAATTTATTCTGATTCGGATATTTTACAAAGTTATTAACTTGTTTGAAATGTGATTTATTCGTATAATCATTTTGAATCTTTTTTGACGGTTCAATTGTTTGTAAAACTCTGCATTTCTTGGATAAAAATTCTCTTAATTGTGGCCACTTTGGAAGATTTTTAGGGACTACTTCGTTTTCCCATTCTTTTCTTAAATTAGGATCAAGCTTTTGAGTTATGGCATGTACGATAAAAATTTCACCAAGCCCATCAACCTTTTGATTACAGGCTTCAATAGAAGACACATGCGATACACAAGCATTAAAAAATTTCCTAAGTTCGGTTCCATTATCTTTTAAAACTAACGGCAAATTTAAAATTGCTTCAATATGAATTTCTATTATAATTCGTTCATTGTCAAAACGTTCTACCAACTCAGACCATGCTTTTTGGTAGCCGGCTGCGGAAAGTGTGACGTGACTTATAGTTTCTCTCGCCTCGCCCACTAATTTATCTAACAAAAGAGTAAATTTTACAATGTCATCAATATCCTTTTTATTATGTATAACAGCTAGATAAGTATCTTTGAAGGTAAGCCACTCAGTTGGTTTTCCATCAAAGATCGGAATTTGCACTTGCGGTAATTTAACTGAACTCAGACAGGATTTGGTAACCTTGTTTTCAGAAAATGTAGGAGCTGCGGCATATTTACTAATAAATTTAATTAAATTGGATCTAACTTTATGAAATTCATTTTCAAATTCATCAATTTGGATTTGAAACACATCAAGTTTATTGTTATCATCGGTTTCTGTAACTACCGCTCCCCATGTTTTCTCAAAATCACAATATATTTTCTCTAAATTTGAAAGTCTACTTTCTAGATCAATTAATGGCGGATCAGCATCGGTAAATTTATCTAAAAAGTTAGAAATAGCTCTCAAGCGCATTAATTGTGATTTAAAGTGTTTTACCATTTTGATAAAATTGACTTATATGATTTATATAAAATATTCTATTAATGCATAAACTAAATATTATAATAATAATTCAAACAATGTAAAACTATTGATATTTAACATGAAATACCTTGGTTAGTTTTAAATATTTTTAAAACTTGGATGAATAATATTTAAATTCAAATTAATATTTTCTTGATGATGATTTGACTTCGATAATAAGTTCAAATTGATAGTTGTTACACAAAACTTCTTCTTCGTAAACCTCTCGGATGAATTTTACAATAAATGCTGCTTGCGGTTTGATAATATATTCAATAATTCCAATTTATTTGACGAATATTTGACGTAAAATAAATTCTCGGCAACAATGTGAAAAATTTACAACATAAATCTCGGATATAAATAAACTTTTTGTTTGTATCGCACTAACACATCAAAATGTTAATTCTGCTAGAAAAATGGATGCTTTAATTTTTGTTTTGTATAACAGGCAAAAAATATTCTATTAAGAATTCATATTTTTTTTCACAAATTGTTGATTCGGTTAACTCGGTTGAAAATTTCTTATTATTTTAGTAAACTTTTCACATTATAATTTTAAAACTGCATCTTTGATTTTTATAGATGCTTAAAAAACAGAATGATAACGCAATATATTTTCTTTCTAGAAAATATCCGGTCGAATGACCAATGTTTGATCGCTGGATTTTGTTTTTTATTAAGTGGACTGTATAAAATTCTCATCTTCATTTAATTAAATAATAAATCACCTTTTTTCTTTATTATAAGAAACACAAACATTATAAATTATAATTGTTTTATTTCATAAGATAAAACTAAACATTTTATTACAAACCATATTGGTTTCCGCAAAGACGGTTAGAAGATGACTGACTCTTTCAATTATTTAGAAAATATATTTTATTTGACAGAAAGAGACAGCCTTACAATAGTTATATTATTTTTTATGTTGGTATGAATTTAGTAATGCTTTCTGCAATTATGTTTTTGTTTTTGAAATGTATATAAATTTTAATGATAGAAATGTTTTAATTTTTTTTTTGAAATGAAATCTAACAACATGTTTAAAGCTCACAATAGCTCACATGATTTAAAGCTCACAATTACGAGACGGAAATCGCATAAATTATATATAAAGAAGCATAGCTTATGTATGATTAAACCTGGATGGCAATCATGATAAATAAAATAATTAAAAATCATGACACTTAGCCGATAGTGATTAACAAACGGCAACAATGCGCATTAATACCAATTAATTTACTTAGCTTTCCGCAGGAAGATTGGTAAAATTTAAAATTGTTGATCTATGGGTGTGACAACCACGCGTACTTTAGTCCCTGCTATTGGCATATGAGTTATCTTGTGATATCGTATACCACTGGCAATAGCAGTGCAATCTCATTAGCCAAAGTGATATCTTAGGGGTGCTGGCGGATGAAGTATTTTCAATCAACTATACCATCCCTTACTCTAAGTTATGGAATATTTTTTGATGATACGCTATTTTTTTTAAAAATAAAATGTGTTTGGTAGTAGAAATTACAAGGTATGTCACAACAACACATAAAAACTTTTAAGAACAAGGTCCCACAACAATTCATGCTTTCTAAGGTGTTGATAGACGCAAATTTTTCTATGGTATGTTTTGATTATTTTAAACTAGCAGGACCCGGCCTACGTTGCTACGCCTATAAAAAAGTTTGTGTGCAGAAAATCATAATAATCAGAATAATATCATTTATAAATTCAGACTTATATTCTAATCTAAAACCAGTCAATTCACTTCATTTGTTGACATATTTGCATATATTTTACCGATTTCTTTAAATAACCTACATGGTTTGTTTGTTTTTGAAATTAATGGGGACGCCTATTTTTCTTAATAAGTAAAACACTTTCAAACTGTAGCTTTGATATTATTGTTCATAATCCTATTCTTCAATTCAACGGTTCCATTGCAAAAACTTGCTGCATCATTGTTTCTAAAAAGAGGAAAAGAAACTCCCATTTTCTATATTTTGAACATGTATAACATATATATATATATATATATATATATATATATATATATATATATATATATATATATATATATATATATATATATATATATATATATATATATATATATATATATATATATATATATATATATATATATATATATATATATATATATATATATATATATATATATATATATATATATATATATATATATATATATATATATATATAAAGCAAATGAAATATGTATTACATATGTATATACACCAAACAAAGAACATGAGTGTTGTAAATTAGAAATATTATTTGCAACGTAATGTGTTGGATGCATATAATTGTATGTATATAATAAATATATAAATGTATTTAATTTTCATCTAAATGAATTTGTTTGTCAACTTTAATTTTCCATTTGAATGGTAATTCTGTTGGAAAAAAATCGATCAAAGATAACTGAGTGAAAGTTGAATAAAGCCAAGTATAAAATATAATATACATTTAGGCATTTAGCGAAATATAAAAACAAGTGTTATTAGTTTTTAATTTATATTAAAATGTTTCGCCAAGTGCCGACAGTCGACACAATTGAATTTATATATTTAACCATTCGGAAAATCTAAATTATTAATTCAAAAAAATAAATTAAATTTTAAAATTTCGGCTCCGAGGTGCATTAGTGCCTGTTAATGGCCTTCTCCTGGCAAAATTTCAGACTCCTGTGTGCTACAGATTTCGCTGGAGAGCGCACGCAGACAGACAAACACTTTCTTTTATTATTATAGATTATTAGTATTATTGTTATAGAAGATATAAAAATATATATAATAGTCTCTCTAAAAATATATATATCTTGGCCATTCCAAAGTTCTGGTCCAACAAACTTTTTATTGGCACCTTGCTTTGCTAAAGCGTCAGCAATAGCATTTCTTTGTATTCCTGCGTGGCTGGGTGCCCACACAAGAGTGACTCTACTTTTGCAGGAGACTTTTAGCAGATTTTGGAAGCATCCCCATACCAGTTTTGAATCAAAGCGCGTAGATTTTAGTGCCAAGAGTGCTGCTTGGCTGTCAAAGATAATACATATTTCAATATTTTGATATTTTGTTTCAGCAGATAGCAAAGCGCAACTGCTAATGGAAAAACTTCGGCTTGAAATATGGTTTTTGTGGTGCCTAAGGCAACCGTTCGTTTTGTTCTAGGACCAAACACTCCTGCTCCCGTGCACCCATTGGTTCATCCACAGAACCATCTATGTACCAGATGCTGGCGTTATGTGGCAGTGACCGTGTGTAGTTTTTAATACGAACTCTGGCCAATATCTTGACATCAAAGTGCCCGTCTAAATCTATTGTTTCTGGCATACAATTCGAAATATGGCTTGTAATTCAGCAAGGATTTTAAGGTGTCCGGTTAGATTGCCTGGCTTAAACCCTTCTGTGAGCTGCAGTTTATGAATGCTCAACACCGCTACAGATTTAACATGTAGGTGCAATGGAGAAAGCCTTAGAAGAATCTCCATTACTGGCGTTGGTGTGGTTTTGAAAGCACCTGTGGCACTAAGACACACAAGTGTTTGTATTTTTGTAAACATATTTTGAGCAGTTATTTGGCACGTTTTAGACCACCAAACTAAAGCTGCATATGTAAGAATTGGTTTTATAAGACTTTGGTGCCACCAAAGTGTCATTTTTGGGCTAAGACCCCATTTTCCCAAACAGGTATCTACATGTGAAGAAAACTTTGTTTGCCTTATCGGAGATATATTTCAGGTGTGAGTTCCAGGTTAGTTTGCTATTCAGGATCAAACCTAAATATCTAACCTCTTTTGATGTTTGTATTGGATCACCGTTTCAGGGAAAACAGGGGAAATGAAATAAAAGTTTCTCCTGTTTGTGAAAACTACAATGCTTGTTTTTTGGGGGTTGATCGACAGGTCCAATCTTTTGCACCACTTTGATACAATATTAAGAGTTGTGTGGGTTCGACCAGCGACAATGGAGTCGTGTTTCCCTCTAACCATGACTGCCAAGTCGTCGGCATAGCCTACAGTGTTGAAGCCGAAATCATTTAGCTTGGTGAGAAGATCATCAGCCACCATTAGCCAAAGTAGTGGAGAGAGAGCACGCCGTTTCAGTAGATTTCCCAGTCTGATAGGCGTGTGAGTTAAGAGGGTTTTGTTTAAGACTTACATGACGGATGTGATAGTCCAACATCTTTTCCATTGTTTTTAATAGAAAAGATGTAAGATTTATAGGTCTGTATGGTTTGGCTTTATTTGGTTTTTTCCTGGCTTGGGTATAACAACAACCCTTTTGCAGAAATACCGGAAAAATTCCACCACCTCCTCGAGATTTATACGAACCGAAAGATTCTATAGCCCATCTCGCTTTGTTGGGGATGAAAATTGTGTTGGCTAAATGATCTGCAGTACTTTTAGCTGCAGGATCTAGAAGATGTAAGTCTTTGTTGGCATTATCTTCCGTGCTCCATTCTATTGAGCCCGGAAAGTGGGTTTGAAGTAAAGTATCTAGTGTCTCAATGCAGCTGGTGGTATATGTATCATTTGGCTTGCAGATTGAGCTTAGAGGGTTTGTTTGATCAAACGACATCAATTTTTGGAGTCGAGCTGCAGCAGGCAGATTATCTATCGTATTGCAGAGCTCTTTCCAGCTATTCCTTTTTGATTTTCTGAGTTCTTATTATAATTGGTTTGAACTACTCGGTAGTCCATCCAATTATTTGTTGTTTTTGCTCTGTTAAAGAGCTTACGAACTTTATTCCTTTCCTCTCCAAGTTACCATTCCACCAAGGCACGTCTCTGCACCTTTTGGATTGAGTTATAGGAATATTAAGTAAGGTTGCATGCTTCAGTGATAAGCTCTTGTAAATTATTTACTGCAGAGTCAAGCTGAAATGTGGAGTGTGTACTGCCGCAACTATTTACATTATTATGAAGATATGTTGTGTAAAGTTCCCAGTTGGGTTTTCTCGGGTTTCTAAAGTACTGGATGCTCTCCGGGTAGTGTTTTATGTTGAAACATATATGCACATGATCAGACATAGAAGCTTCCTTCGAAACATGCCAGTTCTTAATATGGTTAGTAGGCTTTTAGGCTAGTTAAAGTAAGGTCAAGGACCTCACTTCTGATTGCGTTTCTAAATGTAGGCTCACTATACCTTTGTTTGCAATAATCATATTGTTTGTATACAAAAATTGAAGCAGACGCTCGCTTTTTGTGTTAATGTTGCTACTTCCCCACACAGTGTGATGAGCGTTAGCATCACACGCGATTATGAGGTTATAGTGGTTATTGTTACAATGCTTGATTAGTTTCTCTACCACTTCTGGTGGTGTCTCGTCCTCATCCCCCGGGAAGTATACAGAAGCTAAAATGAATCTACAAAATCCACCTTGAGGAAGATGAGTTTCTATCTGGACCGTTGTAAGATCTCTGCAGATAAATTTATTCAATGGAAATATTTTCAGATGTTTGTTGAAAAGAATATCGGTTCTCGGTCTTTCCACATCTGAGAAATAGATCAGTTTTGTGTTTTTGTTTGACGATAGACCTTTTATTATTTTACTGTCTGCCCACGGCTCCTGTATGAATGCAAGATCGTGAGCATTCTGTTCAATTAACCGGTTCATATTAACTGAGGCCATTTTTGATCTGTGCATGCAGATTAATCTGAACGCAACTTAATTTAGGTACTAGGAATTTTTGTCTATCGTACAGGTGTTTTGTCTGACTTAGAGTAAGCTGGTGAATCAGACATTACCCTATAGTCAGACGTGGTGTGTGTGCTATCCGAATTTGGATAAGCTGATAAATCAGGCATGATCCTAGAGTCGGGACATGGAATGTATGCTGTCTGGTTTAGGATAAGCTGATGAATCAGGCATGATCCTGGAGTAGCACATGGTGCACAGTTTTGTTGTTAGCTTTCATCTAAAACTTTATTGTATTCCATACAATATTGATGTAGAAAATAGGGAGGTACATTGATCAACAACAGCAGAGCCCTGTGTTGTGGTAAGGCATTTATTAAAACTGAAGGACACCCAGTCTCCAGAGTTCCGTACTAGCGATCAATCACCCCCTTGACCATGCTAAGCTATCAGCGTACGTGTCTACCTTAGCTTTGAGTTTTGAACTTAATTTTGGATTCGATTCTCACATATGACCTAAAGGCATGGGTGACCCTACCGTTGTAGCTCCTAAGATCATTATGTCTACTGAGCCCCATCTTTGCGTCAAAGTGCCAGGTCCACCGATAAGGTCTATAAGAGTAAGTTTTATATCCTAAAGCAATCAATTTTATCATCGATTTTTTTTTTTTTTTTAATAAAATGTGTTGGGTAGTAGGAATTACAATATGTGTCACAATAACACATAAAAACCTTTTAAGACCAAGGTCCCGCAACAACATACGTTCAAAGGTGTTGATGGACGTAAATCTTTCTTTTTTTTGTTTTTTTATATTTTTTGTTAAAGAATGGATAACTAAACAAAAAAGCCTATCACTGACAAAATATGACATAGGCCAATATTTTATGATAGAATAGAGAAAATAAAAGTAAATTAAAAAGTAAATAGCAAATTGTTACAAAAATTTGCTGAAACAAAACAAAAATGTAGTTGCCAATAATCCAGCCGGTTGCATATTCCTTGATCCTGTGACGCACTCTCTTTCTTAAAGATTAAAGCCCACACATAATTATATGAAGTCTCATTTCTTCAAGGAAGCAATAGCGTCTCCTCATCAAGGATTATTTAACAGCTAAGATTGAGGGTGCTACCGTTGACTGAATACAGTTCATCCGCCACCACCCCTAAGATGTCACCTTGGCTAGTGATATCTCACTGCTATTGCCAGTGGTGTGTGATATCTCACGTCAACTCGTATGTAAATAGCAGGGACTGGAGTACGCGGGGTTGTCACACCCGTAGATCAAAAATTAAAAAAATAAAAAATGTCAAAACAATAAAAACTGATCCCTCCATGCGGACAAATTGATTAAATTGTTTCTAACTAAGTACACTTCTCAAATTTTTTGAACGAAAAAAAAAAGTTTCCACACGAAAAAATAATTCTTACATATCTTAACTCTTCCATTCTCTAGCGGCGGTTAACCATTGTTTTGTCAGAGGGGTGCGGATGAGGGAGGATAAAGATTGTTGGTGATTGTCGATATATACACAAGTACCATCCCATATATTCCTTTAGGTTCTGATTCGTCTGCCAACATCGAGTGGTATTATGGACACTAAAAGCAACCAGACTTATTGGTACAACTTATTATTTTTTGTTTCCATCTCTATCATTCGGTTCTGCCCTGTGGAAGTACTAGAACCAAAAATATTACCTCTGGCGGCCATTTTATTTTTTATTTCGAACTTAAACGAAAATTTCCATTTTAAAAACGCGAATCACCAGGATTAGCTGAATAGATAGACACACTACCTACTGGGTGCATAAAATACGTGTTCAACTGTTAGTTTTGTTATTTTAAGTGTTAAATGGAAATTTCAAAAGTATTATTACGATTCTGCACAAACACAATGAAATACGAATTGTATTCGACGTCACATTTTGCAATAAATATGGTTAAAGATAAATAACAACAACAACATTAAGTAAAACTGAATTATTTTATGAATCAAATCAACATGTTAGGTATAAAAATAATGTTATCGAATATTCTCAGATTGACCTCGAATAATTGGAAGTGACCTCGAATGATCGAGAAATAATGCAGAATTGTATATAAGGAAATTTAAACAAAACGTTGTATCGTGCACATAAAATCGTGTAAATAGAAGTTATTTTTTAATTAGTTTTTGTAAATAAAGTTTTAAGTGTTATCAAATAGAAATATTTTGTGTATTATTTTGAACGCTGTGTAGTGGGAATTTCTACAATAAACCGTTGGAGTTTCAGAAGCTTTTGAAGAATATTGTAGTTAGGATTATGCTTGCTGTATTGTTTTTCTGTTGTTGTGGAACAATTAAGGAGTTGAATACTTAGTAGAGCGTGGTGCGTTTGCTTACTAATCAGTGATCGAACTCAGAAGGAGATTGGGAAATACGGTTATAGATTTCAGAGTAAGGCCAATTCGAAGTAGGGTAAAAAACGTAACAGCATAAATAAAAAATTTAATAAAAAAACAAAATTAACACGATACTACTTCTACAACCGAATATAGAAGAAACTCCGAAATCGGTCATTTTTGAGTGGTTTGAGGAAAGTCTACCCAATGTTTTATTATTTCCTTAATTCTAATCTGAAAAATTTATTTATTCTACTCATTTTCCCTAGAAAGTTATGAATTTTGAAGCTGGTTGATATCCAGAGAAAAGGGAGTCGCTAAGTGTCAAAATAATATAAGAAAATAGCTGTTTTGGATGAAGGCAGAAAGTTGGTTTTAAACTAAAAGTGCACTAATTACAGAGCACTTAATCGATTTCTTAGATACTGCGTTTTCTTTTAGTGCGGAAGTTTTTTCAACGAATAACATTTTCATTAGAGAAAAACAATGGACATCAAATTTTGGAGAATGTAACATACATACCAATTTCAATGATGAGAGTAAATAGTGAAAGTTTGGGAGCCGAAGGACAAATTAAAGGTAAAAGTTGTTTCATTACCCGGAATACAGGTTCAGCTCATACATTTATTCGCAAAAGTTTAATTAGAAAAGAAAAAATAGAAAAGATAAAAAAGAAATTCAGATCCTGTTCACTTCAAACAGGCTTAGGTGAAGGGTAATGTTGCGATTCTACATAATGGCAACGGAATACAAAACTATAAATCATATTCAACCCCGATTTCAATAAAAAAAACTAAACTCATTTACATAATATTAACATGTGATACTAATTCCAAGAAGAAAGGTCGACAAAACAACAACGATCAAATTTCTCGACTTTTCCCTGTAATTCCAGGATTTTCCTGGAATAATCTAGAAATAAAGGTAAATTGTATTTAACGTAATAAAAAACATTATTAATAAAAATTTCAACATTAAATTGGTGCGACGGCTACCAAAATCTAATGTACAGCAAAGGGGATTATGAATTTTTTTTAAAAGGATCATCAAGTTGTTTGTGTATAAATTGCCAATTCAACCACATTTTTTCACCGCTATAGCTGGAATTTACAATCAATCGTATAGCTTTTCTCTGCACACAATCTATGTGTGTTATCGACAGCTGATATTTTAACGCGATGTACATTTGTCTTCTTAGGTCATCGTCAACAGTTATATCAGGAGTGATACGATAACTCCTTAGATGTGACCGATTGAACAGTCTCTAGTGGTTTAAATGAATGGATATAACCAATATGTAACTATAAATTATAACACACTTGAATACAAAACTTACATGTAAATTAATTATTTTCTTATAAAAACAAAAATGTTCAACGTTCATATACTCTTAGATCTGTCTATGTGTAAATTCTTAAGTGGCAGTTCTATTAATTTTAATGTGTTCAAGTATCTTAATAGCTTTTAACATCACCACCTTTTAATTCAAATAATTCTTCATAAAGGAGATGGAGGAAATTCAAAATTTTTCTATAGGCATTCCACACTAACATCCTTCTTAAACAAACTTTAAAGATTAAAAATGAAAAAAAAGGATAATTTTGTATCTGTAAGTTTATACAACCAGCTTATGTTCCATACTTAACTTTTTTTTTATTAATATTTCTTGATATTATTTTTTTTGTACTATGTTTCCTTTATTTCTGTAAGATTAAAGAAAAATATTTACTTATAGAAATATTTGCTTAAATTGTTAATTTTAATGAGGATCAATTTCAGTAAATATAATTTTTTAAATTGCTTTCATTATTGAAAAAAAAAAATGGAAAACGCTAGTAGAACTTTAGAATAGAAAAACGAAAGTAATAAAAGAAATTGTTGGTAAATAGCGGAATAGTTATAGTATTATATTGAAATGAAAATTACACTCATTTGTGTTCAGTGCGATCAATTTTAATGAATCTAGAGCTTCGAGTAACTAATATTTTAACTATTTTTGGAAAATAGATTAAATAAATCTTTTCAGTGAAAGGCTTGTAGAACAGAATCAAGAAGATTGTGGTAAATAGTTAATTTAATTTTAAAATAATTCAAGAATTATCGAAGTAAAGTCATTATTTTAGTGAAAACTATAAACAATTAGCAGTTTGACTTGAAACCTGCTCGAATTTAGGAAAAGAAATGAAATGGTTTTCATCCTTGTCATATGCTTGTTATAACAAAGTAAAAAATCTTTTCACTCAAACTAAACAATTTATACAAAAATTTTTTGCTTTGCTTAGATTTTGTTATGCATAACAAAATCTTAACCATACCACACTTACACACTGTTATAAACCGAGTAAAACATCACATTCAGAATAAAGAACAAACAAGAATTTATGAATCAAGAAAACGAGAATAAGAAAATAACAAATGATTACAATTACATCTTACTTCTCTTTTAATATTTATTTTTAATATATAAGTAGTTCTACACACGAAGGAAGAAAATAGAGCGAAACGACATGTTTTTTGCGTATAAGTTCCGGCAAGTGGTTTTAGTTAAAGTTTATGGCGTTCTTTCACCTTTCTGAAAGTCAAAATGAGTCAAAATTAAAAAATATCTTAATCATCTCAAAACTATCTCAATATTATCTCAAAATACGAAATAAACATTTATTTAAATCAAATCCCGCTTTTAAAACTTCAAGGGGACTGAGTCCAGAGGACTGATAATTTTTCAGTATTTCTCTTAAAAATGACAAAATTATGTCTAAAAAATAAACGAATTCTATACCAAGGCCATTCACGACGTATAGAACTATAAAATTACCTGTAATTAAAATACTTTTTACAAAATTACTTACCAGGGTACTGATAATGTGACTGGACAAAACACGATCTTGCTTGCAATGATGACTGTTTTGATTGATAAAACCTCGGACTAAGTAAAACACTTGTAATATTATATTTATTTTACTTTAATTAATTCCTGTGACAAGCGATAACTTGATCGAAATACGAATTCCCAATCAATGTGTTTTGATTTGGCAGGAGAATGATAAAAAATTCGAGGAACAAACTTCAATAGGATATATCTTAAATGAAATATAGAGTAATTTTATGATTATTTATACATTGCAAACGCATTATTATTAAAAATTATTACTGCAGTGTAAATTTGTTTCTCCACACTTAGAATCATTGATTATTTAGTTTACCAGTTTTGACTTTCAAAAAGGGACACACCAGGGGACTGATAATGTTACGTTTTGAATCATATTTTTTGTTAGAAATATATTTCGAAACGGATTTATTTTGGGGGTCATGCTAGACATAGTTAAGGTTTACAAATTTCATTTGCAAAACATTTTTTTTTATATTAATATACGAAATAAGCCATGCCATCCAAAATTCCCATGTTTGTAGAACTACTCATATATAACAAAATCGCTTAAAGAACTTTTCACTTCAAAAATATAATGTTACTAAAATTAATTGCTTTTTCCAATCCCTCCTCTACCTAGGTTAGAAACGAGTTTAAGGCCACTTTACAAATACATTCACACTAAAATTTAACGGGTCGCTCTACAAAACATTGTCGACTCCATCATTAGGAACTAGAGTTTACATCTATAGTTGTGGTGCTAAAGTTTTAATTCCTAAACGTTTAAATCCTTTTTTTGATAATTGGTGAACCTAAAACAGAAAAATTGTCTCCGGAATATAAATAACCACAACAAAAACAATTAAACCCCTCTCATTGATTCATTGAATTACAATAGCAGATTATACACCAATGGAGAAAAGTACATGTTTTTCTTCCGAGGTGTGCTTGGCTACATGACTACATATCACTGACGAAGATAACATGCTCTCTTCCGAGGCGTATATACAATTTTTTGTACTACCACAGTATAATTATGATATTTAGACTGGGTTCCAATTGAATGCTAAATAGTCTCCGCAATGCTAAATCAATTTAGTTAAGGTTTACAAATTTCATTTGCAAAACATTTTTTTTTATATTAATATACGAAATAAGCCATGCCATCCAAAATTCCCATGTTTGTAGAACTACTCATATATAACAAAATCGCTTAAAGAACTTTTCACTTCAAAAATATAATGTTACTAAAATTAATTGCTTTTTCCAATCCCTCCTCTACCTAGGTTAGAAACGAGTTTAAGGCCACTTTACAAATAAATTCACACTAAAATTTAACGGGTCGCTCTACAAAACATTGTCGACTCCATCATTAGGAACTAGAGTTTACATCTATAGTTGTGGTGCTAAAGTTTTAATTCCTAAACGTTTAATTCCTTTTTTTGATAATTGGTGAACCTAAAACAGAAAAATTGTCTCCTGAATATAAATAACCACAACAAAAACAATTAAACCCCTCTCATTGATTCATTGAATTACAATAGTAGATTATACACCAATGGAGAAAAGTACATGTTTTTCTTCCGAGGTGTGCTTGGCTACATGTCTCATGGGCTACATGACTACATATCACTGACGAAGATAACATGCTCTCTTCCGAGGCGTATATACAATTTTTTGTACCACCACAGTATAATTATGATATTTAGACTGGGTTCCAATTGAATGCTAAATAGTCTCCGCAATGCTAAATCAATTTAGCACATTTTCGAGTTGACTAAATCCACCATTTGCATTCTAAATTTTTGTAGACTTATTTGAATTGAGTAGGCTTATTCGAACTGACAGTTAAACGTTAACTTCAAATTATGTTTTTCGAATAATATAAACATAAACATAAATTCAAAATACACACATATATTAACCTTAAATGATTTGGCTTGCATCTGGAATGGATAGAATAATCGAGTTTTTTATTTATATAAGGGCTGTATAATTCAACAGCACATTTTATTTTTATGTGTGTACCATGAATTACACAGCTTTCATAAATGCTGGTGAAGAAGCTTGTAAAGCAAATGTCCGAACAATGTCTCTGCTCTGCTTGAGATGGTATAAAATGTATGATTTAAAGTAAAATTATTTGAAAGTATCCAAATATTTTCTAGATATTCGAAACGCTGTAGTTTTAGGAATGTTTAACGTGATAGATAAAGCTCTGTAGTTAGCCAAAACAAAAATAGTACCGATTCAAGTTCGATTGACCATTCATGATGTTTACCCTGAATCAATTTTAAAACTTGGCGAAACGATTGAGTGTTTAATCTTAAATGTCGTTTAGTTAATAGGTCGTTCAAGGCTATGATCCCATTTACTATTTCATGAACACTCCCTAAACAAACGTTATAGTACCTTAACCCCTACAATTATTCACACGATAAAAATTTGTACATATATGTAAAATATATACTTTTATTAAAACTATACTACGCATTTCCAAATACTCATACAATTCTGCATCGCTTCTCAAAAGCTTGATATTAGACATACAATTTCATTATTTTAGTTTTATTGCAAAACCGTCAATAAAAATTATTTGATTTTTACACCTGGTGTTAAAATTCATAATTATTTAGCAGAACTGAATTGAAACGATATCATGCTAAATTTGTCAATTTAGCATGATTTAGAATTTGGAGACCATTTAGCATTCAATTGGAACGCAGTCTAAAAACTAAAATCTAATCATTTGAAGAAAACAAAAATAATACATTTTAATTTTCATCACGGTAGGCGGTTTTTTTTTTGTATATTTGATTGAATTTGTCGTAAATATTTCTGTTTCTATGAAAACCATCATTGTTGTCAGATTTGCTGTTTTTACTTCCTTAGGGAGAAAAATATGCAATCCACTGCTGCATATTATGGCGAAGAATTGAACTTTATCTACAACTCGGACAAAATAGTAGGATTATACATAAAAGGAAAGCAGTGCATAATTTTCTCCCGAAGTGTTTGGCGCCCGAGGCGAAGTTTTCACCCGAGAGCTAAATATCACTGAGAGATGACATGCTCTCTCCCGAGGTGTGTATACTATTTTTTAAAAGACCACAGTATAATTATGATAATATTAAAACATAACTAACATTTAATGATTAAAAGAAAATAAAAAATATGAATTTTAATTTTCATCATAGTGTAGGTAGTTTTTATATATATTTGTTTTTTATCGTAAATATTTCTGTTTCCATGAAAAATAATATTGTTGGCATGTTTGTTATTTTTTTTTCCTTTTACAACTCGTGCAAAAAACTTTGTTTGCACGAGTTGTATATAAAATTCATCTACGTTCCCTCTTTTTCAGGAGCTCCAGATTACATCTTTTACTCCCTAGGGAATAAAAAATAACAAACCATGACAACAATGATAGTTTTCATGGTGACATAAATATTTACGACAAATTTAAACAAATTTGTATAAAGACTGCATACTATGATGAACATTCAAAATTATAATTTCAATGTTCTTTAAAGGTTTAGATTTAGGTTTTAATATTATAATTATATAGTGGTCGTGCAAAAGTCATCAGTGATATGTAGCCCTCAGGGTTCGCTCTCGGGGTCCAAATACACCTCGGAAGAAAAACATGCACTTGTCTCCCTTGGTGTATAAACAAACTACTATTATTTTCGTCTTTCAATTGAGATTCTGCAAACACCAACAACATCTTAGCACAAACCAATTAAAACGAAATCTTAGAAAAACAAATTACTTTAAAATAAAAATAACAAATCATTAATTCTTATTAACTTGATAAACTTAACCAGCAAGACCGTTCATAGTCTTTCGAAAGACAAACAAAAAATCGCTTATTACAAAATTCATTAAATTAAAACAAATTACTTCAAAAATTATTAATTTGTGTAATTTCTTGACTTTTAATTTCTGAGACCAGAAAAAACCAATTAACAAGAAAAAACCTTATTAAAACGAAAATTTATAACAATTATACTGTGAAAAATATAAGTAAAATCGTTAACGAAACACAAATGTGGAAATATATCGAATGAAATGAAACAAACATAATTGGATTTTTAATTTCTAAGTTTATAAATAAAATAGAACACTAACAACCCGAGAATAATTTTAGTTATTAAAATTCATTAACAATATAACCATAAAATATAATTAATCGAAACGCGGAGGAATTGAACTGAACTGAAATGAAATTGATTTTTTCATGTAGAAGATAAGTTTTCAAATTGTTCACGCAGAGGATGTGTTGTGAATATAAAATAGTATATTAAGAAACTGGTTTCATAATCGACGATTTTATCGCACGCAATCTGTTTAGAAAACGACCCGCGCAGCGTGGAGTGTTCTAAAGGATAAGTGCGATAAAACGTCTTATGAAACGAGTTTTTTATACTATTTTTTCTATTTTGCATTTTTTGTCTTGAAATTTAAAAAAATATTTTTTATGTTTTAATGTTTTAAAGAAAATTTCTAAAAATTTCAATTCAAAATAGCAAGCTCTGCGTTTCATCATATTTCTATATATTTTTTTGTTGCAAAACTAACTTTCATAAAATGTGTATTTTATTAAAATATTGTCAATTTGAAATTTTGTTATTATTACTAATTATTTTAATTAATTAAAATATTTAACACTAATTTAGATTATTTTTTAATAATAAGATCAATTAATAAGAATGATTTTATTTATATAATTATTCGTTTTAACTTTCACTGACGTTTGTATGACTAATGTGACCAACCTTGAAAGACAAAACTTTGCGTATCGTAATGAAGGCCATTTCGATACGCATTTGGGTATCGAAATGACTTTATTTTAGACGCAAAATAGAAAAAACTTATTTTAATACTATTATTTCGTTACCCTTTCTATCCGTCCATATCATCCGATTATACTAATTCCATCATGAACTATATGTTTCATCTAAGAACTTATTTGAAGTAATAATCACTGGCACCCACAGAAAGATCAAAACAATCAATTAAATCCTTTAAGGATTCTTATAAAATAACTCAATTTACATGAAGTCTAAAAATAAAATACAAAGAGAAACAAAAGATGAATTTCTTAATCCTTTTTTTTACGAATTTTTTATGTTATTAATAGAACTTGAGAATAAAGTTAACTAAAGAAAATGATTGCGTTCATACGAAAAGATAAGATCCAAGTACAAACGAATAATCCAAGAAAGTTTATCATTAATTTTCTTTTTAAAAGAGGGTTGGCGTAGAGTTCTAATAGAGGAGCGAACAATTTTTTTAAATTATATATTTTGGATTTTATTTTATCTCTATTGTTTTTAAAGCTCCATACTTTGAAAAATTAAAACAAGGAACTTTGTTAACGCTTAACTTCCCAAAAAAAAAAATTGGTTAATTTATTAGCACTTAGTTTTTATGTTAAAATTATTCTGGGATGATAAACGTTTTCAGTTTTTCTACGGTAAACGTAATTTTTCAATCTGCGTTTTATTCGATCACTGACTGATTCGCAATTGTACTAAAGCTCTTACTTAAAACTGAATATTATTGCACTTATTTGGTTATAGCGTTATATGGCGATCCGTATACAACTGTATAGTTCTGCAAGTTTCTGGACATCACACACTATAAACCACATCACTATTTCAAGAATTAACCAAAATAGTTTAGTTTTATTAATATCTGAATGATTTAGTTATAGTCTCAGGTTGTGTACTTTGATGATTTTAGCCCATTAAGAAGCGGCACCAAGTGCAGATCATATGGAAAAATTTTGATGGATTTTTGAACATAGCCTAATTTTGGTCCAATCAATAGATTAGATTAGAGAGGGTTGGACAAGTTGCACGAGGCAGAACTTGTCCTGGCATGCAGACTCTACGGGCCATAGCGCCGTATTCGAGTTTGGTCTCATAACAACTATTCCACAAACCTTTCCGTTAGCTTAATGAAATCTAAAACCAACTGTATTGGCGACAGTTTGATTGTGCCAGCCTCTACAGTTTCTGAGCCAAAAATTCTAGCTCTGACCCTAGAAAAGGCTGGGCGCACACACAAAAAGTGCTCCGAGTCCCCCTCCTCTTCAACACAGGACTTTTAATCAGTCCTATGGTAAAAAGGTGTTTATTTAGTTGTCCATGTCCTGTAAGGACATCGACCATAGTGCTGAGAGTTTTCCTCTTCAGACTTAAAAGAAAATTGACAGTTTTTTCTGAAATACTGATAAACATCTTACTTTGCCTGCCGGTTGATGATGCATTCCACAAGGCCTTCATCTTGAGGTCGGCATCAACCTTTAATAGTGACAAGGCAAACGTTTTGGATAACCCTAAGCTGCAGCTCTTACAGATTCATCTGTTTTTATGTTGCCCGGAATGCCACTATGACCTGGAACCTAGTGCAGTATGATGTTGTTGTATTGCGCTATTCTACAAAGATTTTCCTGCACTCGTTGAAGAGTTTGGAAGTAGTCTCCGGGTTAACCAGTGCCTTTATAGCTGTTTGGCTATTCGAACAAATGCAGATCCTTTTCCCTTGCAGACACAGACTTTATTACATGCGTGCATTCATTGATAGCATACATCTCCGCTTGAAGAATTGTACAAAACCGTCCAAGCGGAATTGGCCGAAATAATTTGGCTTCACTGTAGTTGGTTTTACCTATTTTTGGTATGAAAACAACTCTAGCTTTCCGCCACGCTTCTGGGACATAGCTATATGCTAGACATGCTTTGTATAAATGTAACAGTGGTTCAATGAGGTCATGCACATTATTCTGTAGCATGCATGGATAGATTCTATCAGGACCAGGCGATTTAAAGGGGTTGAAGGAATCTATAACCCATTTTAGAGATCTTATGTTCACCACATCCTCAGCCAAGATCCAACTATCGTTATTTGGAGTAACAGTTAGTTGTTCTTTCATCTCAGTATTGGTGGTGCTACTCGGGAAATTTGTACACAGCAGATGTTGTACTGTTTCTTCCACAGTATACCTTCCGTATGCCTTTCATTTGGGATAAGCAGTAAGCCCGGTTGGTATTTGAGTTCTTTTGAGAGTGCTTTGTGAAGCCTAGCTGCCACAGGATAACTCTCAATTGATACACGAAACTTCTTCCAAGCACTCTCTCTAGCACTCCGGATACTGTATTTATATTCCCTCCGACTATCACGATAAATGTTCCAGTCATCGGTATTATTTGTTTCCTTGGCTTTCCTTAAAATGCAATATTTAAAAATATACTTTTGACTGTTTATTTTTAAATTTATTTATAATAATAAAACTTCCTTATAGTAACAATTTGATTTTTATTTTTTTATTTTAAAGAATATCGATTTCGACTTACGTCATCCTCAGTTCTTAAATTATTATTACAATTTTTGCTTAAACTATTACTTATATGTATACTATTTCAACTGCTGTTTTTTATTATTATGTCATATATTTTGTTAGTTTTAGTGTTGATTTTATCATTTAAAGTATTGTTATTGTTTTTATGTTTATATATTTCTATTTCTTCCAGTCTATCTAGATTTTGCCCTTTTCTTTTTTTTTTTTTTATGTAATATGGTTTAATTTGTGTTGATATTGGTGTATTTGTGTTTTTCTATTTTCAAATGTTGGGCATATCTGGATTTTGGATCGCTTCTGTTAATTGCATTGTGTGCTCGATAAATCTTTTTTTGAAGGACCTCCCCGTCTGGCTCCGTCAGTTTCGAACCAATGAGAAAATTTTTAAACTTTAAAAAAGTTTATCATTCTCATCAGGGCTAGCCGACTAGATAAACTCTACCAAAAAATGTTAACGCTAATGATTATAAACCAAAAATTAACTAAATAAACTAGATCGCTCTAAAATTGTATGGATTGCAAAAAGTTTCATAATTTGCACCATAATTTTTTAGATTCAGTTCTTATATTATTCTTGATGGGAGATTTTCCATCGGGGTGATGTTACATCACAAATAATTTACTGAATTAATTGTTGATCATGTGTCAATAGACACAAGTGAAGACTAGTCATCTTCTTCTCACAGATACAATTTTGTTATTCAATACTAGAAAATCTAGAGTATAACAAAACAGTGATCACCAGAGAAATTAATTGACTAAACCTGAATTTATTAAATGTATGTTTATGTAAATTTTTTGTTTTTACACTTCGCTAGAGTTGTAACCTAATTTTTGGTTTATAATCATTAGCGTTAACATTTTTTGGTAGAGTTTATCTAGTCGGCTAGCCCTGATGAGAATGATAAACTTTTTTAAAGTTTAAAAATTTTCTCATTGGTTCGAAACTAGATCGCTCTAAAATTGTATGGATTGCAAAAAGTTTCATAATTTGCACCATAATTTTTTAGATTCAGTTCTTATATTATTCTTGATGGGAGATTTTCCATCGGGGTGATGTTACATCACAAATAATTTACTGAATTAATTGTTGATCATGTGTCAATAGACACAAGTGAAGACTAGTCATCTTCTTCTCACAGATACAATTTTGTTATTCAATACTAGAAAATCTAGAGTATAACAAAACAGTGATCACCAGAGAAATTAATTGACTAAACCTGAATTTATTAAATGTATGTTTATGTAAATTTTTTGTTTTTACACTTCGCTAGAGTTGTAACCTAATTTTTGGTTTATAATCATTAGCGTTAACATTTTTTGGTAGAGTTTATCTAGTCGGCTAGCCCTGATGAGAATGATAAACTTTTTTAAAGTTTAAAAATTTTCTCATTGGTTCGAAACTAGATCGCTCTAAAATTGTATGGATTGCAAAAAGTTTCATAATTTGCACCATAATTTTTTAGATTCAGTTCTTATATTATTCTTGATGGGAGATTTTCCATCGGGGTGATGTTACATCACAAATAATTTACTGAATTAATTGTTGATCATGTGTCAATAGACACAAGTGAAGACTAGTCATCTTCTTCTCACAGATACAATTTTGTTATTCAATACTAGAAAATCTAGAGTATAACAAAACAGTGATCACCAGAGAAATTAATTGACTAAACCTGAATTTATTAAATGTATGTTTATGTAAATTTTTTGTTTTTACACTTCGCTAGAGTTGTAACCTAATTTTTGGTTTATAATCATTAGCGTTAACATTTTTTGGTAGAGTTTATCTAGTCGGCTAGCCCTGATGAGAATGATAAACTTTTTTAAAGTTTAAAAATTTTCTCATTGGTTCGAAACTAGATCGCTCTAAAATTGTATGGATTGCAAAAAGTTTCATAATTTGCACCATAATTTTTTAGATTCAGTTCTTATATTATTCTTGATGGGAGATTTTCCATCGGGGTGATGTTACATCACAAATAATTTACTGAATTATTATTAACATATTTTTTGTTATATTTATTGTATCTTTTATTGGTATGTTAGAATACATGTTGGTTATATCAAACGATGCTAATTTTGCGTTGTGAGGTATTATTATTGATTCTATTCTATTGATTAATTCTGTGTTATTTTTGACTGTATAACTGTTATCAAATTTTATGTGATATTTCAATAGTTTGTTTATGTACTTCGCTATTCTGTATGATGGTGCTGTGGTGAAATTAATTAATGATCTTATCGGTGTATCTGGTTTGTGTTTTTTTGGTGATCCTCTTATACTTGGGGCTGTTGGTTTTATCATTTTGTTGTACCTTATGTTCTTATCACTTAATATGTTGATAGATTTGTTGATGATAGTTTTTATTTGTGCATTGAATTCATTCGTTGGATCTTTACTTAATTTTTCGATGTTGTTATTAGTGATGTAGTCTGTTATTGTTGTAGTCTGTAGTTTTTAAGATGACTAGTTTATTCCCTTTATCTGCTTTGGTTATTGTGGAATTGTTTTGTTTGATCTTGTTTTGTATACTGCGTATTGTTTTTATTTCTTTTTTGTTGTTGGATTTTGAATTGTTTAAGTTGTTATTTTTTACTGATATTTCATTAACTATTATTGATCTGATTTCATTTTGGTAGTGAATGTTAGTTTTCAATATTGAATTTTCTATTTCTAACAGATTTTCATTTATTTCTTTTGTTGTGTTGTTTGGTTGTATGCCGTATTTCAATCCTTTTTTCAATAGTTGAGTTTCTTGATTGTTAAATTGTATTTCAGTGTAATTTTCTATTCTATTGTTATATTGTGGCGGTCTATGTTGATTTATTATGTTATTATGATGAGCTCCCATTTCTATTAGTTTTGATTCTTTTAATTTTTTTAATTTCAATTTTATGTTTTTACTTTTCTTTTTTATCGTGCTTTTCATATCATTCTTTGCCGATTCCATTATTATTTCATATTCTATTTGATGGTATTGTTTAGATATTAGTATGTTAATTGTAGGTTGTATACTTCTAATGTTATGTAATTTATTTTTGTGTAGAGTTCTTGAATTTGTTTTGTTAACCGTGTAGCTTCTGCTGTTTGTTTGGCTATTTGTGCGGCTTTGGATCTATTGTTGACTTTGATGTTAATATATGTAGGCATTATTCTATATCTCTTGCAGCATCGGTTGAAATGTAAATTTAATTTGTTTTGTTGTAATTTTACTAATTTGTAACTAACTACTTATTTGTAACTAATTTGTATATGTACATTAAATTATTATTATTGAGAATTTTATTGCGTTGTCAAAAAATATTGTCAAGTGTGTCAAAAAAATTATTTCAATTATTTTTTAACCAATTTTTTGGAAAAAAAAATTTTGTTGTTTGTTTGTATGACGTAAATGTAATTGGACATGGAAATTTTTAAATTTGTTATACTTTTTGAAATATTTTTGGTATTCTTAGAATTTTGGAAAAAGTTTTAATTTTGTTATAATTCTTGCAATATGTATTTTTATAATTTTGGAAAGAAATAGAATTTTTGACTTTGTGAATTTTATATATATATTTTTAGAATTTTGGAAAAAGTTTCAATTTTTGATTTTATAAGAATTTTTTGAATATTTTTAGAATTTTTGATTTTATTATAATTTTTGGAATTTTGAAAAAAGTTTCAATTTTTGATATTGTTAAAATTTTTGCAATATTTTTAGAATTTTGGAAAAAGTTTGAATTTTTGAATTTTTAAGAATTTTTGGAACATTATTAGAATTTAGAAAAAGTTTAAATATTTTATTTTATTCTAATTTTTAGAATATTTTTGGAATTTTGGAAGTTTCAACTTTTGATTTTGTTATAATTTTCGCAATATTTTTATAATTTTTGAAAAAAGTTTAATCTTTGATTTTGTAATAATTTTTGGAATATATTTAGAATTTTGAAAAAAGTTTGATTTTATTTAATATTTACAATATTTTTGGAATTTTGAAAGAAAGTGAATTTGTGATTTTGTAATATTTTCTCGAAACGCTAAATGGAGAGGTTTTTGAGTAGTTTGCTGATTGTATCATCTTTTCACTATATTTTGTTAGTTATGATTTTCCGGCAACGTATTGATGTTTTGTGTTAGTTTTGTAATAAATTTTCTAAACAGAGATAAAAAAATACATGTACTTTAACAAAGAGTTATGTTTGATATACTGTTGGGTATACTATATTCAACTCCGATCCATTGAAAGTCTCCAAAATAATATCCGAAATAATATTCAATATGGTAAACCTTTTTTTGTCAATTTTAGTTCAATGGAGCGAATTGAATAGTATAAATAAAATACAAATTATGTAAAATGATTATTATTTTTTCGATTTTCTTTTGGTGAAATAAGAGTTAATGTTAACTCAGTAAAAAACATATTGTTATTATAAATATAAATTTATTAAAAAAATCAAAAAAAAAATTGTGTATAAAAAGTACACAATTAGCTCTGGTGTTTGCAAATTACTTATACGTAGATATATAAATTCGACTCGTCCATGCTAACAATACATCGCTGCCCAAAACTAAAAACAATGTCCTCATAAAAGTTTTTTGTTTAAAACTGTATCAAAATCCTTAACCCAAACCGAAATCTTGATATCTCAGAACTGTGAGATTTCAGCCCCTTCATATTTTTCATTGTCTTTTATACTCCTTACAACCCACATAATTTATTTTATTACATCTTTTTTAACTTAATTAATTCAAGTTTTTTTTAAAAACAAAACATCTTTAATTTTCTGGAAATAGAGTTGTTAAAAATAAAAATTTTACAATTTTTAACAAGGTTTTCGAACCGCAAACAAATGTTTTGAAATTAATAAAAATCGAAAATTTATAAGAAAAAAGAAAAATTAAGTAAACTTCCTTTTGTGTTTGTACGAAAATAAAAATAAAATAAAACAAAGAAAGAAAATGTATTTTTCAAAGTAAAAGGAAATTTTTTTTGATTTCTTTTGTATCCCAATTTTCCTTTTGTTTTTTTCACTTTCGTTTTACGGTTTTTGTTAAATTATTTTTTTTTTGTGTTGTATAAATTTCCTGGACAAAAACCCTCTATTGATTTTGATAGTACGAAAATTATATTACTGCTTTGTCAGTATACATTTATACAATTGTGGTTGGATCCATTAAGCTAACAATAGTTATCGTACAATATTTTTTTTTATTACAAATGGTATGGAATAAATGGTTTCATATTGTGCATATAACATTTTTTTGTACATTTTTGTTTCACTTATTCTTAAAATATTGTTACAGCATTTGTGTTCCATGTAATATTTTTTAACATTATAATGTATTCAAGACTAGAATGGATAGAAATTAGTCAAAGAAATTTTTACTTTTTACCATAACAATGGATTTGGTTTGTTTCAGACACATAGACTCAATAAAGCATTAAACATTAATGCTATGTTCTAGTTTTTGTTCATGGAAATTTGCTTCTATATGTTAGGTTTTGCAATTTATGTTAAAGATTTTTTTAAACATTATTTTGGGGCTAGAACTGTTAATAAAAGTTATTAAACTTGTCTGTGCTATTCAAATATCCATGGATGACAGTTGTAAAAAATAACTTAAATCACCAATAAAAATTTGATAAAATGGTAATACGTGAGCATTTAGTAATGAAATAAAACAAATGGTGAAACCAAAATATAGTATCTAATTTTTTACCTTTTTTAAGGGAAAGAGAAAAGGGGGACGAAATGTTATATAAAAACAACCTAAAAAATTTGTTGAATGGCACAATTTTTGGAAAACGTACAGCAGCGTAGTCATGAAAAAGGTGAATTATTTGATTAATTTTGAATCGAAAGAAAAATTATATAAAATGGATAACGGTTCTAAAAACAAAAAAGTAAAGAAATGGTTAAAAGACGCTGTTTGTTTTCTTGAAAATTGGTATCGTACCTCATGTTAAGTCGGATGTTAATAGCAGGGACTGAACTACGTGGGGTTGTCACTCACGTAGATCAAAAATAAAACAAAAATACAAATCAACCAAAACTGATCCCTGCTTGCTGGGAAATTTGCCTCATAGATAACTGAATGTATAAGCTGTTATACTGTAGATAAATGATGTTAATAAGAAAATACACAAATTATAGGTTCAAGCTGTATTTGTTAGAAGTATTGCATTTGAACAAATTTCAATGATACAAAAAGTAGCCACTATTTCAATCTTGTAAAAATAAATATAAAACAATTGCTTCAAACGAAACCGCGAAACATGTTTTTTGACAGGAAAAAGGATTTTTTTACTACAAAACACAGGGATAAGGTAACAGAAAATTCTACAACAATTTTCATTTCGCATCAGAAAACACAAAATATTTTACGAAAATAACAACAAATCGGTTCTATCAACCTATTTCACAGTTTTATATTATAAGAAAAAGATTAAGAAACAAGAAACGCTTTGTATTGACAAACATCAACTCCCTCCTAAAACAATAAGATAAATAATGTTACTTTATATTTCATTTTTTTTTTGACAATCAACTAGAGACATTTTCCTTCATTAAGTTTTCGTCAAGAAAAATCTTTATTATTGTTCATTTCTATATTATTAAGCGTATTTTTTGGCTTCGTTCTACAAAAAGGAGGATACATTTTAATTGGTTGATGGTTTAATAATGTTTTTTCCTCTTTGAATTTAAAAAAAAATCATACATAAAAGAAATGACTATATCGTTACTTCCTTTCCCTATACGAGCAAAAGAAAATTACAACTCATTTTGATACATAACTTTTAAGTTAAGTCTAGATTCACATGATTGTTTTAGGAAGATTTCATATAAAAGTCTACTATTGTAATGTGCCTCATCCCGGAATTTCGGGAAAATTTTAGTGCCACACGACTATATATGATAAGCGGAGACGGAAAAAAAAAATTATATATATATATATATATATATATATATATATATATATATATATATATATATATATATATATATATATATATATATATATATATATATATATATATATATATATATATATATATATATATATATATATATATGTATATATATATATATATATATATATATATATATATATATATATATATATATATATATATATATATATATATATATATATATCTTTATATATATAATTCTACTGTACGTGTGTATGACTGTGAACTCCTTCTAAACGGCTGGACCGATTTGATTGAATTTTTTTGTGTGCGTTTGGGTGGCGCCCCGAATGGTTTAGATTTATAAATCAGCCCGGCAGAGGCGCTGCAGTCGGTATTGTCACTAAACTCCTCCTAAACGGCTGGACCGATTTGAATGAAGTTTTTTGTGTGCGTTTGGATGGCGCACCAAATGGTTTAAATTTATAAATCAGCCCGGCAGAGGCGCTGTAGTCGGTATTGTCACTGAACTCCTCCTAAACGGCTGGACCGATTTGAATGAGTTTTTTTTATACGTTTGGGTAGCGCCCGGGATGGTTAAAATATATAAATCAGCCCGGCAGAGGCGCTGCAGTCGGTATTGTCACTGAACTCTTCCTAAACGGCTGGACCAATTTGAATGAATTTTTTTGTGTGCGTTTGGGTGGTGCCCCGAATGGTTTAAATTTATAAATTAGCGCGACAGAGGTGCTGCAGTCGGTATGGTCACTGAACTCCTAAACGGCTGGACCGATTTTAATGAATTTTTTTGTATGTGTTTGGGTGACGCCCTGAATGATTTAGATTCACAAATCAACCCGGCAGATGGTGCTGCTAATTATATTAATCATGCGTGGCTTCGTGAACGAGCTATTTTAGCCGCAAAAAATATCGATGTTGACGCTATTAACTTCAAAATACAACAGTCATTACCCGGCAATGAGATATTGTTCAAGTCGATCGACACTGTTACCGATCCTGACGAAGCAGTAAACTATCCTGTTGAACTTTTTAATTCGCTGGATTTACCAGGAATGCCACCACATAACTTGCGATTAAAAATTGGCTCACCAATAATTTTGCTTCGGAATTTAAATCCACCTAAGCCATGCAACGGTACAAGATTAGTCATAAAAAAAACTTTGGGCAATGTTCTTGAAGCTACAATTTTGAACGGCTAATTTGAAGGTGGAGTTGTTCTTCTGCCACGAATCCAAATGATCCCTTCAGACTCACCCATTCCATTCAGACGTCTGCAATTTCCAATTCGCTTGGAGTTTGCCATGACTATTAATAAGTCACAAGGTAAAACAATGTCGATTTGTGGGTTGGATCTAGAAAATCCAGTTTTTTCACATGGCCAATTATACGTGGCGTGTTCTCGCATTAGAAAACCGTCAAGTTTATTCATTTATACTCCTCAGGAATTGACTAAAAATATTGTTCATCAACTTGCATTAAGATAAAATTAAACAAACAATATTGATTATAACGAATTGTTTTTAGAAAAATTGATGTTATTTCAAAATAAAGAATAATGAAATTATTATATTATTTGTCTTTCATTTCATACTTTGTTTAATATCCTAATCGCTTGAAATATCATGCAGGACAACGTCTGTCGGAATGATGTCTCTGATAAGTAAAAGTTCAATCCCGACCCGACAATAATTACTTATTGTCGTGAATATTACTTTCAACAATTACTTTAAGCTTAATCACTCACAAAACTCCAAAAAATGAATATTCCCATAATGTTGTCTATATATGGCAATATATTGACCGTGTGTCAGATATTAGTTTCGCATTGATTTGCAACAATCAATAATGACTACCATGACTCAGGATGTTGACTAAATATTTCTCATCCTATGAATTCACACATAATACTGCCTAGAAGTTTAATGCAAAACTCCAAAATAAAATTTTAATTCTTTTTGCATCATTATCTTCTATTTATAAAAATAATTGTGTGTATGTTTAAAATTTGTAAATGTGTTTGTATTCACCTTCATCGAATGTATTGTTACTATTCTAACTGCCCTTGCGGACCATTGTTAATCAGGTTGACATGCCAGATTCGATCAAATGCTTTTAAACTGTCTAATACAATAAGGTTAGTATGACCACCACATAGTTCAATAGATCGGTTGTTGATCTTTTGTTTCTAAAACCGTATTGGCTGTCAGATATTAAACAGTTGTCTTTCTATCAATAATTAATATTATATGTACTCATATATTTTAGGAGAGTAAGGTTATGATGATTTACTAATGTTATTCTTCGTAAAAATTATCACCAACACCTAATAATGTGATTTCAATTTTATTGTAAAAATAATTTTGATTAATTAGCTAGATTCACAATACTATTTATTTAATTCAGAATTGAATTGATATTAACAGGGACAATGCACTCTATAAAATTTTTAATATTTATTCGCGGTATACTATACCGCATTTACAGCGGCATAGCAAATTAGTAGATGTAATTTAAATCTGTGCTGTAAACACTTTTTATTTTAAAAGCTTGCAACTAATTTGGTATCTAGCCTTATTAAAAATCAAATTTTTTTTAATTTAATACTTCACGCTGTGAACACCATCTATATATATAAAATTGAAAGTATGTATGTTTGTCGTTTATGCATTAATAAACCATTCATCCGATCATCATGAAACTTTAGGAAGTTGTTGTGTACACTTGCGCATAGGTAACAGGCAAATTTTTTTTTTGAATGGAACCCCAGGGCGATTATAATTATCTTAAGGGGTTCTGCCTAAATGTTGATAATAATTTAATTTGATTTTTCTTTAAATATCGTTTTATACGGTTAGATTCCTTTGATCAATTTTTTTGTTGAACATAATTTAATGAAATTGAAAAATGAAAGTATAATCTGAAACAATTACATATGTATATCAAAACTATATGTATTTGAATTAAACACATAATGATGTTACAAATTTTATCATCTATACAATGTGTTATTGTTATTGGTAATAAACTAAATATGTTATTGGTTTGCAATTCTATGTAATGCATGTTTCTTCAACTAAGATAGATAGTTGATAACATCGATTAAAAGCTCCAAATTACGAAATGGAATTCGCACAAATACTATACAAAGAAGCATAGCTTATGTATAATCAAACATGGATAGCAAGTATGATAAACAAACTTATTAAAAATGTGGCCCTTAGCCGGCAACACGTTTGCAATAGTGATTTGCAAACAGTTACAATGCATTAATACCAATGAATTTATAATATCTGACCGCCCGCAGGAACATATGTAAAATTTAAAATTTTGGATCTATGGATGTGACAAAGCGGCCTACTTTAGTACCTGCTATTGGTAAATCAGTTAACGTGAGATATCGTATACTACCAACAATGGCAGTAAGATATCACTTATATTAAGGGGATAAGTGATATTTTATGTGTGCTGGCGGATGTACTTTTTTCAATCAACGATAGTACCCTTAGTCTTAGTTATGGATTATTCTTTGACGATAACGCTCTATTTTTTTAAAATAAAATGTGTTGGGTAGTAGGAATTACAATGTGTGGCACAACAACACATAAGAACATACTTTCTAAGGTGTTGATGGACGTAATTTTTTTATTTTTTAAAAGAATGAACTTTTTGCTTGCTCGCTCGAGCTTCCATATAATTATTATATATGCTGACTTGAGGTAAACAATGCGTTATATGATCTTGGTATATGCTTCTAGCACTTGGAGGATTAGGAACCCAATTTTAGCTTTGTTCCTGCAAATTTGAAAAAAAAAAAAGTATATTGCTTTTATTTCCTGCATTCTATCATGAAATATTGCCCTATATCGTACATTATTATGTGAAAGGATTTATTATTAAGTTTTCCATTCTTTAAGAAGAATATAAAAAAAAGAAATTTGCTTCCATCAACGTCTTAAAAAGCATTATGTTGTAGAGCCTATGTCTTAAAAGGTTTACATGTGTTGTTGTGACACATATTGTAATTTCAAATATGTCACATATTTTGAAATTGCACAAACTTTTTTGAACTTCCGTGAAAACAAAGATGTACAATGTCATTGAAGCTACAATTTTGAGTAGAAAATTCGAAGAGGAAGATGTAGTGTTGCCACGACAGACAGGCCACATATTTCAATGATCCCAACAGATTCAAACGTTTAGTTTCCAGTGCAACTCGCTTTTGCAATTACCATCAACAAAGCGCACGGACAGTTACTGCAAGTATGTGGACTAGATTTGGAGAATCCGTTCTTCTCACATGGACATGGACAACTATATGTGACTGGCGCGTTAGGAAAACCTTCTGATTTATTCGTGTACGCACCAGACGGAAAAACAAAAAAATAAAGTGTACCCACAAGTACTCGAATAAATAAATAGGAATTAAAACGACATTTTGAAATTCGTTCAATATTAAAATAAATAAGTTGCAATAAAAATGACACAATGTTAATTTAATGTTATCTTTACGAGTTTTCTCGAGTTTTCTTTTTTATGAGAAAGCGGCAATATGCGACCAATGTTAAATAAACAAAACTTTTACGCTATTTGGTGTAAAAAATAAAATTTTGAGAGATTTTGTGAGTGATTAAGATCAAAGTAATTATTGTAATTCACTTGAATTTTGCAATTTGACAGCATTTTTCATTTTCATTTCTCAGAAAAACTTCTTTAGAAAAGTTTTTGTGTGTTTTGTTTTGGGGGACAAATACAATGCATGAGCACTGTGAATATTTGTGAATCTATTTTTGTTCTGTATAATGTTCTATAGAGAGATGAGTGTTGACACACCTCTACTAATTCAACAAGTCATTTAAATTTTTTTATAGCTTACTCGAAAGCTTATTTGATCGCCAATTTTTCATATGTCCGAACTGATGAGCTAAAGTACTGATTATTTTTCATTCATATTTTTAAAAACAAAAATTAAAAAATTCGCTATCATTTCTCATTACTTCTTTTTGAAATCATTGCTACTACGTCAACAAAGTGTCTGTGCACAAACTTTATTTATAAGCGTAGCAAAGCACGCCGGATCCTGCTAGTATATATATATATATATATATATATATATATATATATATATATATATATATATATATATATATATATATATATATATATATATATATATATATATATATATATATATATATATATATATATATATATATATATATATATATATATATATATATATTTATTAGCGATATGAGATATAACGAAAACGACCGGCGCTCTCAGGGTCACATTTGTTGAGGTAGATCAAAAACATTTTCTGTGCATGTGTGTTCTATCAATATCTTGAACGAGTTCGTGAATCAGCAAAATACGGGGGTTAAGAAACTGGAGCATCTTTTCTAAAAAAATTGATTTTTTAAAACCATTATAACGGCCGTTTGAATACTAACATTTTAAAAAAATTAACAAATTTAAAATCTTTGGAATCTTTTTTATCAATTTACTCGAAAAATAGAATTCTGCAGTTAGAGGTTTCTGAGTGAGCGGCTCCAACAAAAAAGCTTGTAAAACATAAAATGCGTTTGAAACAAAAAAGTTTGCAACAAGCCCTAAGAAAAACAATTTGCAAAAACCTTATATCAGTCAATGAAAAAAAAATAAAAAGATTTGAATAGAAGAAAAAACTTTTTTTTCTTAGAAATAAACTATTTTGATATTTTGCAGTAGTTGCACGACATATGATATAGAGTAGGTTGGCGTTTGTTTTTCATATAGTGTCATAAATTGTCACACATATGTTCTGTGGTAGATCTGATATTTGTTTGTTGCAAATTGGATAGATGTAGTTTTGCTTATATAATATGTAGTTAATTTTCTTTTTAAAATTTGTTCGATATCTTGTAATTAGTTTGCTTTGTTTAAACTAATCTGAAACATCAGATTCTACTTGTACACAAAACTGCCGGATCTCGAGATCTACTTATTTCTAGCGGACATCCTTCCGCTCGGACTTTTTTGTCGTTCTTTTTTTTATATCGTTAACAAAAGTACGAAGATATCGATTTAATTATTTTTCTCCAGCCAAATATGTCAAAATGTTATCTGTTTTCAAGCGAAAAGTCAAATTTTTTTATTATATGATTATTTACTTAATTTTTTAAATAACTCGATTAGCATAGCTAGTAAAGTTTATTCAGTTTTCAATTTAAATTAAAGAGAAATTAAATTTCAATTTAATTAATAGTTGTAGCATTTTTAAATTTTGACAATTATTTAACTGATGAAAAAGTAATAGCTATTTATGTACCAAGGGCGTTATGTAGGTTATTGCGACCGGAAAGCGTCGTAATCCAGCCCGAGGGATGGATGTCGCTTGATGGGCATAATACCCAGTAACGCCAGTGGTGCATACACGATTTTTTGCTTCACTTAATAAGCTAAAAACTAAGAAAGAATTTAATTTGTTAGCCTATATAGATATGCAAAAAAATACAAATGTATCCTAGTATGCCAAGAAAATAACTATTTTGAAGTTTAAAATAATTATTTGTTGTTTGTACGTTGCTATGCAAACAAATTCTCCTAAATGTTGTAGCGTATGACAAAAACATTGCATGACGTTTAAAATAATTTGATAGTTTTGGAAAACTAAATGAACATTTATTTATTAACTAAAATGTTGCTAAACATTTTTAAACAAATATAAAAATATTTTGCTAGCTTAAATTTAATAAGATTTATTTACATTTTGTAGATAAAATTACAGAAAACATAATTTTATTTAGTTGTTAAGGGTCTTAATAGCGGTCGTTATGAATTCATAATGCCCTCTCATATCGCCCCGGTTTTTATGAATGTCGTTATATATAGCGTATCCTAGATATTATAACAACTTTATATCATTGTGAAGCATAAATAAACTTATCGACTTCGATAAGTTCAAAGGAAAAACCACGATAAAAAACAACCAAAATTACTATGGTCGAGATAATTTGGTTGTTTATATCGTTGTTTTTTTGGTGAGCTTTAGCTTTGAGTTTAACCTAATCTGGCGCTACTTTCTATGCGTTTTTGAATGGAGAAAACAACAACAACAACCCGGATTAAAAAAAAACAACGAGAAAAACAAGCATGTGAATGTAGACTAAATAGGAAATTTTACAAATGTTGTTTGTTTATATAATTAGCTCGAATGTATATAGTGATATAAATGATATAGAACAGTGTTTCTCAACCGGTGGTACGCGACCCATTAGTGATCCCGAAAAAGTTAAGCGGTTCATGAATTTCTTTATAATAATTACCAGCTACAATTTTAGTTTATTCGAGCGCTTCTTTCACTTCGCTAATGTGAATTCGATTTAACAAATTATAGTAAATTTTCCTACAAAAGATGAAAACGCTGATTTTTCGTGAGTGAACATTTGTTCACGAGACGCGTTAGGAAATGCAATTTTTTCTATCATAGTTAATATATAAACGATATTTATTAGAAATTATTAAATTAGAAATCGACAACATAACAATCAAAATTCATATTCTATTTTTTCATGGTTGCTTTATTTTAAAAACTATGTAAAATGATATGATGATTAGTATAGTTGCTATGGTAACTACAATTTGTTATTCTTTTTACTCTAGTGAAAAAGAACCCATTTTCACAGGAGATTAAGCGTGATGAAAATAGACTTTTCATATGCTGTCATAGAAAAAAATCTTTTTCTACGATAGCATATAAGTATTCTATTTTCTTAAATCAGTTTAATCCCGTGTGAAAATGTTTTTTTCCCACTAGTGTAAAATAATTCTTGCTAAATAAAAATTTGTTGTTGCTATGGTATTTTCATGTAATTTTATAAAGTTTTTAAATCAAACTAACCATGAAAAAAAAAATACATATGTATATGAATTTTGAATGTAATGTGGTAGATTTCTAGTTTAATCATTTACAATAAATATCGTTTATATATTTGCTACCGTAGAAAAAAATTGCTTTTTCTACGCTAGATGAAAACGTGTACGTGAACAAATTTGCACTCAGCAAAAAACACAAAAATGTACTACATATTTTAGTAATTTAGTAAGAGTAAGATTTTTATTTTTTATTTCACTCCTTTGGAGTGGAATTATTTTCTTTCATTCCGTATGCACAGAAAGAAAATTAATACTCTTTCGTCATGCTTTTATTTATAACAATACTTGCACAATTGGACAAAGCATTCATGAAAATAATCTATTTTGATTTATAATACAATATTTACATAATATATTATTTATAATAGAAAAGCATCAAATTTGAAGCAAAAATTAAATGTGCGATTATTTGAAGAAAAAAATCTTCTCATTTCGGCAACTACAAATATAGGTTAATTTTGTATTTCTTACAACCATAAATGTATGCGTTATTATGCTTAATAGAATAAAATAAAAAGCGGTTAATTTTATTTTGTTGCGCGATTGCGGCGGCACACAATATTAGTATTTTATTGGGTTAGTGTTTAATTATATATTTTATTTTTCGAGCAAACGCTTCCGAATTTGCGAGAGAATAAAATTCATTTAACACGCACCCAATACAGCGTTTTATTTTTCCGACCGAGTTAATTAATTGAAATTGAATTATTTTAAAATTCATTGAATGAACGAATGAATGAATAATAAAATTTTATTCTATTTTTTTTTTTGTACCACTAATTCCAAACAATTAAATCAATTTTATTCAATTTCGACACCTATTCAATTGTTTGGTATTTTGAAAATGAAATCATAATCAGAAAAAACTAAATTTTTCACAATGGAAATTCATTTCAATTGAATCTTAGTATCATTTACCTTTTTCAATATTGGAGAGAGGGACATGCGCTATTGGAGAGAGGGACATGCGAGTTTAAATTTATTGTTTTTTATATAATGAGAACGAAAATGTTTTTGTTGATTTTTTTATAGAATATAGAGTTCAATACAATCAAATAAATTGTTTTATTATGTTGCGCGATGTCGTTCATTGTAGGACATTTCATTTTCAAAATACCAAACAATTAAATAGGTATCGAAATTGAATAAAGTTTATTTAATTATTTAAAAAGTTTGTTTAATTTTACAAAAAATAAGATAAACTTATTGTGTTTTTTATTAGTTTTACTTGGTTTATAAATACATAAAGTTCCAATTGTTAAAATAATTCAAATTTAATTAATACATGTTACTCTGTCGGATAGATAAAACGTGGTATTGGGTTCGTGTTTAATGAATTTTATTCTCTCGCAAATTTGCAATGCTAGTTCACTTAGACTGAAAAAACATGTTCTATTTCCAATCGAAATGCAGTTGTCTCAACCTCACCGTGTGGGCAGATATGGCGAATAGAACTACGAAATTGTTTTAACAATCCTACATTTAGAGAACGATCCCTGGTTAAACATTCCAATTGAAACCAATTGAGAAAAATGAATTGAATTAATCGGAATTCTGCATTGGGAATTTTCAATTAATTCCTATTCAAAAAATCTATTTCCAATACAATCCTATTCATTCCTGTTAAATATCTCTATTTTATTTTTCAACCGGAATGGATAGGAAATGTATATAAATAGGAATTAATTGGAAATTTCCATTGCAGAATTCCGATTAATCCTATTCATTCCTATTAAATCTTTTCCAATTAAATCCTGTTAAATTCATAAGATTGTTTAATTTTTTTCTAAGTTCGTTTTTCCTATTGAATCTCTTGATTTCCTACAGAACCTCTTTTCCTGTTGAATCCCATTCATTCCGATTGAATTTTAATTGGTAGATCGAAGTCTTCCTATTAAACCAATTCAACCCGATTTAATCCTATTGAAATTATATTGGATTTAATAGGATTCAATAGGTTTGAATTGGAATGTTTAACCAGGGATGAGACAATCACACGTAATATTTATGTGAAAATAAAATTCAGTTCAATTAATCTCAAATACTTCAATTTTAAAATGAAAAATTCATGATATAAGCCCAAAGCCAACTACTGTTATATTGGATGTAACACTTTATGTTTTAAATAAACCTCATTCTGTTGTCAATAAAATGTTAACGTGTAGTTGTCCCAATCACGGTGAAATTGTTTGCAAATATTTTTTCTTTGTTTGAAAACTAAACTGCCTTCGAGATGAGGCTGTCATTACTTCATTTTTTTCAGTGTACACATTCACAATAAACTATTATTATTTCGAATTAGGAGTAAGAACGATATTTTTTTGTTCTTCTGTATTTGGGAATGTTATATTTTTATCTTATTCGCTCTGAAATAACTGAGCAAATTAGTGATATAAGAAGCGTTTAAAACTCTGTTTATTACACTTCAAAATTCGGTATTTTCTCTTCTAGTTTTCCTTAACTTTATTTCGTTCATCCCTTTCGTGTTAAATTACATTATGTATATAAATGTGAGTAAGTCTTAAGATATAACTTGCATTTTCACCCATCTAACATGAAATATATTGGTCCGTAGCATGAAATCAGTTGAGAAACACTGAGCTGAACTAAACTATATCTAAAATTTTACAAACTTAACTTCGATATATAAATTAGATCTAGTGAAACTTAACCAAATGATGTTTGATCAAATGAAGTAGGGAAGATCAGAACAAATAGGGTTTATATGATTTCTTATAAGGCCGCATTCAAAATACCCTATTACACCCTGATCAGATTCGTATCATAATGTAGCATTTCTGAACAAAAGGCGAGTTGGGATGGTTGGTTTGTGGTCTCGCTGTTTTCTTTTAAGTATTCTCACTAACGATTGCTCAATCAAAATCAGATAAATAATGGTACAGACATATTTCCATGTACAGTTAACTTTCTGTCGGTTAATGTTAGAGCTTATCAACACCTCAGGTCGTTTTGCTTTAAAAACAACTTATATTTCAGTAACAATACAAAAGTCAAATGTTTTCTAATATAAGGAAAAAGTAAATAAATTTAACGAAAACATATCATATAATCATAATTGGCTTAAAAGTTTACATGTGCCTTTAGGAAATGAGCCGTTTCATTTAAAAGCAAACATTAAACCACTAACTGAATAACTAAGACAATAGAATAACAGAGCATGTTGTAATTTCAACCTCTTTTACCAGTTAGAAACGAACTTTTATTAAAAATTAAATTAGGCAATTTTACCGAAAAATAATAAAAAATAAATATAATTAAATTTTAATATTTAATGAAGTAAAGCTTAAATACATAGTGAAAATGCATTGAAATATTTCTTTAACATTTTCTTTTGTGAATAAAATACAATGAAGTAAATAAATAATTGATAACAATGAATAAACTTCTGTTATCAATGTAATGTACAAAAAAAAGATACATATACAATTGCATTTTATACCGCTGGGTTGAGTTGAGGTTAATATTTTAGCGTCATTTTAATATCCACAAAACGATGATGTACGATAGTTTTCAAATATGTATATAAATATTTATACGAATCTCTTATAAAAAAGAATTCATTTAACTTTGAAGGGTTTCAGGGATGGGGAACCTTTTTACCATTAAAGGCCAATAATAATTTTGCAAATCGTAAACAGGCCGCATCATACCGAGTATTGTTATCAAGTTTGGGGGCTGCATTTGTTACTATGATGGTTTTTTTGGGCCCTGTTCAAAAGCGTTCTAAACGAATTGTTAATTTAACATTAAATCCCTACAAAATCTCTGTTTCTGATCCCGTTGTTTTTTATAAATATCCTCACCAGCGGTGTTCGGATGAAATCAAATCCATTATGCCTCAAACATATTCTTTTCCCCGTTTTACTCGTCAATCGGTTTGTGCAAACAGTCAAACTGTTGACATCACTCACTCATCACTGTCATATAGTGCCAGAATTCCGAGGAATTTCTTTGTTCGTACATCGTACAGTTGGAATCCGAATCAATAGTTTCCACAAATCCACAAAAGTTGAAAAAAAGCGTTCATCAGTACCTCAGAACGGACGTTGTTGGTATAAAATTACAATGGAAGGCATACACATGGAAAGGATACATTCTTTAGCAGTCGTGGATAAATAAAATTACTAAACACCACAGGAGGTTTCTTCAAATGTATAAACATTCAAGTCATACCTATGTAGGTCTTAAAAGGTACATATCTATGCGTGTTGTTGTGACAAACAAATATTTAATTAAATATATTGCTATTTTTCTGAGAGCACAAAAAATAAAAATTAAGACAAGAATTTATTTTATTAATTCGATTTTTAATTAAAAAACACAAATAGTTCATAAAATAAAATAAAAAGATGTAAAACTTAAACATATAAAGACCCATATAACCAATTTAATGGGACTTTTGTGTTAGAAACCTGATAAAAAACTTTGTTAGGTTCCAGCTTAGTAACACGTACCTTGTGTTGGTCTTCTAAATGAACATCAGCTATCTAAGTCCTTAAATTGATCTTAATTTGGGTTAAATATGAAAAAGTTTATTCGCAACAGTAAATAGTTTCAAAGCAAGGAAGAAATTGACGAGCATGTTTGCGTAAACAGGGCATTCAAATTCACTTTTCCATATTTCAATCGGAACTTTCTTTGCATCAAAAAAAGATTTTATAATATTATCTTCACAAAATTCAAATAACTACATCTAGAGTTCATTCGGTGCTTTTGACTTTTGAGATATCAACTAGATGTGGTTCCAATGCTAATTTCATTGTAAGAGTATGTTCTTCAAAACCACCAACTGTTGTGTATATTTTTCAATTAATGAGTCAAAAACAGTTATGTAATCTTGAAACTACCAGATTCCTGTTCATTTAATTTTTTTGCTTATTGCGGAAAATGTTCCTATAAGAAATTCCCGATCCAGATAAAATAGTTTTAAAAAAATATAATTTTTTTTGAAATGCATGGATTTTTTGCCACATATCATAAATACATATATCGTAAATTTACTTTGCAAAGAAATATTTAAATAGTTCTGCTTTATCAACATCACACAAAAATGCAGAATTTCTGCAAAATTCGTCATCTAGTAATAAGCTGCCAATAAACTGTTCGTAACTTTCTTCTTTATAGATGGGGATGGTAGAAATAGAATGGATGACCAGGATGGTTCATTCCAGATCTGACAAAGGCCTTTCGATCTCTATTTCTACGATGATATCCAACGTTGTATTAAAAAAACTTCTTTTTCCATTTTTACTATGTTTTTCTTTAATGTATTTTCTTCTTAGATTTATAAAGCGTCTTGAATAAAATCTATACAATTACTTATATTATGAGTTCCATATTGGAACTTTATGTATCCAAAATATAACTACTTTCTAAGTAACAAAATTTACCTATTATATACATATCTTTATTTTACATCCGTGTTTTGTAGAAGTACTATTCATATTGTAGTTCTACGTACTGCGGCCTCAAGGCCCAATGATGCCTGACTCCAAATTTCTTCACAAATGCACTGATATTAGTAATAGTGAAATAATTTAACTACAGAACTTATTTAATTTTGATTTATTAATATATCACAAATTTAGTTTATATTTTTTTTGCTTACAAAATTATGATGTTGATCATACGATTAACAAAGTTGGATTAATTAATATAAGCTAACATTACATTATATATCTACATATTTTATTATATTTTATATTTTATTTTGTGTATGTGTTGTATGTAGAGGTAGGGTTGTACATAATTATTTATATTTAAAGCGCAATGCAAGTGCCATAATAATTCACACTGTGCATTACTACCAACTCTCACCCATAATTAATTATTGGTGTTGAATTCAAATGAACACCATAGTTTCTCATAAAAATTCTCATCATCCAAAACATTATAGTTCTTCATCCAAATATCATTCATATAAAGAAAAACAATAAGTGTTTTCTTTCTATTTCCTGACAAGAAACATTTCCAAATATATTATAAATTATATAAACCTTGATCTTAATCTTATTAAGATCACCAAGAGCAATGCGTGATGCATCGGCATAACAATAATTCGCAATGCTGTTTTTGTTCCTCATACAATTTCACTAACTAAAACCGTTTCACTAACTAAAACAAGTTTCGAAATTGGCGATGTCGTATTGCATTTTCTTAGATAAAATTTACAAGTACAATAATTTGTCTCTATATAGTATTTTTTAATGTAGTAGATTAAGCACAAAGATTTTATTAGTGCAATATACAACAAAAGGAAATTATTGTTTGTAAATTTAAATGGCGTTTTATAACAATGAAACAAATACTTCTTTTTCCCTCTCATGGAAAATGTATCACGGAGTGGCACAAACTAACCAGATTAACCAGATTTAGTCCTGCTTCACAATATATTTGTTGAAAGTTATCATGAATATCTATTCCACGTGTTCTTCCAGTAAGTGTGCCCATACCGAGTAGTTCCTGATAACATTGAACATTTTCAGATATAGCACAAATAAAATAAAATACCTGAGCCGAGTCAGTTTTATCAGTAGATTCATCTAACGAAAAGTATACATCCTTTTTTGAATAATTGTGCGAAGCGGTTCTGTTACATTGTAAGCTAACTCGTGTTGTCTATCAGTGAAAGCCATTCTTGAAAGAGGTAATCTTTTTCAACATTCTCAGGATCTACTAAGCATCTAACTGCTTCAACAATGTATTATTCTGAGCGTTTATTCCACAAATAATACTATATTTTGGTATAAACACCCAATGTATCGATAATTTAATAGTAAAAATAGAATATTATTTAATTAGGAGCTAAAGTGCTACTTTTTGTGTTGAGTTTATAGTTTGACGGTCGACCGTAGAGAAGTCAGAAATTATAGACGAAACACAAAAAGTCACTTTAGCACCGAATTAAATACACTATTTTTTCGGCAAACGTTTAAATTTTTTATAAATATGAAATTAATACATCAAAATTATTTATTCTTTACATCCAAAAAAGTATTTAAATTTGTATAAATTATATCAAAAATAATTTTTTTATCAAAGCAAGCTTTCAATTCAAAATTTCATAATCCAATCAAAATATTTGTTATTTTTTGAAGTTATACTTCTTTGCGCTCGTTGTAAATATTTTGATGGGGTGTTAAACGAGAAACCGCGTCACGCTGTTTCAAGTTATATTTTAACCTTTATGCTGTATGGTAATAAAGACGAAATTAGTAAATCAACCTTATGCTGTATGGCAATAAAGACGAAATTACTAAATCAATCATATTTTATAATAATAAAACATTATTCGCTTAGTTATCTTTGATCAATTTTTTTTTTCACTTTTCGGAATTATCATTAAAATGCATAGTTAATGTATAATGTGATAAACAAATGTGTACATTTATATGAAAATTATGTTAAATTACTTTTTAACAAATACATATTTCTAATTTACAACAAATATGTTCTTATGGTTTGCAATTATATAAAATATGTACATATTTCTATGCATTAGCACCAATACGATACATATAAGCATTGCTTATATATGATTAAACAAACCTGCTTGCATTAGCAGAACTGCCCTCACATGTTCCAAAAATTGGAAATTGACGTTTCTTTTCCTCTTCTTAGAAACATTGATGAACCAAGACTTTGCATTGGAACCTTAGTACCGAAGAAAAAGATTATGAACAATATCAAAGTTACAGATTTAAAGTGTTTTACTTATTGAGTGTGTGCCGGATGGAAAATTTTCAATATCAATCTTCCTTCCATTCGTCACATTTTCCCCATTCCCCATAATCGGATAACTTTTCAAAATCATAAAAACCTTTTTCCAAATTTATCTAAAATTGAAAATGAAAATTGGTTGACATTCTACAATCTATAAAATTTGATGGAAATAATATTTGCATTGTATTACATTGCAAATTGATTACACAAAACTAAGGTAAATGAACTAATTGACGACAAATGAATTATGTTAAACTAATTAATGTGTCGATATTAAGTTTCATTAACCTTGGTGTGTAAGTAAATTGAATTTTATTTGATTGTAATTTGAAAACCAATCAAATTACAAATTTTATTATATTTTTTTAATTAATTGGCAAAAATTTTCCAACAATATTTTTTACTAATTGAATGAAAATTTTATTGGTTTAATCGGGGAGTCGAGTTCTGAATTCTGAAATGGACACATGTTCCGTTTGAATTCGAGATATTTGTTTGTTTTGTTTGGTGTTGGCACAAAAATAGTTTAAGTTTAAAGGATTAAGTTTAAAGGATTCTGAAATAGGGACATCCCCATTTGAATCCAGTGAGTTTGTTTTGTTTCGGTGGTATTTTAGTGTCTAATAAGAAAATAAACTCTAACAGTTTAAATTGGTTTTTACTATTCAATTCAAAAACGTTTGTAAAATTCATTAACCTAGAGACAAGTTACAAGAGTTAATCAGAAACAATATTGCCTGGTGTTTATAAATAACTTAAAGATTAGTGCTACTTTACAAGTAAAGTATAAAAGTAAATTATTTGAATCAGTAGTTAAAACAAAAACTATTATAAACTAAATATGATTTATGTGAGAACTTGTTGTGCTAATAATAATATAAAAATCAAACTAGGTTTAAGTTGAAAATATCCAATAAATAAACTAATAAATGATTTATTAACAAAAGATTAATAAATACAAACGTTTGTGTCAAACTAAATCTTTAGTCCAAATAAAGTTTATACAGAAAACGAAGTTGAACTGGTGTTTTAAATTGTTTATATGAGACGTTTCATCAGGCGGATAGCAACTCATCAGGATGCAGTAAGGTATGAGTTTTATTATTTAGTTTTGTAGCTTATAGTTTTCTCTTATAAATTATAAGGTAAATTAATGTTTAAAATATACCGTTGTTTTCTGCTGTTGTAAATGTATAACTTAAGTATGTGCTAGTTTTAAAATCCTATGGTGTGAGGTGAGGTTCGTCAAACCTCTGGGTTCCCTCCCCATTGCCCCCTACGATTGCCTGTCCATTTAAAATGAATTGCCTTCCCATTTTTGTTTTCTTAACCGTCGTGGTTTAGTTGTATTATTTTATTTATGGCAGTCCCTTACATCGAGATGCGTGTAGCCAAACCCCACCCCAGTCTGAGCAAAAGTCGTGGAATGACTGCCTGTGGCTACACAAAAAAAAACGCATCCCGATATTTGTTATATTTCCGGCGGGTTATTTTCAGATATTCAGTTGGGTGAAAAACATAGTTGTAGACGCTTCAATGTCCCAATTAATTTCAATTTCATGGACAATCTCTTGTCTTCCGATGTTCGGAGACTATGTCAATCACCCAGCATCTTTAATCCCAGCCTGCCGGTTATAGCTGGCGCCCAAATAATGGCTCATTATAGGCCAATCTAATTGGTTTCTGTAAATTTAATATTTATGTGTCGTTTCGCATGAGATTTCATGTAATCTTAGTTTATCTCCATTTAAAAATTTTCAAGTTTTTCTAAGCAATTCATTTTCAAACAGGTTTGTCTTTAGTGACTTCGCATCATGAATTCCATAGATTGTAGACTTCGTGATGTTAGGTAGTCGTAAATTCCGGTAGTACATTATTGTTCGGTTTTACATTCTAGTGTAGCATCGCATTGTGTTATCCGTCGCGTGAATACATAATGTTCGTTGGGCTACACTTATCGTTCGCTTGCAGTGTGTGTGACACCACGATATCTCAGAACTGATTGATTAGGTGTGTCAACACAACTGTACGGTATTTATTGAAGGCTTATACTGTGTGATGAAGATCACTGTTCGCGCACTTACTTTGTCCACTTTCAGTGTTATGATCTGTAGTGTTAGTTGTAGTACATTCGTTTCTCAACAACTTTTTATCCGCCCCAAACCAAAGATTTTGTTTGTTGTGAATGATGGTTTTAGCGCACCAAACTTGTCCACATTAGTGTTTGATCAATGGTGTTAGTCATAAAATCATCCTTCTGAGCAACTCAAATTTTTGCGTTTTCTAAAATCTTAATAAATATCGGTTCTACCAAAGCCCACCCTTATCCTTTCCTTATATACCCAGAATTTGTCAATCTTACCTCACACCTATTTTCTATAAAATTCAAATCTCAATTTTAAATAAATTTAATATAAATATATATTATTGCTTGTTAGTATTGTTATTGTCAATCAATATTGTTATTGTTGTTTTGATTAGTTATTATTGTCAATATAGTATAGGATTATTTTGAGTAAAATTTGTTGAGTTAATTTTACTGTTATTAGGTAATTGTAGTGTATTGTTTTGTTTAGGTTAAGAGATTAATTATTCAATCAGCCCATTTACATTAAGTCATCTCATGTCTATTTACTATATAAATATAAATTCAATTCAAATCTAATTTTATTTCTTATATCTAAATAATCAAATATATGAATTAAAAAAAAAAATTTTAGAGTATAATTTTTATGTTTTGATGAAATGTAATATTTCATGAAATAGTTTTATTTTTTTTCATGATAACAATTAATAAGTTCAAGGTTAGTTTTTGTTATATGTATATATAAAAATAATTTTAATAAATTTAAGTCGTTTGCATTAAATTTTATTGTGCATAATATGTTTTGTATGTAGTTATAATAACATAATTCAATTTATTTTTTTTTAATTAGCTGTAAAGGTAATTTTGTTGTGTAATTTGATGTGTTTAAAATAATTGTTATAAAAATTTCTTGTATCACGAAAATATATTATCTCTTTATGCCAGGTATAAATTTGATATATTTTGACTTTAACTTAAAATATTACCAAAACAATTAGAATAATATAAAAATAAATTCGGTAATATTAGGAACATATGTACATATTGGCGTTATTTAAGTTTATAGAGGTATTGTTATTGTTTGGTCATTCTTGAGTAATTGTTAAGTCAATTTGAGTTAATTTGATTTTCATGTTCTGTTGTATCGGTTAGGAAATATTATCAATATATTTATAAGCATTATCATATATCCAAATTAATTAAAAAAAAACTAAAAAAAAAAGTACATATATATTCATAGTGTAGGTCAGTATTGCATAAAATTTTCGTTGTTGCTAGCAATTAAGTGTAAAGTCATGCAGCAATTTTGTAACTTAATCCTATTTTATATGATTGCTATTTGTTTTCCTTCACTTTAAGAAATATTCATTAGGTCAAATATTATTTGTTTGGTTAAATGGAAATTTGTTTTGTTTGAATTTTATTTGTTTTTGGTTAATTTCATCCGGTATATATTATTTTAGGTAATTGTAATTTAATTGAATTTAAAATAATTTTTCGCGAGCATTTTCTTTTGTTAATCTCGTAAATTTTTCGTAAAACAACATTCACACGCTAACGCACAACAAGATCAGAAAAATGACAACCAAAATAATTCCGGAGCATCTTAAAGCGGATGAGCTCTATGTAGAGTGCGAGGTATACGGTATACCCGATGGTACCATCTTTCAGCAAATGACCATTTTAACCCAATACTACACCTTGGAAGAAAAGAATGAAAGAGAGCCACCCTCTCGGGCACACGTGCAAGCAACTAAATCTCCACATACAGAAATGCGGATATGTGCTTCGAAATTGGACGCACTTAAAACCTACCTATCGACTATATCTGACGATGAAATAGCGTTTGGACTTCCTGTCGTCCAATCACGTATCTACCACATTCGACAACGTTTAATACGAATGAAAGAATCTCGATCGGCAGCAACAGTAGTACAAACACTATTAGTAGCATGCGACTCGATATTAGAGATGTTGCCGATCTTACGTGCAGACCCCACCTCTAATGACAGCCGGCTACACATGCAAGCGGTCAATATCCAACTACCCGAAGAACAAGATGATGAGTTAAATCGTGGTCCACTCGATCAAAAACCTGAAGGAGAGCCAGGTAGTTCTAAAATGAATCAAGTTATTGTCAGTTCCCCTAAGAAGACGCAAGATGAGTTTCCTGAGTTTATACATCCGTTAACCGCACATTTCGGTAGTCTAAATACCCCAAATGCGAGTTTCATTCCTCCTGGAATCCCATCCCAGCCTGCTGGAATCCAATCTCACCTCATACGAAATGCTCAAAATTCATTGCAACCCCCTCACCAAATTGCATCAGCTGTTCGTCGGGATTACAGCCTTCATCGGTGGAATATTTCCTTTAACGGATCTTCTTCTGATATCCCAATAGAGAGATTTATTTTTCGTTTAGAGAGCTTAGCTTCGTCATATGGAATGCCAAGGGATCAACTAGCGACAGACATCCACGCTGTTCTCCAGGGTACAGCGAGCGAATTTTATTGGGTGTATTTAGAGCGCATGGGACAATGTACATGGGGACAACTGCGAACTGCACTACTCGAACGTTTTCAAGACAGACGCACGGATATGGATGTACGTCATGCCTTGGAAAATCGCAAACAAAAAGTTCGAGAATCGTTCATAGATTTTTATCACGATGTGCAAAAATTAACCCTCTCCCTTCGGACCCCACTTACGGACATAGAGTTAATCAGTATCGTATCACGAAACATGCGTCAAGGTCTGCAGATTGCATTGGCTAATGAGGTTTTTAATTCGTTGTCTGAATTGGTACGAAAATGCATTACAAATGAAGATACTTGGCAGAGGCTTGGTTACATCCCCGAGTTGACTATGTATCAGAGAAAAAATATCAGCGAAGTGTATGAGCAACCGAGCGCATACCTACCACCTACCTCGGCAGAACCATACGAAGAAGTCTATAGCATCAATGCTATGCAAAGTCCACGACAATTATATAACAACCCAAATAAAGTAACGGATAGCAACAAACATCAACAAATGAAATACCCCTGCTGGAATTGTGGAAACACTGGTCATATGTTCAAAAACTGCCCCAAGCCTTCACCAAGGATGTTTTGTTATGGTTGCGGTAGGCCAGAAACACTAAAACCACAGTGTCCAAGATGTTCTCCGGAATACGCGGGAAACCAACTGACGGAGGTAGGGACCACTGGGACTCCATACCTCCGACGGCCATTGAATTCCAGAGAGTTAGTAGAAGCGGCGTCGAATACCGACCCGGAATTGAGGAAAATTATCTACAATCATCAAAACCCGAACAAACCTTCTTTACATCCCAGATAATCAATGAAAACGTAAATCCAAAACCCCATAACTGTTTACAATCTAAACCAAATTCACCATCTACCACGAAACCAACCTTATCCAGATTCCATCGATGTCTGGCGTATTTTAAACATCGTCGAATACTTAAAAAAATCATATGCGAAACTATATTAGATATCACTCCAGATCCTTATGATTTACGACCTTACGCGAACATCACCATCGGTACTGAGAACCATCGCGGGCTCCTAGATAGCGGCGCATCAATAAGTGTTTTAGGAGCGGGCTCAGAAAAATTTATAACTAATCCCCACGTAGCATTCCATTCTCTCACTACAAGCATTTGTACTGCCAGCGGGCAGAAGCAAAGAGTTATCGGCTACATATCAACACCTGTTCGCTACCAGCGTAAATCAAGAACTATCAAATTCTATCTCGTTCCATCTCTACAGCAAACAGTATATCTAGGTATTGATTTTTGGAATGCATTCGGCTTAAAACCAGTCATGGGTGACAGCGAAGAAAATATACCCCATCATCTCAAGGAAGCAACGGTGATGTCCCTCAGCGATACACAAATGGATGATAAAAGTCACCAGTTATCGATCGAAGAGCAATCTAAGCTCGCTGAGATTATAGAATCGTTGCCAGCATCTCATAAGCTAGGGTTAGGTCGAACTCACTTAGTTGAGCATTCAATTGACGTCAATAATGCTACTCCCATCAAGCAACGCTACTACGCAGTTTCTCCAGCGGTTCAAGAAGAGATGTATTCTGAGCTTGACCGTATGCTCTCCCTAGGTGTCATAGAAGAAAGTTCTAGCGGTTGGAGCTCACCTATGGCTGTTGTGCGCAAGAAAAATGGAAAGACCAGGTTATGCTTGGATGCCCGACGTGTAAACGCTGTCACACGAAAGGATGCGTATCCTCTTCCAATCATAGATGGTCTACTGAGTCGCTTAGGTGATACAGCATATATTTCTAGCTTAGATTTAAAAGATGCATTCTGGCAGATTCCACTAGATCAAGAATCTAGAGATAAGACGGCCTTTACTATTCCCGGCCGCCCTCTCTACCAGTTCACTGTAATGCCATTTGGTTTGTGTAACGCACCTCAAACACTCTGTCGATTAATGCACAAAGTAATTCCTCATCAGTTACACGATCGTGTATTCGTATATCTCGATGACTTGCTCATCACATCAGCCACTTATGAACAACATATAGAACTCTTGTCTGAGGTTGCGCGGCGACTTAGATCAGCCGGACTGACCATTAATGTGGAAAAGAGTCGATTTTGCTTAAAAGAAATAGAGTATCTAGGATATATAGTTGGTAATGGATGTTTACGTGTTAATAGCGATAAAGTTCAAGCCATCGCTGAATTTCCTACACCAAAAACCGTCAGACAAATCCGACGATTCTTAGGTGTTACCGGTTGGTACCGAAGATTCATCGCCAACTATTCCAGCATATCAGCCCCACTGACTGACCTATTAAAGAAATCGAAGAAGTTTGTTTGGTCCGAAATTGCACAAAAGTCATTTGAGTCAATGAAGCAACTTTTAATTTCAGCACCAGTCCTAGTAAATCCTGACTTTACACGAAGATTTTATATCCAGTGTGATGCTAGTAGTACTGGAGTTGGAAGTGTGTTGTTTCAAAGAGCAGATGATAATAGTGAAAGACCCATAGCTTACATGAGTCAGAAGCTCAACGCTGCACAACGTAATTATAGCGTATCAGAGCTAGAATGCTTGGCAGCTGTGTTAAGTGTTAAGAAGTTTCGAGCCTACATCGAAGGTCTGCCTTTTACCATAATTACAGATCACAGTAGTTTAAAGTGGTTAATGAGTCAAAAAGAACTGACCGGCAGACTGGCGCGTTGGAGTTTGCAGTTACAAGGTTTCAACTTTGACATTGAATATCGCAAAGGAACTCTCAATTGTGTCCCAGATGCACTCTCTCGAGTGTATGGAGAGCACGTCATATCTGAAATTAAAAGCTTGGACGATGCAAACATACCACCTCTACATGTCGATTTGGAAGATCCCGCATTTTCTGACAGTGATTATCTAAAACTTATTTCTTCGATCAAGAATCGTGCCTCAAACATGAAAAACGAGAATGGTAAAGTTTTTATAAATCCTTTTGCTAACCTTCTTGAATCTCCTAGCACGCCACAGTGGAAACTAATTATCCCAAAAGCCCTTCAACCTAAATTGCTCAAGCAAGCGCACAATTCTCCATACTCAGCCCACACTGGAGCGGCCAAGACTTTAGAGTGTCTTAAACGAAATTTCTATTGGTCTAAATGCAAGACGACGTTAGAAAATATGTTGCCAACTGCGATATTTGCAAGTGCAGCAAACCAAGTAATACTACCTTGAGACCACCCATGGGTGATCCGTCATCCATATTTCGTCCATTTCAGAAACTCTATGTAGATTTCCTCGGACCATATCCTCGGTCAAAAGGAGGAAACTCTTACATTTTCATCGTGCTAGATCATTTTTCACGTTATGTTATAATTGAACCTTTTCGAAATGCCACAGCTGAACTCGTAAGCAAATTTTTAGAAACTCGAGTATTTAGCGTATACGGGGTACTCGAGGTACTCGAGGGTACCCGAGTATCTTGTCTCAGATAATGGTTCTACTTTCAAATCCACCAAGTTCAAAGAACTTCTAGCTAAATACGGAGTGCGCCATACCTTCACACCGTTTTATTCCCCCCAATGCAATGCGTCGGAGCGTGTGAATCGATCCATCCTCGCCGCAATACGCTCCTATCTCAAAGAAAATCATCAGGAATGGGATATCTATCTCCCTAAAATTAGGACCTCTCTATGCAATGTCATTCACGACTCCACAAAGTTCTCACCCCACTTCTTAGTCTTTGGGAGTCAGATCATATTACATGGGTCCACATATGAACTGCTTCGCTCAGCACCAGATTTTCAATTTGATCCAATGATTCGATTCACTTCCAATCAACCTTCAGTGCTGCAAGAAGCCGTACTGCAAAACCTTAAAGCCGCGTATCAAAAGAGTTCAGAGCGATACAACTTGCGATCTCGAGCACGGAAACTGGAACCTATGCAAGTAGTGTATGTGCGTAGCTTCGCCCAAAGCGATGCCGCTAAAAAGTTCTCCGCCAAATTATCGCCAAAATTCATCAAAGCTAAAATAATTCGAGCAATTGGTAACGTAACCTATGAGGTAGCGGATGAATCTGGAAAAGTCCTAGGGATGTTCCACGCCAAAGACATTAAGACCTAGAATTTGGTACATGATCCTGTCACATATATTAAATTTTGCCTGGGCTATATGAGAGCTCTTATCTTTCAGGTCATGTGGTACGTCCCCACGATTGTGCCGGATGGAAAATTTTCAATATCAATCTTCCTTCCATTCGTCACATTTTCCCCATTCCCCATAATCGGATAACTTTTCAAAATCATAAAAACCTTTTTCCAAATTTATCTAAAATTGAAAATGAAAATTGGTTGACATTCTACAATCTATAAAATTTGATGGAAATAATATTTGCATTGTATTACATTGCAAATTCATTACACAAAACTAAGGTAAATGAACTAATTGACGACAAATGAATTATGTTAAACTAATTAATGTGTCGATATTAAGTTTCATTAACCTTGGTGTGTAAGTAAATTGAATTTTATTTGATTGTAATTTGAAAACCAATCAAATTACAAATTTTATTATATTTTTTTAATTAATTGGCAAAAATTTTCCAACAATATTTTTTACTAATTGAATGAAAATTTTATTGGTTTAATCGGGGAGTCGAGTTCTGAATTCTGAAATGGACACATGTTCCGTTTGAATTCGAGATATTTGTTTGTTTTGTTTGGTGTTGGCACAAAAATAGTTTAAGTTTAAAGGATTAAGTTTAAAGGATTCTGAAATAGGGACATCCCCATTTGAATCCAGTGAGTTTGTTTTGTTTCGGTGGTATTTTAGTGTCTAATAAGAAAATAAACTCTAACAGTTTAAATTGGTTTTTACTATTCAATTCAAAAACGTTTGTAAAATTCATTAACCTAGAGACAAGTTACAAGAGTTAATCAGAAACAATATTGCCTGGTGTTTATAAATAACTTAAAGATTAGTGCTACTTTACAAGTAAAGTATAAAAGTAAATTATTTGAATCAGTAGTTAAAACAAAAACTATTATAAACTAAATATGATTTATGTGAGAACTTGTTGTGCTAATAATAATATAAAAATCAAACTAGGTTTAAGTTGAAAATATCCAATAAATAAACTAATAAATGATTTATTAACAAAAGATTAATAAATACAAACGTTTGTGTCAAACTAAATCTTTAGTCCAAATAAAGTTTATACAGAAAACGAAGTTGAACTGGTGTTTTAAATTGTTTATATGAGACGTTTCATCAGGCGGATAGCAACTCATCAGGATGCAGTAAGGTATGAGTTTTATTATTTAGTTTTGTAGCTAGTTTTCTCTTATAAATTATAAGGTAAATTAATGTTTAAAATATACCGTTGTTTTCTGCTGTTGTAAATGTATAACTTAAGTATGTGCTAGTTTTAAAATCCTATGGTGTGAGGTGAGGTTCGTCAAACCTCTGGGTTCCCTCCCCATTGCCCCCTACGATTGCCTGTCCATTTAAAATGAATTGCCTTCCCATTTTTGTTTTCTTAACCGTCGTGGTTTAGTTGTATTATTTTATTTATGGCAGTCCCTTACATCGAGATGCGTGTAGCCAAACCCCACCCCAGTCTGAGCAAAAGTCGTGGAATGACTGCCTGTGGCTACACAAAAAAAAACGCATCCCGATATTTGTTATATTTCCGGCGGGTTATTTTCAGATATTCAGTTGGGTGAAAAACATAGTTGTAGACGCTTCAATGTCCCAATTAATTTCAATTTCATGGACAATCTCTTGTCTTCCGATGTTCGGAGACTATGTCAATCACCCAGCATCTTTAATCCCAGCCTGCCGGTTATAAGTGATATATGCTTCTCCATTACTTTCAAAACTATTATTGTTATTGCAAGGGATCTATAAAATATATGCAAATATGTTAACATATGTTGTGATTTGACTGTTTTAATAATAATACATATATAAGTCTGAATTTAGAAATGAAATTAGTCTTATTATTATTTTTTCCAATTTTTGTTTTAAGTTGTGGGAAGGAATGTCGAAATAACACGATGACCCTAAAGCAATAAAACCCATTAAACGAAAATATTCACTAAAAATGGTGGTATTTTTTAATCGGCCGACGTATGCATCAATGGAGTAGAGTATTGCAGACAATCGATAAAATATATTTGCAAATTGCAATACGACCCTCTTCAGAACAGCAAAATTTCTGGATTGATAAATGATTATAAGTCTACATGAAATAGGACGCTAAACCAATAGCAACGAACCAGTGTACCTATATTTTGTATGACGAGTACGGTGGCTTCGGAGTAAGTAATTGACAATTGTGACATCCAATAAACAAATATATTTACGCTCACCTAATTGTTCGTTACACATTGAATTATTTGAATTAAATCTTTGAAATAAAATTTTAACTTTTTTCTAACCCTAATCTTTTGCCATCTACATTTATAAAAATTATTTAATTATTATTTGTCTGTCAATGTGTTTTAATTTTAACGTACATTTAATATGTAAATTTATCTATAGCTTTAGTGACATTTACTTAATGGCTTTTGCTGACTGCAAAATGATACTATTACATTTTTTTCAAACTTTTTATATATTACTAATAAAATAAGTTAAATTAAATGACATTACAAACAACTATCGGACAATTTACTCAAAAAAAAGCAGTTTTCAACCACTTTATCTGGGAAGCATGGGCATCGCCGTGCGGGTGTACCTTCTAGTAATTAATAACTATACGTTCTTATACTTTTTGAAGTTATACTTCTTTGCGCTCGTTGTAAATATTTTGATGGGGTGTTAAACGAGAAACCGCGTCACGCTGTTTCAAGTTATATTTTAACCTTTATGCTGTATGGTAATAAAGACGAAATTAGTAAATCAACCTTATGCTGTATGGCAATAAAGACGAAATTACTAAATCAATCATATTTTATAATAATAAAACATTATTCGCTTAGTTATCTTTGATCAATTTTTTTTTTCACTTTTCGGAATTATCATTAAAATGCATAGTTAATGTATAATGTGATAAACAAATGTGTACATTTATATGAAAATTATGTTAAATTACTTTTTAACAAATACATATTTCTAATTTACAACAAATATGTTCTTATGGTTTGCAATTATATAAAATATGTACATATTTCTATGCATTAGCACCAATACGATACATATAAGCATTGCTTATATATGATTAAACAAACCTGCTTGCATTAGCAGAACTACCCTCACATGTTCCAAAAATTGAAAATTGACGTTTCTTTTCCTCTTCTTAGAAACATTGATGAACCAAGACTTTGAATTGGAACCTTAGTACCGAAGAAAAAGATTATGAACAATATCAAAGTTACAGATTTAAAGTGTTTTACTTATTGAGTGATATATGCTTCTCCATTACTTTCAAAACTATTATTGTTATTGCAAGGGATCTATAAAATATATGCAAATATGTTAACATATGTTGTGATTTGACTGTTTTAATAATAATACATATATAAGTCTAAATTTAGAAATGAAATTAGTCTTATTATTATTTTTTCCAATTTTTGTTTTAAGTTGTGGGAAGGAATGTCGAAATAACACGATGACCATATGTTAGGAAATAAAAATCCCCTTTATCCCTATTACGTGTTACCCTATGGTAACAACCGTTCTCACACCATCGTCACTTGCATTTCTTAAATCCAGTCCAAAACCTTCGTGTTCTTATTTCTTTTATTATTTCAAAATTTTTCTCATGATATATGAAGTTTTCATGGACAATTACCTCAACGGTGATATTTGAATAAAATAACCTTCGTTGTTCCTATTCCAGTCTGCAAGTGGCGGAAATGGTTTTCTATTTCCATAAAATTATAAAATTTATATGAGTTTTTTCCCATCAAAAACTGCAACACTTGCCATTTTTTTCGTTTTTTTTTTCCTCAAAATCATAAACTTAGAAAAATAGAAAAATTCAGTTGGGAGTGAACTAGACTGATGGTTAGAGAGTCTTATTTGATTGTTAATTAAAAATAATGAGTGGTGTACTCCTAAATTAATTTTGTGGTTAAGTAGTAAAATTCTGTTAAGAATAGTAAAGTGAGTTGTAAAGAATTAAGAATTATCAAAAAAAAAAAGTTCTAAGTTTGAATAAGTATTAATTGGAAACTTAAAGTGGATAAATTTAAAAAAAAAAATTAAAACTAGTCTAGTTTTGTAATGAAAACATTCACTTTTGATAAGAATGTTTAACAGTTAAATTGGATGGAAAATTTATTATGGAGAAGAAAAAAAATTTATTTTAATGTTAAAGAAGTAGTGATTAATAAATATTAAGTGGATAAATTTTAGAATAAAAGAAAAAGATTACCATTTGGAATTGTGAATATAAAATGGACTAGAATTAATTGTTTAGTGGATAAGCCTATAAAAATAAGAACTAAACTAAAGATACATATAAATGGCACCGTTTTAATTATTATCAAAATTTGTTAAAATATAAAGTCAATAAAAAGTGAAAAAGACAGATTTTGGTGTGAAGTATTTTATTTCTACCAGAATCGATCAAAAAAAAAATTGAGATAAAATTAGTACGAATGTGATAAAGATTATACGAACCAATTGCTAACCAGCCCGGAGCAAGCCGACGAAGGAACCTCTACATTACTAAGTGTAAGTAATAATATTTAGTTCTTTTTGGTGTTTGTTCTTATGGTTCTTCCTTTAACGATACGGAAATGAGAGTATGAAATGAAGATAGGTAGTATCTCGAAAATGGTTATTTAAACTCAAAACATACGTGTTGTGTGTGTGTGTGGATCGGGCATGGGCAAGTCCAGGAAATCCCAAAGATGATTGGGGTCTTCAACCCTCTACCGGCACTTTTGATGTATGTTTCAAAGTAATAGCTTCCGCTATCCCCAGCTATTACAAATTGGCGCGAAACAAAACCTTATTTTTATTTATAAAAATAAAACAGAATGGACCCTTGGAGGATCTTTTAATATAGTTTAGTAATTATGTAGTGAATTTTTTTTCGATTAAATTAACTGTTTTATACACGCGCAGGAGTGGATGAGTTGGTCTTCGACTGACCATTCAACGAGTCTTACGAGCTCGCGCACTCCAGTTAGGTGATGGAATTGACTAAGGGATGGTTTGACACCGTCAGCAATGACTAGCTGAGAAAATATGACACAATGGTCGAGCAGATCATAGTGTTAGCCTACTAGTTAACGCTGAATAGTGTACAATTCAACACTTAGATCAATTACTATCATATACGTTCATAATTTGAGCCCCGTTTTCTGATTAATTTATTGTTTTAGAACGTATTCGTTTAATGTGTTTGGTAGGAGTGAACGACTCAAGGTATGGTACTGACTGATCATAAGAGGGCAAAGGTTAAATTTGCATCTTTGATGGTCTAGTGAGTTATTGTGGCTCTGAGACTGGTTAACTCTTACAAACGATCATTTCCTCTCTTAGCTCTCAATACAGGTTCCAGGTTGTGATGGAGTAGCTGAAGTTACATCAGCTTAGAAAATACAGAGTGCAAGCTGGTCATCTATCAACTTGCTCTGGCAGTTGTTGTGATTTTTCCGGATTCGTCATAAAACCTGAACACCTACTAACTTCCCAACCGTAGAGTAGTACACTTTTGATAGTTTAAATTTTTGTTCTTAGTTTTTTCTAAATTTATTTTAGCATCATTTTTGGAAGGGCACTGCCTAGCGCATGACTCGGACACACACACACAACACTCACACGTATATTTTATAAATAAATAAAATAAATAAATAGTAATAATAATTATACAGTTTACTTACAGTTTAAATAAATAAATAACTAAACATTGAGGAATTCTAAATCAACAATTTGCTTATAATTTTAATGAACAATTAAATAATTATGCGTATAATTTTAATAAACAAACTGACTAGAAATAATGTTAGCAAATAATTTGAATAAATAATTAAATTGCCTATAAATAATTTTTGATTAAAATTTTAATAAATATAATTAATGGGCCTAAAAATAAGTTTTGCGTAAAATTTTAATAAATAAATAAATTGCCTATAAATAATTTTAGCTTATAATTTGAATAAATAATTAATTTGCATATAAATACATTTTGCTTATAATTTTAATAAATAAACTTTTGCGTCTTATTTTAATAAATAGATAAACTACCTAGAAATATTTTTGGCAAATAATTTTAATAAATAATTAAATGGCCCATAAATAATTTTTGCTTGTAATTTAATAATTAATTGAAGGTCTATAAAGAAGATCTGAATTGTTAGATTGTTAACAATTACATACAACCTAGAACATTTTGTTGCTCACTACTGACTCGCAGATTAGTATACAGTTTTTCGAATTCCCTGTGTACATACAGTACGAATTTGCTATTCCCTTGAAAGGGAACCACGTAATTTCCTTTACGGATAGTAGATTGGTAGATAGAGAGATAGTGATTAAGCAATTATACCTTCCCATTCAACCCTTTTGATGATCAAGTGTTAATTTTTTTGGTTTATATTAAGTTTAATTAACCTAAAATTGAATCAGATAAGGGAAAATACTTTTCTCTTGGGAATTCAGTTTAAATTTTACGCATCTCAATACTTCAAAAGTGACATTGCAAAATACCGAGAGAATCAGAAATAAATATTTATGAAAATATTTACAACAATAAATGTTTCCTCTGCACTGAAAAACTGAATTCAGACAAGTTGTTGGTAGAAGCACCCTGCACCCATGTTTTCCATGACAGTTGCATTGCAAAGTGGCTAGAAGAGGAGCCACATTGCCCCATTTGTAAAAGAAGCTGTCAACAGTCTGATGTGCATCTCTTGCCGGAGGATCGACGTCCCTTTTCCCCGATTTCACAAACAAGAAAGAATAAGGCACAGCCACAAACACCTGTGGTCAATCGGCAACCAGAGTCTCTCGGTGCTATACCTAAGACGTGGATTCGACCGAATACTAGGGCTGAAGAAAAAAGGCGACAAGCTGAACGTGCAGGTGTAAAAGCATCAGAAATTGTCGCTAGTTCGCCAAAAGATAATCCGGGAAGACAAGACCAGCCAGCAGATAAGTCAGCAACGATGATCGATTTTTCCGTGATCCAGCAGGCCATGGAAGTAAGCATTCGAAAAAGTGTAGAACAGATGCAGAGAGCCTTTGACGAAAAATTTGCGAATCAGTTACTCTTTTCGGAGGGGGTGAAAACAGCTAGTCACCCGCATAATCCCTCCACATTGTCTATGCATGCACCTAGGGGAAACCAAAGACCTCTTCAAAATTCCAGGAACCTAGGTAATATAAATCCATCCTACGTAGCGAATCCTGCAGCTTATCGTCATCATTCCTTAAACGAGAAACACTCCACCATCATTCGTAGCTGGAATGTCTCTTTCAGTGGAAGACCAACGGAAATGGAGGTGGGAGAATTTATATATCGAGTGAGCACTTTAAATAACATCGCTTTCCCAGGTAGTTATGATGCGGTTGTGGCTCATGCTCACTTATTATTCACAGAAAGAGCTTCAGAATGGTATTGGAGATTTCATCACCGTACTCCACGTTTTAATTGGCCCGAACTGTGTATGGCTCTACGTACTGAGTTTGGTGATCGTAGCACCGATGAAGAAATAAAAGAGAGAATGCGATCCCGTAAACAACGTCAAAATGAGAACTTTGACTCTATGTTTAATGACATTTTGAGACAAAGTGATCGGCTCAGTGTTCCAATAGCTGATAGAGAATTATTGAATATACTGTTGAACAATCTTCGCAGTGAAATACGAAGAGAATTGTGCTACGTTGAGGTATTTACAGTTGAACATCTTCGCGACCTCTGCCGTAAACGGGAAAAACTTCTAGCTAGTCTACCGCTGCCACCTCGTAACTTTCCTCATCGCCCTACACAGACGGTATCCGAAATTGCTCCATCTACATCATATCATTATCCTGCGACTGAGGATACGCTTTCTTCATTACTTGCTACTATTCCTGAATCCAACAACCTACTGCAGATTTCTGATGACCCCGTAATTTCCGATGTCTCAGCTATTCATAATTCCAACGGTCATCGTGAGCCAAACAGAACTTTAATTTGCTGGAACTGCAAGCTAGAAGGACACCGGTTTCAGGATTGTCTACAACCACCTCGACTTTTCTGTTGGAGTTGTGGCAACGAGGGGGTTTACAAATCAAATTGCACTAGATGCTATTTAAACAAGACCGGGAGCGTGCAGAACACCCAGTCACGCTCCCAAAAGCCAACCCAATTTTAAAGTCAAACACCTCGCTTCACTCAACTCCACCTTTAAGAATGCGTTGCCCAGAGGAGTTGGGAAGTAAAACTATTTTGAAGCGAGATTCATCAGCTTGTACTAAATCGTCTATACCTCATCACTCATTTAAATCACTTGAGCAGAAACTCAAAGAATATATGGCACTAAGAACCAGTCTTGGAATTAATGCACTTACAACATCTCGTAAGTATACTCGTTCAGCATTGCGTATTAGAAATTTCTGGGAGAAACGACGATCCTTTCGGTCATCGATTATATCCTCAATCACATCAGTGAAAGATGATCTCCGCGCTTATGCTGAGGTTCAACTTTTAGGCAGCACAAGAGTCGGATTACTAGATAGCGGAGCGTCACTTAGTGTAGTGGGAGGCACTTTCGCACTAGAGCTTCTCCGTACCCCAACACTATTTACACGTTCATCGGTAAAAGTTAGAACAGCGGATGGCGCTAGCCAGAAAGTGGTAGGACATCTGAACACTGAGATAAGGTTCCAAGGTCGGACAAAGTCTCTAGATCTCGTAATTATACCATCTCTTACACAAAACTCTATCTAGGTATTGACTTCTTTCGGTTGTTCAACCTGTTTCCACCGTTAACAAATCAGATCCCGAAAAAAACCGAAACCTCGGTAATATGTACTTTGACAGCTGACGAGGAAGGGAAACTGCAAGATGTCATTCAGCTGATTCCGTCTTTTGCGAAAATGGGATTGGGCAGGACGCATGTATTGACTCATGTCATTGATGTTGGCGATGCAACCCCTATCAAACAACGCCACTATCCAATATCTCCTGCAGTAGAGAAGTTAATGGGGGAGGAGCTGGACCGCATGTTAGCTCAGGGTATGATTGAGGAATCTGATAGTGACTGGAGCTCGCCAGTGGTCTTAGTTCGAAAGCCAGGGAAGCTTCGTCTATGCTTAGATTCGCGTAAGGTTGTAACGATCGCAATAATCGCAAAACAATAATAAAACCAAATTCATCTTCGTTTTCAATTCAATAAAAATGCATTTCATTAGTTTCCGTTCATTTTTACATTAATAATAATTTTAAAATTTTCTAAAACTTAACTGCTAGTTAAATTTTGAATATACTATAAAAAGCAAACGAACGTACTAAATTTTTATTTCCAATGCTAATGAACAGACGTCGTTGTTAATCATTTGCTGAATTTCGATTATTACACGATTGATTAGAAGAGGTCAAAAGCAAAATCACATTTTTGCAATTTTTAATTTGGAAAAAATTATTTTATTATTCCATTTTTGCTTTTCAAAAGGATTACAACATCCAATAATCTATTTAATTTATATAGATCAATGTCAATTGATAGTATTATTTAACTTTGATGTGATAAATCAATAATATTTTAATTCAAAAGTGATGTATTTAATTGCAATCAAGCAAATAAAAAAAAAGTTGTAAACAAAGAAAAATTCCAATGTCGTTTTGTTTAATTGTTAAAATTGATTTCTAATTTTAATAACTGTTTTGAGAAAGCATTATTTATTGGCTTTAATTACAATGGAAGATTCCACCCCGCTAAGTAGTTTACAGTGATTTGTGTTTTTGTTTGTTCATCAAAAAGCTGATAATTTGGATGACAATTTCAATTATATTTTTTATTTTATTTCATAGAAGGATAATTGTTGTCATTAATTGTTAAATCTGCTTTATAAAAGTGGCAGTACATGAAGATAAAGTACCCAATGATGTTATCGAAAGTATGAATAGCAAGGATAACAGTGATCGAAGCTATTACCACAGTTAGAGACAATCGTTTGTTTGACGGTTTTTTCGGTTGTTGAAACCGCATGGATTCAAAAGCAGATATATGAATGAAAAGTTAAAGGATCGAATGCAATGTTCAATTGGGCATTTCGAACAACGAAGGTGTAATTCAACAGCAGCAACTTATGTTCACAAATTAGTTCATCCAATTTAATTAATTGATCAAACGCTAGTCAAGGGAATTGAAGAATATTGATGACATCAATCAACAGTTATAATTCAAGGTATTTTTTTTAGATTATAGATACATTAATTTTTATTACTTTATTCTCATTGGAATGTCAGAATAATTTTATAAAACATTAAGAGATTCCCAATTTTCAAGCTTCGTGTGGGGACAGATGCTGTCCCGTAGCATCAATTTTATTTGTAGTAGTAAAGGTCCAAAGATTATAACGTGGCTCCGTAACAGGGTCTGCATTATAACGTGGCACCGTAACAGGTCCAACAACCAATGATTATAACGTGGCACCGTAACAGGGTCTGCATTACAACGTAGCGCCGAACAAAAAGGGACCCGTTAGCTTAATTACAGTTATATTATTTGGTGGGAAAATATTTTCCAGTTTGGGCGTTGGCAAGCCGGTTTTTTTTTGAAAAAACTTTTTTTTGTGGAACATTTCATATTATTATATTTATATATTTATATATTAATTGATTATTTCAATTCAGATTAATTAATATCTATATATAGTTTATTTTTCGCGTCGGTTTATTTGGCTAAATTTTGTTAAAAAGCTAGAGGGAAAAATAAAGGTTTAGTTTCTAAGGTGTTCATGTGTATATTTATCATAAGTACTCTAAATTTATATTTTCAAAAATTTAAAGAATTCCGCGTTTCTCTTTGTAAGTTTTAGGATAAACCAGTTGTGGTTTTTTTTTGGTAATAGGGTGGTGGCAACCGGTTTGGGCCGTGGTTGTCAATCAGCTTTTTGTTTATCTTGAAATAAACCAGTTATTGGTTTCGTTTTGGTTTTGATTAGGAAATTATATATTTTGAATTTTGATAAATTTTGAAAAAAACCGTTTTGGGACAGCAATTTTTTTGGAGATTGTTTTTTGTGCTGTCATTTGCTTTTAGTAATACTAATTGTTTTTTTATTTGGAAAGAAGAAAACCGTTTTGGGGAAGCAGTTTTTTTTTGAAATTTTTTTATGCTACCATGTACATATTGTACATATAATTGTTTATATATTGTACATATTTTTGGATGATGCAATTAATTTATATATGAAATTAATTGTATGTTTTTTTTGATTATGGTTAGATTTAGTAAGTGTTTAGCTACCACCATTTTTTTTTTAGAATTATTTTTTTTCATTGCGATTAATTTTAAAAAGTGGTATAAATATAGAAATAATTATTTTTAGCTAACATTTATTTTTTGTTTTGGATACAATAAGTAAAGCGAAAAATTTGACCTGAACAAATATATTAGAGGTAATAACCAAAAAAATTAGTAAGCTTAGTTTTGAATTTAAAATAATCGTAATTTTTTTTTTAAATTACCAATTTATTATTTAGTCTGAAGATTAAATTTAATTAATTTCATGTAAAACTTTATTATTTCGATTTAGCATTTTTAAATAAGAAATTATTTAGATTATGGATAAGTTATATATTATTTAGGTTTATTGATTCACTTTTCCCAGCGGTAGGCCTAACAAGCCATCCATGGGGCTTCTCCCCTTAACGATGATGACGTTCTTAGGTCGCCTATGACCACCGGGGTTATGCGATCGAAGAACATTGGTTTCTTCTCTTCATTCGGCGAGGAAGTTCTCAGGGACGAGGAGTGGTGTTGCTCTGTTTGTACTTAGGTGCAAACCAGTAGTACCATTCTTTGCTCAGAGGCTTCTTCGGTGTAATGAAGAGAAGAACCAATTGTACTTTGCTTTCAGGATCAGAGGCTTCACCTCATACAAATTCAAAAAACTTTTCCATTTTTTCATTTAGTTTTCAATAGAACAATTTTCATAGAGTTTAGGGTTTGAAGTCTGGTGCTCGGGAGCGTTCTTCAACTTTCGCATTAGGTTTAGGTGTAATTTATTTGTAGATTAAACAAGCACAACTGGGTCAGTAGAAATGGACCTAGTGTCTAATCGTGACAGTTGTGATTGTTTTATTAGGTTGGGGAGAATCTGTTCTGTAGAATCTGGTCGTTAGGGGCTTTTCTAGTCAGTTCTCACATGCATTGTTGGAGTGGGCTCGCGAACGCGGGAATTCAAATTTAAACAAAATGGATATTGTAACCATTCTTACTTTTTACAATTGTCTCCAGACGAATCTTGATTTTGGGAATCTCTTATGATATTAAATAAAAAAATAAAATAAATCAAACAAATTTTTCAAAAATTAAATAAATAAAATTTTTTATTAAATAAAGTAAATTTTCGTAATTAAATAATTTTAGGTAAATAAATTTTTTTTAGAATCTAAATAGTTTTAGGTAACTAAATAAATAAATTTTCTTAATAAGCAAGACATCAAGATATAAATAAATATTCTTTATTTTTTTTAAAAATAAATAAATATTTCAAAGTTAAGACGGTGCATCCGATAAATAAACATTCTTTTGAATATTTTTTATTTTTCAATTTTTTTAAAAAAATAAATAAATATTTTTAGGGGTGCTATCGTCAATAAATAATTTTAGGTATATAATTAATTCTGAAATTTCAGCATATCTGAAATTAAAATAAATAAATTATATTTTTACATATACAATATCTTAGGAATTTTTGTACAGATTCAGCAAGGATTAGCTACGACGATCTTTCCTTTGGTTCCTTTACGAAGTTTGTTTTTTTACAAAAATTTTCTGTTTTTTTTTGGGGCGTTCGTTGGTTTTTTGTCGTTTTGCGCTTTTTATTGTTTTCACTTTTACAGCATACTAGCTACATTTTTTTTGTTGAGAATTGGTTTTACTATTGTTGGTGATTGCGAGTCATGATTTTGCGGGTTTTACCATCGAAATCTCTAGCGTCTGTTTCCTATATACCAAGCCTAAGTTTTTCAATGTATTTTTTTTTATAAAATTAAATTTAGTGTTAGAATTATTAGTTTTCCTAAATTAAACCTATATTCTTAGTTATTAGTTATTATAGTTATAAATTTAATTTTCGGTGTTTAGAATTTAAATAGGTGTTAAATTTAAATTACTATAGTTATTATAATTTTTTTTATTAGTTATTAGAATTTCTATTATTAGTTTAAGTTTAATAGTGCTGTGGTGTTTTCTGTCATGGAAGGGATGGCGACGTTTTTGTGATTTCAAGAGTAGAAATCTTGGTTTCTACCTTGAATTCATGGTGTAACGATCGCAATAATCGCAAAACAATAATAAAACCAAATTCATCTTCGTTTTCAATTCAATAAAAATGCATTTCATTAGTTTCCGTTCATTTTTACATTAATAATAATTTTAAAATTTTCTAAAACTTAACTGCTAGTTAAATTTTGAATATACTATAAAAAGCAAACGAACGTACTAAATTTTTATTTCCAATGCTAATGAACAGACGTCGTTGTTAATCATTTGCTGAATTTCGATTATTACACGATTGATTAGAAGAGGTCAAAAGCAAAATCACATTTTTGCAATTTTTAATTTGGAAAAAATTATTTTATCATTCCATTTTTGCTTTTCAAAAGGATTACAACATCCAATAATCTACTTAATTTATATAGATCAATGTCAATTGATAGTATTATTTAACTTTGATGTGATAAATCAATAATATTTTAATTCAAAAGTGATGTATTTAATTGCAATCAAGCAAATAAAAAAAAGTTGTAAACAAAGAAAAAATTCCAATGTCGTTTTGTTTAATTGTTAAAATTGATTTCTAATTTTAATAACTGTTTTGAGAAAGCATTATTTATTGGCTTTAATTACAATGGAAGATTCCACCCCGCTAAAAGGATAATTGTTGTCATTAATTGTTAAATCTGCTTTATAAAAGTGGCAGTACATGAAGATAAAGTACCCAATGATGTTATCGAAAGTATGAATAGCAAGGATAACAGTGATCGAAGCTATTACCACAGTTAGAGACAATCGTTTGTTTGATGGTTTTTTCGGTTGTTGAAACCGCATGGATTCAAAAGCAGATATATGAATGAAAAGTTAAAGGATCGAATGCAATGTTCAATTGGGCATTTCGAACAACGAAGGTGTAATTCAACAGCAGCAACTTATGTTCACAAATTAGTTCATCCAATTTAATTAATTGATCAAACGCTAGTCAAGGGAATTGAAGAATATTGATGACATCAATCAACAGTTATAATTCAAGGTATTTTTTAGATTATAGATACATTAATTTTTATTACTTTATTCTCATTGGAATGTCAGAATAATTTTATAAAACATTAAGAGATTCCCAATTTTCAAGCTTCGTGTGGGGACAGATGCTGTCCCGTAGCATCAATTTTATTTGTAGTAGTAAAGGTCCAAAAATAATAACTGGCTCCGTATCAGGGCCTGTATTATAAGGTGAACAGTGTAACGAAAAAAAATGCATACCCCTTACCACAGATCGAAGGAATACTAAGCCGACTCCCGCAAGCTAATTACATCTCTAGTTTAGACTTAAAGGACGCCTTTTGGCAGATTCCCCTGGATGAGGATTCAAAAGAAAAAACAGCGTTCACAGTCCCAGGCCGTCCTCTTTATCACTTTGTTCGTATGCCTTTTGGTTTGTGCAACTCACCACAGACGATGTCTAAACTGATGGATCGAGTAATACCATCAAGGTTGAAGACTCAGGTCTTCGTATACCTAGACGATCTTTTAATTGTGACAGATACGTTTGAGTCACATCTTCATATATTAACTGAACTGGCAGGCTGTTTAAAGAAAGCTAATCTCACAATAAACATTGAGAAGAGCAAATTTCTGCAATCCGAGATCAAATATCTTGGGTATGTCATTACCCAAGTAACAATTTCAGTTTTATATAAGCTCTTCTAGTGCTCTAGAGCTATAATATACAGCTGGTTGCTTTATATTTTGCTGATGCAGCGCTGCCACAGCTCTAGCAGAGCTGTTGTGGTGCTAAATTTGCTACTTTTACAGCATTATTTCCTCTAAAGAAGTTGTTTAATAATATTTAATAGAGCTATCTTAGCTGTATAAAGGTTGACTGTTAGAGTTTTTAAGAGCTAATATTACTTTTTGAATACAAATACAAGTAATTTTTTCAATGAAACTTTATGTTTACATAAACTAATATATATCGACATGGTTTTAAAATGTTTTGATGTTATGGTTTCTGTCAAATAAATTCTTTTATAAATTAAATGGCAATTTGTTATATTTTAAATAAATAATACAGTATATAAATTTTATGTGCCATTTATTTTTTATGGTGAATAGTGATAGTTTAGAACTAAAATTTTAGTGCGCCCTTATTAGTTTTGTGTATTTGGTGGCAAAATAGAAAAATTATAAATTTTTTTTTAATATTTTGAAACATTTTTCATAGTTTCAGGTTTGTTAAATAAATTTATTTTGGTGAATTTATCTTTAAAAAAATTGTTAGTTATAAATGGTTAACAATAGAAATCCAGTTATCGTGATATGTCATATTTGCAAAATACATCATTATCAACAATAATTATTAAAACATTTTTGGCCATTATGGTGATATTTTTTACTCCATCTTTATAAAAACGAAGATGGTGGCAAATTATACCAATATAGAGCTACCTATTACATATTACTCCTTTATAATGCTATTTATAACGGTTTATTTTAATATAGAGCTATCACAATCGCATTACTTTTTTATAAAGCTATTTGCTCTGTGAAACTGTTTTTTTTTTGTGTCACAAATGCTTTATTGCATATTAATCTTATTATGTTACAAAGCAAATAGCTTTATATAGAAGTAGTGTGATTAAGAAAGCTCTAAAATTTTAAGGAAAATGTCACACATAATCAAATGTCAATGTTTCAATTTCAACTAACGTTTGACTGAAAAATGCAACCATTTTGAACTATTGAAGATTCAAAAACTCGCAATAACTCAAAATTTACGTAAAAAATAAGCTCTGTTATATTTGAGGTCTTTTTATATTAGAAAAAAGCAGTTTACAAATAGCCATTAACGCTATATTACAGTAAGATTTTATAATGCTTATAGCTTTAAATAAGCTCAATTATAGCTCGCTTTGCTGTTGTAACGGTGAAATACAGCTCATAGGTCTATAATAAGTGGTGCTGCACTACTTTAGTTTAAAAGCTCTATATTAGGTTATAAAGCTATTGTAATGCTATTCTAATAACTGCCTGCTCTATATTTTATTAGAGCTATGAGTTTACGAAAACTATTTTATAAAGCAACAATAATTTTGTTTAGAGCTCCAAGTATCACCCGACAAATAAAACGCGCAACTAGCAACATACAATCTTCTCTAGAGCTTCAGTACAGTATCTTGATACTAATAGCTCTAAGAATTGTTACTTGGGTAGTAGAGCAGGGATTAACATCGACCAGGAGAAAGTTGCAGCAATATCAGAGTTCCCAGTTCCTTCGTCAGTGCGCCAGGTTCGTCGATTTTTAGGGATGTCAGGATATTACCGACGGTTTATTTCCGACTACTCTTCGATTGTGACACCTATTACTGAGTTATTAAAGAAAACCCATGGTAAATTTAAATGGACTGTTGAAGCCGATGCAGCTTTTGTCAATATCAAGAAAGCTTTGACTTCAGCGCCAGTGCTGGCCAACCCAAACTTTTCAGAACCATTCATATTACAGTGTGATGCAAGTAACGATGGAATAGGCTGCGTGTTGACTCAATTAGGAAAAGATGGCAGTGAACATCCGATTGCATACATGTCTAAGAAATTAAACCCAGCCCAAAGGAACTACTCCACTAGCGAAAAGGAATGTCTGGCAGTAGTTCTAGGAATAAAAAAATTTCGTTGAAGGGCACCCATTTAAAGTAGTAACCGACCATTCTGGTTTAAAGTGGTTGATGAGTCAGAAGGACTTATCAGGACGACTGGCGCGCTGGAGTTTGAAACTTCAAGGGTACACCTTTGACATTGAGTACCGAAAAGGCAGTTTAAATATAGTTCCGGATGCATTGTCAAGAATAAACTCCGTAGACTTGATTGATACCGTGACCGATAACTTTTCCCAAGCAATTGAATTAGATTCACCAGCATTTCAGTCTACCAAATATCTAGAGTTAATTAAAATCGTCGAGGATGGGAAAGAAGTACTACCAGATTTACGAGTGGAAAAGGGTAGGGTTTATAAGAAAGTTGGATTCACTTCGTGTTTAGAAGGTGAGCCGTGGAAGCTATGGGTTCCCAAAGAACTAACCCACAACTTGATCGAAATAGCACACGCAGCACCAACGGCAGCCCATGGCGGAGTAGCTAAAACCTTACATAAGCTACGTCGTTTTTATTTCTGGCCGAGAATGTTGTTCCAAGTACACTCGTTTGTATCCCAATGCAAGATATGTAAAGTAGTTAAAGCTCCCAACCAAATTTTGCGTGCACCAATGATAGCTCCTCTAAGAACCGAGAGGGTAATGCAACGATTATATATTGACTTACTGGGCCCGTACCCCAGGACAAAAAATTCTAATATTGGACTGTTGGTGGTACTAGACCATATTTCCAAATTCGTGTTCCTGTTCCCCCTTCGCAGTTTCACTTCTACTCCAATCTGCAATCTTCTGGAAAGTCAAGTATTTCATGTGTTTGGTTGTCCAGAGATTGTGGTTTCGGATAACGGAACGCAATTTAAATCCAAGTTATTCCAACAATTCCTAGCGAAGTATGGTATAAAACACACTCGCACTTCTTTATATTCACCCCAGGCAAATGCTTCCGAGAGAGTGAACAGGAGTGTGCTCGCCGGAATCAGAGCTTTCTTAAAGGAAGATCACACCAAATGGGATAAAAACTTGAGTGAAATTTCTTGTGCTTTGCGCAGCTCATATCACTCTACCATCGGCTGTTCTCCTTACTACGCTTTGTTTGGTCTCCCCATGATCACGCATAGTTCATACTACACTCTACTAAGGAAGTTGGATTGCCTTGAGGAGTCCAGTGACTGTTTAGATCGCGCTGACACTCTGTCTAACGTTCGAGCGCGATTAAAAGATCTAATAGCAAAAGCTTTTGTGACCAGTGCTGCGCGATACAACCTGCGGGCCCGTAAAAATTTGTTCCAACCGGGTGAAACAGTTTTTCGACGAAACTTCATTCTGAGTGATGCAGGCAGAAATGTCTCAGCTAAACTAGCACCGAAATTTGTAGAGGCCAAAGTACTCCAATTGGTCGGAAATTCATCTCTAGAGCTCGAAGACATAGCGTCCAAACGGGTGGGAATTTATCACACCAAGGATGTGCGGAAATAACACATGTTAGGCTTCAGTTTTTATTCCATGCCTAATAAAATTCCACCTTATTAGATCTGATCTAACTGGATCTTTCGTGTTATTACAGGTCATTACAGAATTGCTGTTACAACGTCACAATAATTAATTTACCATCATGCAGAAGAGTAAAATTCTGACCTTCATCCTAGGTCTAAGCGTATTGGTCCTCCTTGAAGGCAAGGTCATACATACAACAGAAGGCAAAATATGGAAACTACTAGACGCCGAGTGCGAGGTACTCATTGACAATACATCTATAAGGGCTAATGAAACCAAACATCTGTTAGTATATGGCTTATTAACATACAATTGTAGCAAGGAACAAGGTCACATCGTGTCAACGGTGAAATGCCAAGCATGTGGGATATATTGCTCCATTAATGAAATCATCCCGGGTTGTACTCAACGTAGTGTACATATTATCGTAGGAATAATCACGAGTATTCTACTCGTGGTAGCGTTGAGTTTGATTTTCAGGAAGTTATGCGACAAGTCGTTTGAGTCCCTAGAATATCGGATTTTCAAAAGACAAATTCAAAGACTAGATAATAAGAGACTAAAGAGAACGAACCGCCTAAATGCGTTATCATCCTTCAGACTCGTTCCGAGATTCAACTCTCTAAACCCCGAACTGCCACCCAGAGTCAGAGAAAAGGTTAATCGAAGACGATCCGCCATTCGTTTAGAACATTCCCCGCCTGTAAGAGCAACGCCTCCTCCTTTACCACCCCGCTCACGCACAAATACTGGTGCTCCATTACGTCCAGTCCATGTGCTACTGACCATTTGTCTTTTAATTACATGTATAAATAGCTGTGACCAAACCCTATTTTTGGAGTCAAAGGGAAGAATATGTTCAAAAGAAAAGTGCCATGCTAGTAATATGTATGCGTTTAGTCTAAAGTTTGGAGAGAGCATCTGTTTTCAGGATCGTACAAAGGACGTGTTTAGGTTGAGCATATCCAATTCACATATATTAGACAGATATGATCCGCTGTATTTGACCTCCAATTACGAAATACAAATGCTTAGGACTCATTCCGAGTGTAAAGGAGCGGGAAGCTGCTGGAACGGGGCATGTCAATTATATGAAAAGAAATGGAGAGACACTGAGTTCAATAACAGTACGATCGTGGGTCAAGGTTGTAACATAAATACCCTAGGGTGCGATACGTTATGCTTTTACCAAACTTCTTGTACTTGGTACGCCTGGTCGTTAAAGGAAACGGAAGACTACGCAACGGTCTACCAACGGGATAGCTCCATATGGGAAATCGAAATATCCGTGGAGTACAAAGGTATCATCAGGACGGTGAAACTAAACTCCAACAAGGTAGATTTTGATCTGTCAGACACATCAGATGTTGGTAACGATAAACTGCCCATGTTAGTGACTTCACTCATACATGAGAGTTATTACACCTCACAATTCGTGATTAGAGACCGTTCCGTTGTATATGCCGTAGATGCAAATGACCTAAATACGTTAACTTCCGGGAAAGTTGGTGATTATCAAATATCATTAGATAATAAGTCTCGAGCGTTCGAAGCCCTGAACGTCCATTGTTCAGCTAGGTCCTGTAGAGCAGGATGTATTATACCTCAACCCGGGCTCGCGCCTTTTAGAAAAGATAATTTAAAGACCTGGAAAGAAAAGAAAGTGGTTACTGTTGACGATTCCAAACTGTGGGTAAGACGGACTATAATGGCTGTGGCAAACATTATGTTTGGAGACATCGACCTCATGAACCTATATGTTGAGCCTGCTCATTGTCTAATACGCCAGATTACATCCTATGGGTGTATAGGTTGTAATATGAAACCGTATGTGGTGCTTCAAGCGTACAACATTAAAACCCCCGGAATATTGCCTTTCACTTCAGACTGTTCGTTCCAGACCCATTATGTGAGCTGTAATCCTAACCCGTATATTCTGGAACACGACAACACTGAACGGTCGTGCATTTTGTATATAAAGAGAACGAACCAAACGGTCAATATCACCATCCATTACCAATTCGTAGGGGTAGTTAGGGTTCCCACGCCACAGGTGCTAGACTCCACCGTCGGACAAATGACTAAAGATTTGCTGACCGCGCCTGAATTTAATTAATCATTAAGTTTCTCCTTCGCCACCTTTACTCTTGCTACCGTGGTGGTAACCTCTGTCATCCGAGTTTTTAAAGTCTTATTAGTAAGTAAGTTTAATGGTGAGGTGGAACGGGCTACGGCCCGCAATTGATTTGATGGACCCACTGCATAACTATCTACCAATGATATAAAATTTTAGCTTATTTCTTTCTCTAAATCTGATTTAAATATCTTTTCTTTTAGTACGTTCCACTTAATGGGATTTCCTCTTTCAGATCAAAGCAGCTGTATACTGTAGCTATTTGTTCTGTGTTGTTAGGAAATAAAAATCCCCTTTATCCCTATTACGTGTTACCCTATGGTAACAACCGTTCTCACACCATCGTCACTTGCATTTCTTAAATCCAGTCCAAAACCTTCGTGTTCTTATTTCTTTTATTATTTCAAAATTTTTCTCATGATATATGAAGTTTTCATGGACAATTACCTCAACGGTGATATTTGAATAAAATAACCTTCGTTGTTCCTATTCCAGTCTGCAAGTGGCGGAAATGGTTTTCTATTTCCATAAAATTATAAAATTTATATGAGTTTTTTCCCATCAAAAACTGCAACACTTGCCATTTTTTTCGTTTTTTTTTCCTCAAAATCATAAACTTAGAAAAATAGAAAAATTCAGTTGGGAGTGAACTAGACTGATGGTTAGAGAGTCTTATTTGATTGTTAATTAAAAATAATGAGTGGTGTACTCCTAAATTAATTTTGTGGTTAAGTAGTAAAATTCTGTTAAGAATAGTAAAGTGAGTTGTAAAGAATTAAGAATTATCAAAAAAAAAAAGTTCTAAGTTTGAATAAGTATTAATTGGAAACTTAAAGTGGATAAATTTTAAAAAAAAATTAAAACTAGTCTAGTTTTGTAATGAAAACATTCACTTTTGATAAGAATGTTTAACAGTTAAATTGGATGGAAAATTTATTATGGAGAAGAAAAAAAATTTATTTTAATGTTAAAGAAGTAGTGATTAATAAATATTAAGTGGATAAATTTTAGAATAAAAGAAAAAGATTACCATTTGGAATTGTGAATATAAAATGGACTAGAATTAATTGTTTAGTGGATAAGCCTATAAAAATAAGAACTAAACTAAAGATACATATAAATGGCACCGTTTTAATTATTATCAAAATTTGTTAAAATATAAAGTCAATAAAAAGTGAAAAAGACAGATTTTGGTGTGAAGTATTTTATTTCTACCAGAATCGATCAAAAAAAAAATTGAGATAAAATTAGTACGAATGTGATAAAGATTATACGAACCAATTGCTAACCAGCCCGGAGCAAGCCGACGAAGGAACCTCTACATTACTAAGTGTAAGTAATAATATTTAGTTCTTTTTGGTGTTTGTTCTTATGGTTCTTCCTTTAACGATACGGAAATGAGAGTATGAAATGAAGATAGGTAGTATCTCGAAAATGGTTATTTAAACTCAAAACATACGTGTTGTGTGTGTGTGTGTGGATCGGGCATGGGCAAGTCCAGGAAATCCCAAAGATGATTGGGGTCTTCAACCCTCTACCGGCACTTTTGATGTATGTTTCAAAGTAATAGCTTCCGCTATCCCCAGCTATTACACATAAAGCAATAAAACCCATTAAACGAAAATATTCACTAAAAATGGTGGTATTTTTTAATCGGCCGACGTATGCATCAATGGAGTAGAGTATTGCAGACAATCGATAAAATATATTTGCAAATTGCAATACGACCCTCTTCAGAACAGCAAAATTTCTGGATTGATAAATGATTATAAGTCTACATGAAATAGGACGCTAAACCAATAGCAACGAACCAGTGTACCTATATTTTGTATGACGTGTACGGTGGCTTCGGAGTAAGTAATTGACAATTGTGACATCCAATAAACAAATATATTTACGCTCACCTAATTGTTCGTTACACATTGAATTATTTGAATTAAATCTTTGAAATAAAATTTTAACGTTTTTCTAACCCTAATCTTTTGCCATCTACATTTATAAAAATTATTTAATTATTATTTGTCTGTCAATGTATTTTAATTTTAACGTACATTTAATATGTAAATTTATCTATAGCTTTAGATACATTTACTTAATGGCTTTTGCTGACTGCAAAATGATACTATTACATTTTTTTCAAACTTTTTATATATTACTAATAAAATAAGTTAAATTAAATGACATTACAAACAACTATCGGACAATTTACTCAAAAAAAAAATGTTTTCAACCACTTTATCTGGGAAGCATGGGCATCGCCGTGCGGGTGTACCTTCTAGTAATTAATAACTATACGTTCTTATACTTTTTGAATAATAATTTTCTTTTTTGAATAATATTTTTTTTTATTTATTTTTTGAATAATATGTTTCTTTTTTTATATTTTTTTTTTGAATAATATTTTTTCTTTTGCATAATATTTTTTTCTTTTGAATAATATTTTTTTTCTGGAATAACATTTTTTTTTTGAATAAAATTTTTGTTTTTTTTAGTTATTTTTTTTAATGTATCCTATCTGTCTGTCGGTGTGCGTGTGTGTGAGCGAATGGGCAAAGAAGTATAACTTCCACCGTCTGGTCCGACGCAGACCCTACTTTTGAATAATAATTTTCTTTTTTGAATAATATTTTTTTTTATTTATTTTTTGAATAATATGTTTCTTTTTTTTATATTTTTTTTTTGAATATTTTTTTTTTTGCATAATATTTTTTTCTTTTGAATAATATTTTTTTTCTTGAATAACATTTTTTTTTTGAATAAAATTTTTGTTTTTTTTTGTTTTTTTTTTTATGTATCCTATCTGTCTGTCGGTGTGCGTGTGTGTGAGCGAATGGGCAAAGAAGTATAACTTCCACCGTCTGGTCCGACGCAGACCCTACTTTTTAATTAAACAACGTTTATGATTGGTTTTTTTTATTAATTAATTGTTAATTAACAATACTAATTGTTAGGGAATCACTAGAAGGTAAGTTTGGGGTTTTTAATTGTGGGTAAATAGGGGTTTTTCAATAACGGGAGAGTAAAGGAAGGGGAAATTTCTCAAAAATTCCTAGGTTTGAAATATTGAAAGTGAGAAATTTATGAAATTTATGAAATTTTCAAAATCTTATTGAAATTAATGAAATTTATGAAATTTTCAAAATCTTATTGAAATTAATGAAATTTATGAAATTTTCAAAATCTTATTGAAATTAATGAAATTTATGAAATTTTCAAAATCTTATCGATATTAATGAAATTAATGAAATTTTAATGGGATTTCAGAGGTTTTTGTTTCGGGTTGTTGTGCCGCAGTGGCAACGACAACCAAATCTCTATTACCGGCCAAGGGCTACAATAATGGTGAAGACCATATACTAGACTGTCCGTGCGCGTAACGCATATAGGGCCTAACGGCCACAACCGACCAGTATAAGCATCACTACTAACTTATAATGAAAATCTCTAGACGTGCGTTGGTTATGGTCCGAGTGGACATGTATGAGAGCATGAATGAGGGGAGAATGCATGTATATGAATCTGATCAGCATTTACTATCAACTTTGATGCAGTTCATGTTGTTTCTCGTCTTACTTTTAATAATTGGTGTTTCATAATATTCATTCTTTCTTTTTTCTAAATTTTTTAGATGAATCCATATAACGTAAGCGTTCAGTTGATAGATATTCTCAAACAAAAAGGTTATTCTCCTGACAGAGCTACTACCCAACGGGAAATAGATGCAGCATCATACCTATACGAAGTTTTAATGAGCATTGACTCAATAGAGCTCTCGACTTCAACATTTCTCGATGTAGACGATTATGATGACATCCCAGTGGATCACTTTCTTCCATTAGAGAATAATGATACGAGCTGTCAAGGATCGCAAGCTAGTTCTGGATCAGAATATACTCTTTCGCCTAAGAAAGCTACGGAAGAATTAGATTTCGAGAGGATGAAGAAAGCAGTTGAATACTGGATCTTACCATTAAAACCAGGCGAGAAGTTAGATCGGCGTTCAAAGCTCAAGCATCGAGCTTGGAGTGCTATACAGAACAAGTTTTCTTAGCTTAAGAATTATGACGAAAAGATGATGTATCGCTTTAAAGCTTATGTAGACGAGGGAGGCTCGCGTACATACAAGTTAAGAAAGCTGTCAGAAGATACGTTCCAGACATTCATTCAGCAAAGACAGAGTGGACTTATTATAAAAGATGACGACCTGCGTGACATTGCTTGGAATATTGCTAACGCAATGTCGTTGTCTAACTGTGAGTTCACTTTCAGTAATACTTGGTTACTAAATATGAAGAAATATTATAGGATAAAAGATCGCGCAATTACTAAATTTGTAACAACAAGCCATGCTCAAGACAGTAGTAAATTAGCAAAGTCTATATCTGATTTCAGAGAAGAGTTCAATAGTTTCCGTTCAAGTTATCCTATAGCAAATATATGGAATGCTGATCAGTCAGGATTTGAGAAAGAGTTCAGGAAGAAACATTCTTTGGATATCAAAGGAACAAAAGACATTATTGCTGTAGCAGAGTCTATGAATGGATTAACACACTCATACACAGTAATTCCTTTAATATCAATGAGTGGTAAATTGGCGAAAATATTATTCATCATACTACAAGAGCCAACTGGAATGAGTGACAATGTAAAGAAAAATGTGTTCAAGGCGGATAACTTGTATGTAACTCACAATACCTCTGGTAAAATGACATACGAAATTTATGAAGAATTCCTTACTTACTGCTTACAAGAAATGCCAGGTGCTAGAAACTTATTCTTACTAGATTCGTATGGTGTTCATAAAGATAAGCGTGGAATGTTGAGTAAAGTTCTAGCTGAAAATGGATAGATTAAGAAGATTAAAACAAACATTTTCCCTCCTGGAGCAACATCAGAAGTTCAACCAATTGACGTATACTTTCTTCGTCTTTTGAAAACTATGCGACGTCATGTTGGTGAAAAGTCTAGGAATAGCGAGCTGAATCGAGATAAGTTGTTCCAACGGAACCATCTGTTGAAAATGATGTCGCTCAATTCGTTGGTCAACACCGATATGCATGGACGAAAGCTGGTCTTGGTAATGACTTGGATGAGCCTTTTCTGCACACAACAACTGAATTTTGTATTAGATGTCAGAGAATTATTCCTTGTATCAGTTGTGGTAAACGTGCTATGATCAGATTTGGCTGGTGTAAAACTTATATATGCTTTGATCACTATTGGAATTACCATTATTGTACTAACTATGTTGAATAATTTACTACATCTTATCATAAATGAGTTAATATAATTGATTACACAAGTTTTTGCATTCATTTGTTCAGAATATGCGCGCTCTCATAGGTTTCAATGCAAACTTTGGACGGCCATAACTTTTGAACCATAGGTGTTACGTTCGAAATTTTTTCACATATATTCTTAACTTTTTTGACTGATCATTTTGATATATGACTTCATCCATAAAATTAGTAGCAAGTAAACGTCTACGCAAGTTAGTATCAATGATATAATCGATATAACATCGAAACTAATTGAATGTGGTTGGAAAACTCGATCCCAAAGATTTATTGAACGTGTTGAATTTTGAGAGGAGGAAAACATACCTCGAGAAAAAAAATGAAAAACAAAATTTTCTAGATTCGAAAAACAAATCATTGTTTTTAAATTTGTGTTTTAAATTTTTCATAAAAGCTTGGGTTTTAATCAAAAATAGATGCAAAAAGTTAAATATGTAGTACATTATAATGCAATGACGTAAAGTGAAGGTTTGTTGACGCATTTTAAGTTGGCGAATCGAGGCGCTAGCCGAGATTTGCACCTACATTAGAGTTTGTATACCCGGGATTTTTTGCATAGATTTTTTTCGGGATCCCGGGATTTGTCAAGCGAAAATTCCCAGGAATACAAACTCTAACCCACATTAAGTCCAAAATGGCTTACTTCCGTACATCATATAATATGTTTTATTCGCTGCAAGTAAAATATTTAAAAAAAATTCTTTAATCTAAATCAAAATTAAAATTTTTATAAATTTTGAAATATAAATATGTTGAACAAGTAACCTTTGACCAAAATATTTATAATGTTTTTACAAACAAATCGTATAACTATAGTCTAAATGACAACAAAAAAAACAATTGTTTTGATTGGATTATGAAATTTTGAATTGAAAGGTTACTTTGTTAAAACTTTCTTTTTTTATAATAACAAGTAATATATGTAGGCGAATAAAAATATAATTATTTTTATTCGCCTACATATTAAAATGTTACTTTATTACTGTGATTTGCGGTCACTTTTTAACCATATATTTTGTTATCATACTTACGTCCAAAAAAGTAAAAAACATTTGTATTTGTTTAAATTCTATAAAAAATTGAAATTTTTATCAAAGCATCATTTCAATTCAAAATTTCATAATCCAATTAAAATATTTGTTATTATTTGTTGTCATAGTTAAACAATTATTTTGAAAAAAATAACAAATATTTTGTCAAAGGTTACGTAGTTCAACATATTTTTATTTTAAAATTTATGGAAATCTATAATATTGATTTAGAATATTTTTTATAAATATTTTGCTTGCGGCGAATAAAAAATAATATATGACGCACGGACATCCCAACTAGCAAACTTACTTCTCAATTTTGAGTTATACAAGTTTTAGCTTCAATAAAGCTTCGCTAATGCTTCTAAGTGGAAGCTACTTATATTTTATTTCTATAAAGTTTCGATACAACATCCACAGAGAAGTTCTCCCCACCATCGAAATGAAAGCTTCTAAAATACTTCTATATTTAATATTAGAAGCTTTACCGAAACTTATATACACAACACTAAATAAAGCTTCCGAAAAAAGGTTATAGAAGTTATAGCTGTCATTAGGATTGTAGTTGTTTCGGTTGTAACTGTTTACCGATCGTATAGAAGCACAGCTGTCATAGTCTAAAAATTGCTTCAATATCTGAAACGAAATATGTCAAACTGACGGAAGCTATTGCTTCTATTATTTCATCTAAATTTAGATGTAGAAAATATAGTTTAATTCAGGGGCTTACTTTTTATAGAAAAAGATATCTGACATGTAATTTGAATGGGTTTATATGAAATTGAAGCTTATACGAAATTAAAATCGTTTCGTTTTTGTCAAAAAAGTATTGTGCATAAAGTGGTTTTTGTTTTTTAATCTATTATTTAGACTTATTTTGCACTATATAAAATATTCTTTATTTAGAGTCTTCAAATAGACAACAAAATGAATCAAAATCATAATCAATTAGATTAGAGAATCAGAATCAAAAATCAACTAGAGTGGAATAGAGAAAATTTAAAGTTTTATAAATAATGGTATATAAATTTTCTTTACATTTCTGAGAGCCAAACTCGTCAGGAAGAACTGAGGCGATACAGAGTTTCATAATTTAGTCACTCTATTAAAATAATTTACAGCAAATGGATGGGTGCGATATATCGTTGCTTCTTTTGTTATTGTTTTATATTTATATAACATTTTTAAAAATTAACTGCGTTCATCAGCAGCTTAGTACGCATGTTGTTGTCACACCTATTAAAAATCCAATTACAAAACTTTTTATTTAAAAAAAAATATTGTTCAAATAAAGGTGTAAGTACGCTAAAAGTTAATGGGTGAAAAAATATAACCCCTTAATTTTGTTTTCCTTAAAATCTTTGAACTAATAAAACAAATAGAAAATAGATATGTCAATATTCTTTTACCTCAGATTATAATTTCATCGTTAAAAAACCCATTGAAGTTACATGTCGTATACCTTTTTCCATAAAAAATAAGCCCCTAAATTATATACTATATTTTCTACATCTAAATTAAAAAACTAAATTCTATGGAAGTCTTATGGAAGTCTTATAGAAGCTATTGTTATTGTAAGTACTATCAAAGATATTTATTGTTTCTTAACATTTAAATCAACCGATTGGATAGCGTGCAGGACAAACGATCGATGGACCAGGGTTCGAAACATGATGCGACCGTAAACAAAAACTTAAATTTAAACACTATATAAATAACATAGCAATAACAATAATTACGTTAAAAAAGTGTAGATAAATAAAAAACATTGTAATATTTTTGTCACATTTTTTAATAGCTTCTATAAAACTTCTAAAGATTGCTTAAAACAAGCTATTAGAAGTACTTTACCGAAGCTATAACTTGTCAAACCATAAATTCTATTCAGCTTGCATAACTGCTTACAAAAGACCTTACCGAAGCTATTTCTGAAGTCTTTTACAAATTATAGCTTCGTTAAAGGCGGGGAAAGTTCTCCAAAAGGCCTTTATCGAAACTGTTTAGAAATTTTAAAGAAACTATGAAGGTGGGGAAGTTAGTTTCGGTAAGACTGTTTAGTGTTTTAAAAGAAGTTAAAATGCTAGTTGGGATAGGCTATTTTGGACCTAATGTGGGTGCAAATCTAGGCTAGCACCTCGATTTGCAACCTCCACATCTCGGGTAAGAATAAACTAAGGGGCCAAACCTAGGCCAAGGCCACACAACAACTTTTGGGGGTTGGACCAGGCTTAACATTTTAAACGGCCTTGGATTGATGTCCTGAGGCCAAGTCTGGCAAATAAACTTAAACTTAAGTCTGGCAAATATATCTTGGGCCAGGTCTACCAAACTAAATTTTTTTCCAAACCTCTTTTAAATGTGTGGAAAGAGGTTGTGGAAAGAGTAACGTACATGAAAATAAAGATAAACATAGTATGGCCTCCACATATATAACGTATATAACAATAACGCTAATAAACTGAACCTTGGTTCGGGCCAATACTGGCGCGAAATTGGTCCGTTGTTTAATATTGGCAGCTCCTATCCGTGATACGTTTAAAATCTTTAGCTTCACGTTCTTGAATTATAATGTACTATTTGGACATAAAATTATTACAAACCGATAAATTTATGTTAGAAATATGATTAGTTCTTTAAATTAAAGAACAAATCTCATTACTGAATTTCTTTCAAACACTAAATACTAAATTTAATTATGAAGAAATATTATAAAAAATCTTATGGGATTAAACAACGTAAACTAAAATATTGAAATTTTGGAAAAGGTATCATTATTCCAGTGACAAATCCTATAAAGCTTTATACCAAGAGTGTTTTTTTCTGAATTGTGACAAATTATCTTTCTGTAGAATAATTATTTCTTAAGAAACCAACGAAAAATTTTATTACATTAATTTAATATGTTTTATGATTTATGATAGTAGAATTAGATGTTTGGATGATAGATATCTTCATTTTGAATGATTATCTTTGTTATTTCATAATGATTTTTTGGTTGTTACAAAAAGTATTGTATTACTTTAACAAAAATTAAAGGTTTAGCACAAAAACTTACATGGTTACTATAAAACGTCCAATATAATCTATAAAATATAATTTGGAAGTGAATATGAATTACCGAGTTAGTAAATTCAGTTGTACAAAAATCGCTGTTACAACATTGATACGTATGTTTTATATTTCAATAATTCGTAATGCCCATTGCCCGAAACAAATCACCTTTGTTTGGAATACTGTAGGACTACCCAAATTAGTGTAAACAATTTTTGTTACCATTTCCTCGAAAAATCAAGTCGCATTTCTTTGAATTTTAACTCTACCAACAACAAGAATTTCGTCTATACGTGCAACAAATCTATATCACTATATTTTTTTAGTTAACGTTTGTGATTTATAATTTTACCTAGTTAATGACTTGCAATCAAGACTTGTCATTTAATTCATTGAGAAGTTGTCAACCGGGTAGCGATTTTGTACCATTATCTCTCTTGTTATTTCTCTAGTGTAGAGAATTATCTCTCCTGGGGAAAACTAAAAAAAAAGTCTACATACCCACACTCAAATTTCCCCTCAAGATAAATTCAAATACAATACAAATCTAACCAATCACGACGTGACATTTATGGACACGTGACATATTTACAATTTAAATGAATCAATCAAAGACAATTGTATATATTACAATTTATCTCTCCTTTTATTTCTCTAGGCGAGATAATGGTACAAAATCGCTACCCCGAAGTCATTTGCCTTGTAGTAATTTAAAGTTTGTCGTTTTCCACTTTGTTTTTAGCTAGTTTTCATACAATTATTTATCCTTATTATATAGCAGTGCACTAATATCTGAGAACACTTTAAACTGTTAAAACTTTAAATATTGCTATCAGTAATAAATCCAGTTCGTTTGCTTTTCAATGTTTACTTATTTTTATAAACGTGGTTCATTGAAACGTGGTGCAATTATTTCTTAATTAACCCTATATTCGTCTATATGTGGAAGAGGGAGATGTGTATTTATTTTATGCAAAAAACATAAGCTTTATTTATTAAACTAAATGTTATGATTTATATTCTTTTATTTCTTTTTCTTTTAATAAATAATTATGATAACTTTACGAACTTATTAAAATTTAAACTGAGTTTTATTTCTTCTTTCCCCATGAAGGATTGGAAATAACATTTTGTTATTACTACTAAAGGAACTATTTAACGTTTAATTTTCAGGATAGACTTGATCTGATTAAAAAACATATCCACCCTAAAAATAGAAAAGCAAGATATATTTCACAAGACGCTCACTTAACTCAGTAAAGTGGAGGAATAAATGTCGTATGTTACAATTGTTGAACAAATGATTAGGTAAAACGAAAAGATGCAGAAAAAAAAGTCCGAGCGGCAGGATGTCCGCTAGAAATAGGTAGATTTCGAGATCAGACAGTTTTGTGTACAAGTAGAATCTGATTAGTTCAAAACAAACTAATTACAAACAGATATCGAACAAATTTTAAAAAGAAAATTAGCTACATATAAGCAAAACTACATCTATCCAATTTTGCAACAAACAAATATCAGATCTACCACAGAACATATGTGTGACAATTTATGACACTATATGAAAAACAAACGCCAACCTACTCTATATCATCTGTCGTGCAACTACTGCAAAATATCAAAACAGTGTATTTCTAAGAAAAAAAGTTTTTTCTTCTATTCAAATCTTTTTATTTTTTTTTCATTGACTGTTATAAGGTTTTTGCAAATTGTTGTTGTTTGGGATTGTTGCAAACTTTTTTGTTGAAGCCGACGAGTCAAAAATCTTTAACTGCAGAGGTTTATGTTTATAAGAAACGGATTAAAATGTTTCCACAGATTCTAAATTTATGAAGTTTTTAAAAATATTAGTATCCAAACGGTCTTTATAACGGATTTAAAAAACCAATTTTTTTGCTAATATAAAGCCTCTAGTTTCCATGTGTTGGATTTAGCTGATTTACGAACTTGTCCAAGATATTCATAAAACTCACATTTTTAAAAAAAGTTTTTTGATCTGGCTCCACAAATGCGACCGTGAGAGTTCCGGTTGTTTCAAACGCATTTTCTGTTTCACAGTCTTTTTTGTTGGAGCCGCTCACTCAGAAACTTCCAACTGCAGAGGTCTATTTTTTGGAAGAAATTGATAAAATTGATTTCAAAGATTTTAAATTTGCGAAGCTTTTAAAAATATTAGTATTCAAACGGCCGTTATAACGGATCTAAAAACAGAGTTTTTTTTCTAGTATAAAGCCTCTAGTTTCTTAACCATGTGTTGGATGTGACTGATTTACGAACCTGTCCAAGATATTTATAAAACACACACTTTTAAAAAAAGATTTTTGATCTGGCCTTACAAATGCGACCATGGGAGTGCCGGTTGTTTAAAAAAAAAATTTGTATATATATATATATATATATATATATATATATATATATATATATATATATATATATATATATATATATATATATATATATATATATATATACATATATATATATATATATATATATATATATATATATATATATATATATATATATATATATATATATATACATATATATGTATATTAGGGTGGCCCTTAGATTACACTAGAATTTTTTTTTACATTGTGCAGTTTGCGGCACCCTCCCATTTCGTGTGAATACTCATAAAAATATTATTTGCAAAATCTGATATCAATCGGTCAATTCTAAGACGTGCCTCCGACCACTTAAAGTTGAGAAATTTTGTTCTGGACCCTAAAAAAATTTTTTTTTTGTGTGAATACCAATACCCCTCATTTCGTGTTCATACACATAAAAAAATTATGTGTAAAAATTGAAATCAATCGTTCAACTCTAAGGGGTGCCCCCGGCCACTTAAAGTTGAGAGGTTTGGTTGTGGCCATTACAAAGAAAAATTTAAATGTTTGTACGACACCCTCCCATTTGGTGTCAATACCCATAAAAATATTATGTGTAAAATTTGAAATCAATCGGTCAACTCTAAGGGGTGCCCCCGGCCACTTGGAGTTGAGAGGTTTTGTTGTGGCCATTATAAAGAAAAATTTTAATTTTTTGTACCACACCCTCCGATTTGGTGTCGATACCCATAAAAATTCTATGTGTAAAATTTGAAATCCATCGGTCAACTCTAAGGGGTTCCCCCGGCCAATTAAAGTTGAAAGGTTTGGTTGTGGCTATTACAAAGAAAAATTTAAATTTCTTGTACGACACCCTTCCATTTGGTGTCGATACCCATAAAAATATTATTTGTAAAATTTGAAATCAATCGGTCAACTCTAGAGGGTGCCTCCGGCACCTTAAAGTTGAGGGGTTTTGTTGTGGCCATTATAAAGAAAAATTTAAATTTTTTGTACGACACCCTCCAATTTGATGTCGATACCCATAAAAATATTATGTTAAAAATTAGAAATCCATCGGTCAACTTTAAGGGGTGCCCCTGGCCACTTAAAGTTGAGAGGTTTGGTTGTGGCCATAACAAAGAAAAATTTAAATTTTTTGTACGACACCCTTCCATTTGGTGTCGATACGCATAAAAATATTATTTGTAAAATTTGAAATCAATCGGTCAACTCTAAGGGGCCACTTAAACTTGAAAGGTTTGGTTCTGGCCTTTAAGTGGCCGGAGGCACGTCTTAGAATTGACCGATTGATTTCAAATTTTGCACATAATATTTTTACGGGTATTGACATGAAATGGGAAGGTGTCGTACAAAAAATTTAAATTTTTCTTTATAATGGCCACAACAAAACCCCTCAACTTTAAGTGGCCGGAGGCACGTCTTAGAATTGACCGATTGATTTCAAATTTTACAAATAATATTTTTATGGGTATCGACACCAAATGGAAGGGTGTCGTACAAAAAATTCAAATTTTTCTTTGTTATGGCCACAACCAAACCTCTCAACTCTAAGTGGCCAGGGGCACCCCTTAAAGTTGACCGATGGATTTCTAATTTTAAACATAATATTTTTATGGGTATCGACATCAAATTGGAGGGTGTCGTACAAAAAATTTAAATTTTTCTTTATAATGGCCACAACAAAACCCCTGGAGGCACCCTCTAGAGTAGACCGATTGATTTCAAATTTTACAAATAATATTTTTATGGGTATCGACACCAAATGGAAGGATGTCGTACAAAAAATTTAAATTTTTCTTTGTAATAGCCACAACCAAACCTTTCAACTTTAAGTGGCCGGGGGAACCCCTTAGAGTTGACCGATGGATTTTAAATTTTACACATAGAATTTTGATGGGTATTGACACCAAATCGGAGGGTGTCGTACAAAAAATTTAAATTTTTCTTTATAATGGCCACAACAAACTTGGAGTTGGCCGGGGGCACCTCTTAGAGTTGACCGATTGATTTCAAATTTTACGCATAATATTTTTATGGGTATCGACACCAAATGACATTGACCGATTGATTTCAAATTTTACGCATAATATTTTTATGGGTAACGACACCTCTTAACTTTAAGTGGCCGGGGGCACCCCTTAGAGTTGAACGATTGATTTCAATTTTTACACATAATTTTTTTATGGGTATTGACACGAAATGAGAGGGTGTCGCACAAAAAAAAATTTTTTTTTAGGGTCCAGAACAAAATTTCTCAACTTTATGTGGTCGGAGGCACGTCTTAGAATTGACCGATTGATATCAGATTTTGCAAATAATATTTTTATGGGTATTCACACGAAATGGGAGGGTGCCGTACAAAAAATAAAAAATTTTGTTTTTAAGGGCCACCCTAATGTATATATAAATTTTTTTTTTTGTTTTTTCGGTCTCCGCTTATTATATATAGTCGTTTGGCACCAAAATTTGCCCGAAATTCCGAGATGACGCACATTACAATAGGTAAATTTTTATATGAAATCTACCTAAAAAGTATCCCTGAAAAAATAAAGAATTGTTAAAAACATCATAATTGCATTACGGTTCTGATCTGATATTTTTACCATCTAAAGGAATTGAAACTTTATATTTAAAAATTAAACACTTTGATGTAAAACAAATTGTATCTCAGAAAAACATTTTGCCGTATGGTATATCCAATTTTCCCTTAAACCAATTGAAAAGGTTCAATTTTACAAGACATAGTCGTGTTTATCTTGTATATCTAATTTTTCTGTCTACAAACCCAAATGCAATTGACATCAAACTAATACACAAGTGAAAACACAACAGTAAGATATTACTAATTTCTATATATAGAGCCTATACGTCTATATAGAGCTTTAATTATTGAGGAAGGGAGAGCATCATATAACAGAGGAATATAAAACTAACTAGATAATTCCTCACCTCATTTTAGTATTGTTACAGCAAATTTTTTAAAGGATTTGCTCATTAATTTTATTTTAATTGTCCTCATCTTATCATGACCTATCTATGTCATAGTATAAGAAATGATATATTGTTTACTTATTCATTCTTTAAAAAAAAATGTGTGTCAATCAACACCGAAGAGAGTATGATATTGTCTGAAAAAGCTTCGAAAAAAGCAATGATTATGGTGGTATAAATCATGTAAGCAGGACTTCTTACCTGTGGCACTGTGGTCAATATTCACGAATAATACCATAATGATTGAGGTTACGATCCTTATAATATAAATAACTGTTATATTCTTCTGTTCTACAATATAATTACGTTACACAAAATAATAATAAATTAACGTAAAATATAATCTTTTTATATTTCTACATCTATTGCTAACAAAACATAAACTTTTTGATTCAAGATGAACATAAAACTTTTAATTAAAATAAAACTTTAGTTTTCTTTATTTTTTTTAAGTTTCATAAAAACGAGCAGAAAAGTTGAAAACAAAAATTTAGCGAGCTTAGATGGTGCTGTACGTTTTATTGTACAAAATGATGACGGAGATTTAATATATTTTAAAATTATTATGACTTTAAACAAATGAATTCCCCGGAAAAGAGAGAGGGAAAGACTCAAGGCTTTCAACTTTAAATAGATGTTGAAGACCCGTTTGAACAGAATGAGATATGAGTGAAATTACCTTGTAATATGAATGAAGTAGGTGAACAAAAGTTTGATGATTTTTTTCCCTAAGCTCTAGTAGAATTACTACCTGTCTACAGTATAAGAAACATAAACGCTCAAACGACCAAATTAAAGATTGTGCGCTTGAAATACCTAACATTCAAGAAGTAAGTGAGGCAGACGAATAAAGAGGGCTTAACTTGACTGCAATAAAGAGTGATAATTTTGAATTGTTCTACTGCTTGAGATTCTAATAAATTTCAACGTTACTTAAAATTATTAATGAATCATTATCATCAATTGTATAAATATCTAGATTATGGATTTCATGACATAAACTACCAAAACAGCATGTAATTAAGTGATAATATGGCCTACGGCTTTTAATATTCCATTTGTTTACGAAGTTTTCGCAAATAATTATTTCGAATTATCACCGGCCTTAAGAAATTACTATACTGAAATTTTTTTCTTTTAACATCAAAGGGGCCTAGAACAAAAATAATAAAACAAAAAGAAGCAGTGGTGCCTTACCATTTAGGGGTAATTAAAACCTTACAGTTTACAAGGCTGATTCTGAGTTAAGAGGTCTTAACTTTGATTAATTTTGTTATAACAATTTTTTAATTACGCTTATTGCGATTCTGTGAACGTTAACATAAAAAACATCATAAAAATTCTACAAATATTTTGGAGATCTTTCAAACGACTATTTTTATAAACAAAATTCTTATAAAATGTCATATTTTCGCCATTTTAGTGAATATCAATCTTAAAATGTATTTTATTTTATAATAATTTATATACAATTATCTATTATAAAATTATACCATATATTGATTATTATTATTTA